>RXPK01000317.1:1082957-1150818 GCA_004143645.1 Protaetia brevitarsis | reverse complement strand
CAAAGAGAGATGACATAACTGTATAGGTTCTTTTTTCGTCCGCGAAAATCCTAAACAGGTTCTCGTGAGCCGGGCCGTAGCAGATCCAGCGAGTCAACCTGAGAGAGTCAAGTGGGCGTTAAGCAGAGATTTTCGCCTTTTAAATCTGCAGGGTGATATCCCTGCCTTACTTCAGAAGGGATAAGGATTGAGCCACTCTCGCCAAAATTTTCGGACATGTATAGCCTGCGGGATCTGTGATTGCGCATGGTAAGTGACGGTAGTGATACCTCTAAGGTAAGGTAAAATATCCGATCAAGCCTATCCCCTTTTACTCAAATCTGGAAAGGTAATGGACAGTACACAAGAGAAACCGCGCTGACAGAAGAGCCACTCAACGATAACAAGACGCATGTCACCGGGAAAGTTTACAGACGTCGCATTAGATGACCTCAACAGGTTAATACAAAGTCAACTAGAAGACAAAGAGATAGCATAAGACTTTCCTGGATATCGAGGGAAAAGTTAATAATGCTACCACGAACAATATCGCCAGCTTACGGAGAAAAGGGCTCGCACCGAAGCTCTACTTGGGTAAGAAGCCAGCCTGAAAAGAAGATAATCCATCAACAATTGGTGAGGCTACCATCCGTAGCGCAGGCGAGAGTGGGCGAGGGGTGGCCCGCAGGCGGAGTGTTATCTCCTTGCTGCTGAGCTACCTAGTGGACACTAATATGGAGCTAACCAGAAAGATATCATACGTATCGTGGTACTGAAGGTAACAAAAGAAATGCAAAAATGAATTATAAAATGAAAAATTAAATTAGCTAGCCAACGAATAAAAATAAAAGGACGCCAAAGAACATTAAACTCGGTTACCCTCGCAAATTAAAACTAATCACGAAAAAGTAAAAAGTGGGTGAAAAATCTGAGTTCTTATTACTCAAAAATTGAAAGGTTAATTAAAAAAAAGAACAGAATTTTGAAAAATTGTTAAATAAAATCAGAATTTATTTAAAAAAAAAAAAACAAAAATTAAAATTAGCAGAAAAAAAACCCTGAAAAGGGTCCTGGCGAAAGCAAACTGCATAGATCTAAATTACAAAAGGAAATGCTAAATCCTAATCAAACAAAAAACAAATTTGATTCAAGAATACCTTATATATCAAATACTTCAATAAAACAAACTACAATTAAAACGTGGACAAACAAATAAATTAACAAAAAAAAAATATAAATACAAGCACAATGCTTCTATTCACCCAACCCGAGGTGATTAATAAATAATTACAAATCAACAAAGTTAAAAAAAAAAAACGGAAAATTAACTCTTTAAACTAAAATATCTTCCAGAACCAAAAATAATAAATGATCTTACATCTAAATTGTGCACACAACAATACAATAACAATTATTATAACGTGAGTTCCTTGATGAACGAAATAAAATTTAAATTAAACGAAACAAATCTCTATATCAAATGAAATCACAAAATAGCAGCAAAGAATATAAAAATTTACGTCTATTCACGCTTGTGTCAATCTCGGAACTGAGTGACAAACTCGACCGCTGCGTACAGCGAAGTCGCACGGAGAACAGTCCGCCAACGGACGAAATCTCAAAACATAATAACATAAACAAAACCAGTGAATGCAAAACATATTAAAGAGTGAAATTAATTTAAAACAACTGAACATTTAAATAAATGAATCAAACAATTAACTCATAAACTAAAACTTATTTAAAAATAAACAAAATATCTGTGAAAATTTTTTCGCAACAAAGGCTTATCGGAGTAAACATGAAAACATCTGTGCAACTCAAAAAAAAAAACTCTCGCGAATTGCAAGGTGTCCACAGCAGTATATATTTGAGCAATTTTGCGCGCAAATCTGTGCGCAAACAATTTACACGTATATGTGTTCGTTCTGGAAAATTGTTTTAACTTATATTTACGCCCGCAAATATCTACTCACACACTACTTCGCTACTTACACACCTGAGCATTTTTGCGCGCAAATTTGTCCAAATGAACACACGCCTTTACATTGAAATAATTCCCGGTAGTTAGTTTGACTAGGTATATATTTATATTTATTGTAGATATGCCTTTGTTTTAAAATTTAGTGATTATTTAGGTGCTTTTTATATACAACCAATGAACTACATGAACGCTTGGCCCAGATTATCCAGGCCAAAATCAAAAGAAGTTTTAAAAACGGTTTTTTGGCAGCTTTGAACTACTATGGGACGTTCCCTATTTTTCATTTGTTGTTAAATGGTAAAGAGATTATCCTGAACAAGGCACTAACTACGTTTTTGGTCTGCAACAACAAGTACATGCTAATTACCTCTTTAAATTCTACAGCTACCTAGTGAGTATGACTTGGCTCTCTTATGGGCACTCACCTTTTAAAAAGCACAAACGCAAACAGGACACAGAAATAATCCTTCAATGCTTAATTTTACAGTAGGGGAAATAAAGTAGGCATTTTATAATAAAAAAAAACATTGATTTCAGCTGTAACAATCAAAATTTTAACTGCAGCCGACTTCGTATCCATAGACTGGCATTAACTCAACAGAAACTCCGTTTTTGCTGCCACGCTGGCGATAAACTACCGCAAAGTGTGAGAAAGTCAGATACCTGTGACGAGAGCTTTCGCACGTCACTAAAATATACGATCGGCACGTGTAAGTAAGCTACGAGAATCTTCTTAATGGACGGTTCGGGAACTTGTTTGCGGCCAGTAACGATCCGTTCACTAACAGTGAGCGATTTTGAATAATACATGCTATAATCTCTACAGAGTGTGTCATGCATTATGCAGATAACCACTTGAAATATTCACCGACCTAACGGTTAGAAGAACCTCTTCAGTGAGGATCAGATTTAGCGGGTTTCGTGTTAGGTATGCAGTGGTAGGTAATACGTCTTTGCCGCTTAAACGGCGGGGTAGTTGTGTTTTTATTGGCAAACTTGGCCGCGTGTACTCTAAAGCACGTAAGAAGTGTCATTTACGTTTTAGATGATGGCGGTGTCGTTGCTAAACTACTCCCGCTGTTCTAGCTGCATCGAGGCAAGCGCGAGCAGAACGTCCACACTGCTGTGCGATAGAGCGCTTGTCAGGAAGAATGCTGTATAAAATGGGGACAGTTAGCTTGGTTAAATATGTGATAAATGTTCCTGGTGACAGTTTATCAAGTTTAGATGCTATAGTGGAATGAACGAAAGTTGGGAGAAACTCCCCCCAGTATGTGGATAAGTTGAAATTGCCAAGTTTGTTGACAAGTTGTAAACAAACGCTCTAATGCGGCTTGACATATTCGCGTAAGTAAAGTCGTTCATCATAACAATGTTATACCATATATACATATTTTACACATTGTATTCACAACTGTTTAAACCAACATCATTAAGCACTATTAGGAAGAGATATCTGTCTGGCATGCACCATTATTACCAGACAATCACCTGATAAATAAAATATAAGATACCTTATCTTATCAAACAAACAAAAAAAATGTGTTTGGCTGAAGAATATTCGCGCGGCATACCTTCTAGTAAACTATGAAATACAAGAACATAATCGCCTGTTAAATTGTATTTTGAAGAACAAATATTATAAAAGTGTTTACTATATTGAATACTTAAAGAATGAAATGTTTCGTTCAACAGCTTTTTGTATTAATATCTGAATCTGTTTACTTAGTTGCTAAGTACTTTCTATTTATAATAAATATAAATAAAAAATGTGTATTTGACACACTAAATTGTGTACAAATAAGTCAGTCAGAATAATAATAATATATTTTGTATGTATACAATGTATACAATAAGAATACACTACATAAACGTATACACATACAAATATATTTCCATTATTTTCTAAACTGATATGAACATGTCCTTACAAACAAAAAGCGGTCAATATCCATATTTCTGTACATACTGCTGTGGACGGACACTCTTGTTTTCGTGAGAGTTTTTTTGCTCAGATGTTGTCATGTTTACTCCGATCAGCCTTTGTCAATGTTTCAGGAGAATTTTCACGGATGTATTTGTTTATTTTTAAATAAGATTTAGTTATTGAATTGATTGTATGATTTATTTAGTTTAGTGTTGTGTTGTTTTAAATTTAATTTCACATTTAAATATTTTGCGTTCGCTTGTATAGTTTATGTTATTATGTTTTGACATTTTGTCCGTTGGCGGACTGATTTTTGCGGCTTCGCTGTACGCAGCGGTCAAGATTGTAAGAGTTAGTTCCTCGGTAGACGCAAGCGTGAGTAGACGTAAATTTTTAAATTCTTTGCTGCCATTTTGTTAATTCAATTGATATCGTTATTTGTTTTATTCTTGCCCATTAAGGAACTCGCTAAATAATAATAATTGTTATTATATTGTTGTGTACACAATTTAGATATAAGATCATTTATTATTTCGTGCAGGAAGATAGATTTTAATTTTAATTCCCTCATTATAATTTTAAAGAGTTCATTTTTGATTTTCTAGTTTGCTGTTTCATTTTTATTTTATTAATCACCTCGGGTTGGGTGAATAGTAGCATTGTTCTTGCTTTTAGTTTTCATTTTGTAAATTTTCCCACGAATTTATTTTATTTTAATTTATACCACGTGGATTGCGTGAAAGGTATTGGATTATCTTCCTGGACAATTTATTTTTTTGCTTTGATATAGGAATTCGCATTGTCCTATTGTAATTTAGAATCAGTTGCAGTTTTTGATTTAGACCAGAACTCTCTGTTCACGGCTTTTTTTTTCTGCAAAAATTTGTAATTAACATTTTTTTTATATACCTAATAAATTCTTGGTTGTTTATTAACGTCATTCAGTTCTGTGTACATTTTGCCGAAATCGCTTGGAAAGCGTAATGTGTGTGTAAATGTATCGTGAAAAGTTGGTAAAAGTACTGGGTGCACTAGTTAAAAGTTCCATCAATATAAATAGTTTTTACCGAACAAAGAAGTTCAATGAGAAGTGTAAGATGAGAACACGACGAGTTGGTTTTCCTTATCATTCACTGATAAAAAGTTCTCTCCTCTATTTGTTGTTATAATAATCATATCTAAGCATCTTGAAGATCGTTTATATCTTGTGGTATAGGTGATTGTTTAGATCTTCTAGCATCGTATATTTTCTTACGAATAGAATAAACATCACTAGTGTTTAATGTTGCTAAATGCGGTGATAACTGAATTTCGCGGCAAATAACCTTTAAAAGACTTTTCACATATATCGTCCACTGCCTTTCTTTTAACGCTATTTGACATAATTTGGCGATTTATTTTCACTATGGTTGTGATTATCTAATTGTTGTAATAGAGTTTTGTTGTCTTCTTCTACATATAACAGCATATTTTTTCACGGCACAACGCAATTTTACACCTTTATTGGTAGTTTCACGCTTATAAATTTTTTGAAAATTAAACAGAATTGTTTTCCAGGTTTACTCAAAACAACTTTCATAATGGCCGCTGCTTTTACAATTGTAAATTGATAGGCATTAACGTTTTCTACTCTAGAATAGCTAGTACGAGTCTAATCTTTTCACCTTATATTTGCTAATAAGTAAATTTGAGTTAGTAATGGGGCAGTGGCAAAAGCCATTGGAGTTGGTTAAATGTGTAATTTGTATTTACAATAATTATGGTATTGTGAAAGCTATTGTAATTCAATTTCAATAAATACCAATCAAGAATATATAATCTCATATTATATAGCAAACTTTTCCTAGACCCCTCACCACAAACTGCACTAAACTGGACGTACGTTCCGATAGCAAAGCTATCATCATCAGCAGAAACACTGAACTGAATAACTACACTAAAACTACCCTAATTTATACCTAAAAAAAGTCATGATGACAATGATCACGGTCATGGCTGACTGCCGTCATGCTTAACTAGTCACTAATTCTAACACCGTCTGATCTACTACTTCTACTTAATAAACTATAAAGACAAGAATTCAAGGGTCCTAAATCTGAATTCATTAAAATATGTTTGTTTTTATTTATTTCCATACCCTCATAACAATTTAATTGCACATAGTTGCTTACGTTTTCAACTAACTTTACATTGTCAACTTTATGGTTTTCTTCAAGCATATAGTAGGGCTACACTAGATTTGTCAAACTAAGTAAAGGATGCACCAAAAAGTTAATAGCTGCTAGTTTATCTTTCCATGATATGATATTGGCAAACAGCACTACTATGTAAATAATTTTAGATCATGTATCGGTAATCAAGATGTTATTAAGATTTAATTAAATAATTAAGTAAGGTGCGGTGCAACACGGGCATAAGCTTTATCGGATCCTTTCTTGACGGTAATTAAGGAATTAACAGTCGGTGCAATCCGACCCTGCCCTTTTTGCTCACTGAGCAGGCTTTTCCATAGTTTCCATTACTCCTCCGCGAATGCTGAAAGATAACTGAAGTCGTCCATGAGCAACACTATAGCTGATCGATCTATTATACTTTTCTTACTATTATTAATAATCATAGGGAAATTATGTAGTGTAGTAGTAGTTTTTATTGTCTATGCCACGCAATACTGAAGATACTTTGTCAATGTTTATAAAATACATGAAATATAGAGCGATCAAAGTTTATTATAGTTAATAACGCAATAAATAGAAAACTTAAAATATTACACATTTGACATTAAAGAAATAAATTCCTTAACGAAGTAGATGCAGTGCTCAAGAAGCAACGCCCTAAGTCGACGCTTAAATACTCGCAAACCGCCAAGAGACTTTAGATCGCTTGGTATATAATTAAATAATTTGATTCCCATCGAAGTAGGGGTTAGTGGCTCCTTATATTTCTCTTTTGCCCTTGTGTTGTAGTTATGGATGTCAGAACATTTTAAACAAGTTGATTGATTATCAAATATATATCAGAACAACTCCATGATATATACAGACTGTTTCGAAATGATAGTCCAATTTTTTAAGGACAAGATAGGTCACTAAAGTAAATTCAACTATAGTATTTTTTGTCCCTAGCTATTAAAATGTAATTGTATTTTTAAAATCTATACAATTATTTCTATACATTTAGTGATCAAAGTAAACCGCTATTCTTTTTGCTCGTTGCCAAGTTATGCGTTGGCGTGTTATTTAAGAAATAACCTGAAAGTGCGGCGGCAGGTTTCGTAAATTCTAATACCCGCTAAACACCTGGTAATCCTTTTTTGGGCAATAAAAACAGCTCGAGATGGTACTAACAAGCCCCAGAATACTATGCCATAGTACCTTTAGGTGGAGCATTAGTTTTGCAAAGCCAGTAGTCAGTACTGTCTAGTTGGGTATTATACCACTTGCGGAATTCTATGAATGTTTACATTTACCTTGCTTTCTTTCTTTATAGAGAAAAAAAATCGCAAAATCGTAATTGTAATACAAATATTGTGAAAAGAATATTAATTTAGAATTGTGGTCGAGCATTATGATATCCTTCCTTACCCTTGCCTTAATTTCGCGCTAATTACAAGTTGCGATATGTAATGATTATTTTCACTGTATTGATGTGTCAGACAACTGCATTGATGATGTCAAATTTAGGGAATATAGTGATTGTGATTAGCAATTGTGCAAACTTACTGAATTATAATAAAAGTAAACCTAAAATAATATAATTACAGATAGATGAAAAGACTCTTTAAATATTTGTGTTAACTGAAAGAAATAGTTCTCTTAAATAACGACAAAGAAATGTTTGATTTGGAATCTTTTCTCTAAGTGCACATAATTTTCTTCCTATTCCAGTGATTTAACCGTATTTAAAATAGGTGTTAATTTTGGAATTAGCAATTTTAATAACGGGAATATTTGAATAAAGCAAGATTAATAAGATAAATCTAAGCGCGCCGCTGATGCGAAGGCTACTACACTGTATACTGTGAGTACAGATAACCTCTCAAGGCCCTTTGTTCTTTTGTGGTCCGTTTTGAATAACCTTCAAGCCTAGCTGCCATCTTATAAATCTGATGCCAAGAATTTTCAAACGTGCGGAGTAATTTATATTTTAAAGGAAGTAGGAAAGTAGATTAGAAAAATGTACAAATTTATGCGTTCTTTATTCTAATTTTATAGTAAATATTTCTTAACAGCTTAAACAGCTTATAGTAACAAAAACATGATTCTAGTAAAATAACGTTTGATTAAGTGATACATATATTTGCAAGTGTTTTGCGATAATTGAGTCCACATTCCTTCCTTTTTGTGAAACAAGTCTTTATTTATATCTTTATAGTATAAAATATAAATAATGTGATTCTTTCTCAAATAAACTAATGAAAATGCAACCGCTTCGGTGGAAGGGTTTTATGGTAGACTTTCAAATTTCTGACATGAACATACACTAACTTCTAATTAGGGCTCATGACTATATCGTTCCGTGCAATGCAAAGACATTTCCTTTTTATTTGACTACTTCATTTCTAAGATCCGACCCCGCAGTGGTTTGTCAACAATGATGTCCGAGGGTGTGCAAGTGGATAGGAGTTTTAGACGTAGACTAAATAATATCGAGTTGTCTGTAATGTGAATAAATGTGAAATAGGAGGACTAAAATTTATACTAGTATAAAGCAGTTCAGGCCAAAATCACATTATTTTAACTACACATCAAATTAAATGCATGAGTTAGTTAATGTGATAAATAGCAATACGGTTTAAAATTAGTATCTAACAAATAAATTGGTTTAATTTGACCTAGGAAACTGCAAAACTACAACAGTTCTTCTATAAAAAAAAATTAATGAAATAAGTTTTGAAATTTTTTTTTCAAAAGATATGTAGATGATTGCATAACCGCATTAGAAGAAAAAAATATAACAGCTTTACTTGAAAAATTTAATTTCTTTCATCCAAGATTAAAATTTGCAATTGCAATTGAAGAAAACAATAGCATTACATTTTTAGACCTCAAACTCATTAAAAATAATAACAAAATTCTAACTAAATGGTATACTAAACCAAGATGGTCTGGACATTATCCAAATTTTAAGTCTTCACAACTTTATCTCAAAAAGTTAGTGTTATTATTAATATAGCTGACAGAGCAATAACATTAAAAAGTACAGTTTTTCGATCAGATACCATTAATAAAGCAAAAAATATTCTAAAACAAAATAATTATCCAAATTCTCTTATAAATAAAATATTCAAACAAAGAATTTTTCTTTTTTATAATGAATCAACAAAAAATATAAAAATAAGCAATTACAAAATTTATAAAAATTCCTTATGTTAAACGTTTATCCGAAAAAATAAATCAAATTTTTAAACCATATAATTACAAAATTGCCTATCCAAACACAAACAAAATAAAAAAAAACAATAAACATAAAACATCACAAATAGATTATAAAATATTGTAAATATTGTATATATTTGGTGAACCATGCAATATTTGGAAAATAGAATAAAAGACACAAATATAATAACAATCTTACACCTTAAAAAACTGTGAATAACTCAAATCATACTTTGATTTAACAATATAACAATTTTAAACAATAACAAAATTTATAAACACGTAATATAGTAAATAATTCAAATTTATAAACATAAAAATGCAGTTAATAATGAAACCCACATAGCATATTTCACAAAACTATATAACTTAATTTTATAACTAAATACAATATATTTTTAAAGATCTATTTAATTACACAATTCAAAAACAAATAATCAAAACATTATTATTACATTAAAACGCAACCTTTAAATAAAACTTAATGATCTATGCAAAATTTCAGAAAATAACACAATTTGTCATTTATTAAACAAAAAAAATATTTATAATTTACACTACTTACATTTTAATTTTTTTAATACTTGAAAAAGCTTTGAAAATAAAGTGAAACGTAGTTATTAATGTTCATTTCTATATTTAAGACCTAAAAAACCAAGAAAAAGAAGAAATAAAATTGTTCTTATCCATGTACTTTCTTAATTCTTGTACTGTTGTACATAATAGATTCATTCGGAAATCCAAAGAAACTGCGACCATTGTTAGCATCAGAATTTATCTTTCGAGAGCGAATGGCACGACAACATGATGCCCATTGGCGCCTTTTTTCACGATTATTTCACTTAAACCTAACAATATAATATATAACAAAGTGTGTAAATATCATGGCCACCGACCTTACCTTTTACACAGTGCACCTTATCAAGGTTCGTTAGTTGTTTTTAAAACTCCAGGGATAATTTAAAAGTAATAAAATACGTAAAATAAATAAAACAAGTAAATCATGTAGATTAAATGGATGAGTAAACTAGTTTATGTAAGTACGAATGTAACAATAACAAACTGCCATATTGGGAGGCTGTTGAGAAATTTAGACTCCGATGACTCATCCATTGGGGTAACTGTTTAAACTGTTAACTGTTTAAACTGTGGCTATAATCCGCAAACATAGGTGTTTGATGCTCCTAGACCGACAATCAAATTAAAGAATATGTGAGTCATCGCTTTGCATTGAAACATTACACGTGATTTACCGGCGCATATAATTTTTATACACAGGTAATGTGTTTCCTAGCGGTCGAGTACCACTAAAGCACTTAAGGTTGTCGTACATTAACTCATCACAGCACAGCACGGTGCGTCCCGTCAAAAAACGGATAGAATTAAAATTATGCAAACAAATGAATAAGCACCCACTATTCCAGCACAGCACAGCCTCATTGTTTTAACGTTATTCGTTTTTTTTTTGACGGGACGTACCGTGCTGTGCTGTGACAGGCTAATGCTCGATAATCTCTATACGGACAATCGGACAATTGCTTATCGGCTCTCGTATGCTCTAAGTTCGCTATATACGGGATTGTCCTTGCCCTGCTAATGTGATAGATAAAGAAGTTTCCTGCGTGGCCTTACGATATTTCATAGTAATGGCATTTAGCCATTCTACACTTTGATGTTACATTTGACTGATATTTTTTGTATTTATTTTATTCAAAAATTTTCTTATTTGGCATACTAAAATTTTCCAGATATTTAAGGATATTATAACGCTCCATTACCATTTGAAATATATATATATATAAAATTCCTCAAGATCATTGTAAAAGAAAAAAGTTGGTGAAAAGAAAGCTTTTTCTTTAAAACAATGACATGTTGATTATCCTCAAACAGTATTAATTACTCTATTTCGGACATTTTTACGCACCGCATTCGTAATTTTTCGTATCAAATAATATAATACCAAGTTCTTTCAAGATTGGGGTTAGGGGAAGGTTAGAGTGATTAATCAGTGGTACTACATAATTGCTAGTCAATATGAATAATTACCACATCAGCTAGTGGTGATTAACTAATCACTTTGTCCTGTCATTATTCATAATAGCCAGTGCGATTTGGCTAAAGTAATAAGCTTCTTTAAAAATTAATTATTTTGTAAAACCATTACATTACTTTTAATATTCAGGCTAATTTAACTCGGCATATTACAAAATATAATAATAAAATGTAATAATTTCCTGATAAACTACAAAGGAATTGTTAAAATACAACCTAAAAAGAACATAAACGTACTGCTATAAACTACCGCACGCATCTTTCTTCATCGCGTATCTAGGTATAACGAACAATCAATAATATTATTGAAATGGTAGGTAGTTTATAGGCGAACAACGGCATTACCATTTAGATTGATCCTTTCTACCTGATAGCGAATTTGTGAAAGGCATGGTGGTTGAACTTTGAGGAACGTGCGTATAGCTTATGAACTATGAAGGGATATTATGTAACCGGTTTTAGCAATTACATAGACATTAAGATCGAATTCCTTTCTTTCTTCTGTTTGTATTTTTGGTTGGTTATTATCTATATCTTCAGGCGTTTCTGATACAGTTTGTTTGCCAGTAAATTACAATTATGTTTCTGCATATAACAATACATAAAGTGTTGCATTTTTAGCAATTTATTTAATTTGGATTAAATTGTATTAAGTTCACTGCGATGTTTTTAAATCTATTGTGATTCCTTTTCGCCAAGAATATGTTCACAAACTTTGCCTTCTTGATTAGACCTATCATCTTAGGTAACGGCTCCTCTATGTGGCTATTGCATGTGCGAAGCCAATTTCCGAGGAACAGTACCTGAACTATGATTTTTTTCCTCTACTTGGTATTAATTGCCTATGTAGCCTACGATGAACGATTGACAGATCTACTATCATTTTTACAGTCTTCCTACCTTTACTCAGTAAGTGTTTGGTAACCTCAGAATCCTCTTTCTTTAAGAATAATTTTAACGAGCTTCGTCTGACCAAATATAATATAATTTTCTAATAAAATAAAACTAATTTTCTCTTCACGCCGGAGTGGCTGGCAATGTTAATTTTCTTCAGTTCTTTCAGCCCACCTCCTTTAGCCTTTACGCAGCCGCAAATCAGTTTGGGCTCAACGCTTGAGGAGCTGATCGCTTTAAGTGCTTCCTGGCTGTCAGAGAAACTAGCGATCTTTTTTTGCCAATCTCGGTTAATCTTTCTACTTCTCTAACAGTCACGAATTGCAGCCACCTCAGCCTAGAACAACATCATGAGTTTGCTAAAGTTTACATGCCATAGTCAGTTTTCGAGCCGTCTGAATATCAGTTCCGGCACTCTCGCTGGAGTTTTTTTATATTAGTTTACATAGTTTAATTAAAGGAAATACTAATTATGTTTATCATAAGCTCAAATATAAATTATTGTGATTAAATAACCATTTTTAAAATCACCCAGCTAGCAATATAATTATACCTGTTAAATCGGGACAGGTAATATCGGGAATTCCCGTCTTAACCCGAAAGTTTAGTTAGCGAGAAAGGTCGAAATTTCCCGGGGATAACTTTTAATACATAAAACAAATGGATAGACAATATTTTTGCTCGTAGGTTTGTTATATTGCAAACTTTGATTATAGGACTTCACATTACGTAAGACAATATATACATATGTGTGCTTAATGTCACATTTTTATCACTTATCTATTACGTACTGGTGATAATTAATACGTGCTCTGAAGATATTTCTCAGAATTACAATAAATTGTAACTACATATTTAAAAATTTACTTACTATTCAAGTTTGCACAAATCAGTGCAGGAAATGTTGCTAAATTTAGAGGAACTCGCGTATAATAGTTTATCCTTCGTGCAATGTTAGAAGAGTCTCCACTAGAAATCGAAATAGCTACAGCAGTACCTAGTTCAGGATAAATTGTGTGTAAATCTCCATTATAATTATGTAAGAAGTCTTCAAAAATCTGGGTTCTTTCTGTTTACCTCAATAAACATTCTATAATTATTCGCGCAACTTTTTATGGGCCGCGTAAATTCTTCTTCCCCATTGGATAATAATTCGGGTGTGCCGTTTATGTTAAATAAAAATTTTATACTCTCCCACTCCTCCATCTTTAAAATTGATAAATAGGCCAACCGAGGATTAAATATTAGATATTTTGAAAAAGATTAATAACGTCATCCACATACTTCAAAGTATTACCTAATAACCTTTGTATAGGTTCTCTGCATTAAATTTTAGATCTGTATTATCAGATGATGTGTTAATATTTGTCATTAATGTTTCTGATATACTTAATTGTTGTCTTTTTCCTCCTCTTCTTCTTATTCTGCTCTTTCTGCATCCACTTCATCGCTCTCACGGTCAGTAATATTTTGGTCCGGTTCATTAACAGATACGTTCACTTGATTATACAGGGTGATTCACGGAACACGTCCGTTAAAAGTTTTTAATTTTGATATCTCTATGGTGTTCTATTTGAAAAAATTAAGTTTTGCAACTTTCAAAATTCTTTGTTATGCCACTAATTTTTAAACACCTTATATAATTCCAATATTTTTTTTTTATTACGTTTTGGTAAAACAATGTTGGTACTTGTTAATTTTAAAGTGAGAGGCTTCTGACACTTAAACCAAGCGAGAATTAATCAATTACATATAACGAGGTAAATGCCAAAATTTTAACAAAAATCGTAATATCTCAAAAACAGATTAAGATAGATATATAAAACCCTAGTAGTAATCGTCATAGAATGTTATGGTAAATTCAAAAATATAATAATATACAGGGTGTTCTATTTAAAATAACAAAGTTCATGGCGACTTCCGGTTAACCGGAAGTGCAAAAAGGTTGGAAGTATTTTAGTAAAAAAGTAAGTGCCAAGTTGTTGCAAACCCCAAATTTTTAGAACTGAGGAATTTTGTTAAGCCGGAAAACTTCTAACTAGCCACTTCCGCGGAAAACTCTGTATACTTTGGCCGAATACACCAGCGATTTTTTCTGTCCCCATAAATAAAAATCCAAGGGCGCTAAATCAGAAAACTTGGTGACTAAGCTCAAAGTTCATTGCGTCCAATCTAACTATCATTAAATATTGTACTCAGAATACGATTTACTTCATAAGAAAAATGAACTGATGTCCCATCCATTTGGTAGCAGCAATATCTCCGTTCAAACAGAGGCAACTGAATGTCTGCTACGCATTACCGCAGAATTTCGCTATGTTGCTGTTTAAGCGGCCATAGATATGAAAAAGCGTTCTCCTCTTCCTCAAAACTAAATACATTTTGAAAGCTAGCCCTAAACTTTGGGTCTTTCTAAAGCCTTATTAATATTTGTTCCCAAAAAGCAAGACGGCGAGTTTCATCGTCAAGATGAAATGCTTGCAGGATGTTAAAGCCGTTTGCGCACATTATATGTATTGACAGAAACAGCGCATTCTTGATGAATACGATAGCCTATTTTCTCAGAGCAGCACGTATGGAACTATGAGGTGAGGATACTTTTTCATACTATGTTTTGTCTTTTTTTATATGCTCTTAAAGTTAAAATTGTTTTTCACCGCCTATACCATTAATTAAATAATAATTAAAAACTATGTTTTCTGAAAATCACTAATTCTAAAAGAAACAATAAAGATAGGTATAAGAATACCTATAGCTTTTTGATAGAGGATTCAACTCTACATGACATGATGTAAAAATACACAGGTCGTTCCGTCTGAAAAAAATATTTTTAGTGCTAAGAAGTTGCCCTAAATCAACCCTAGATTATGGAACATGTATAATCCTATTTACTTTTTATTCCTTGGTTAAGTAGTAGAGGGCTCATACCCTCCGCCGTCAACAAAAACCTCTCTATCTTATATTGCATAGCCGTTGTACGCATTTACAGCATCATATCTTTTTGGGTTTTTTTTCACAAAAACCAAAATAACTTGGAAACGGTAACCGATAGGTAAGTAGATATTTTATAAAATTGCCCTTAAAATTCCTAGTAGAACCTAAAAATGCACTAAAAAATATGAGTTTCTTTTTAAAATATCAAAGTTCGCCATGACTTTCCATGTAACCGCAAGTGCGACATAGATGAAATTATTTTTCTAAGGAGATCATAGCCAACTATGCTTAACCAAAGTTTCAAAATCGAGATATCATTGCGAGGTCAAAATCTTTTAATGGACATGTTCCGTGAATCATAGATAAGCAAAGTTCTTACTTAAATTTTTGAAGTGATAATAATATTCAAAAATATAGACGTTGGTCGAAGAAAATATAATTTTCAATAATTTTTTCAATAATACTAGCAATTTTGCATACGTCTTGCATTACAACCTTTTCTGATATTTCCAATGATAAATATTCAAATTTTCTTGAATCTCTTATTGTTATGGTTTCCAAACAATCAGTGAAATGATGTATAGGTCGTTACTTTATTTCACTGATCATTTGGAAACCATAGCAATAAGAGATCCAAGAATATTTTGATGATGTAGATCATTTTAATGGCTCCACAGATTTATAGCCATTTTGGAAGGCGTTGTTTAAACCATGAGCAAGGCAAGTAAAATGAATTAAATATGGAAATGATTTCAATTGTTATGGAATAGTATTTAGAATAGATATTCCCGTATAGTACCTTTAGGTGAAGCATGATGTTTAGGATGAATTATAATGATTTAGCTTTCATAAATAAAACTATTCATAACTTTATTATTAATATCCATGGGCGGTAATAGTTTCCGCTATGCTCTGAAAATGTGCGCTAAATAAGTTCGCCGATACGACGTCCATCTGGGTGCAAATGTACGATGATTATTTATAAAAGACCACATAGCCTTACATTAGTTGGAAAAAATTGAAATGGTATCAACATTGGCTTTAATTATGGAATTTTTATTTGCATTTCTGTAACCACGCTCAGAGCTTACAACTATAGTTTTTAATTCGTTCGTACGGTACAACCGATAGGTTTCATTTAACAATTGTTATTGTGCATAAAGGGAATGCAAAACTTAGGGCATCCAATATATATTATAATCTAACGATAATGAGCTGGAATTACTCAAAATATAGATGTTTGCGAAAAAGTAAAATTCGAATATATTTAGAGTACATTTACAGAAGGATGTGCACGTCCGTTAAATAGAGGATATATTCCAAGTATGCTTTCAGCATGCTCCGAATATGTCCAGATTTGCTACCGCGACTAAAGCTAATTCCTATAAATCAAATCCATTACCTGCAAATCTGTAAATAGCTGAAGCACCCTGCTTCTATAGAGCCTGCCCCTGCGGTAGAAAGTATAGATAGATACACGGTCGCAAAGCAGAGACATTAGATCTACTCGGTAACACACATTTATATTTTCATTAGGCTTCTACATTCATTGTTCTGAATTTGAGGAGATTATTACCCTCCTATATCATCTATCTTCCGTATACATTTGTTACACAAAGGGTCTAATAAACATACCAGTCTTGATATTATTAAGCGTCGAGCCCTACCATCCTCTTTAATTCCTTTCATCTCAAAAAGCAAGCAAACAACGAGTAGAATAGTACCTACCTAAAGAAAGTAAATTAATCCCTCCACTAAATTTTATTGCTGTCAGATAAAATGATTCAGCAAATTTACACGCACAATTAGAAATCAAATTTCCTTTTCTATTTACACCCTCAAAATTTAAGATAGTGAACTGCTATAGAATAGGCGATGAGCCTTTTATATACTTTTATAAGGGTTAATTTTATTTAGGAGGTTAGGCGTGCTTTCTTGTTTTACAGAAACTTCTTATTATAAATCAAATCAAGATTGGGAATGAGTATTAAAATAGATGAACAAATCAGAGTTATAATATCGATAATACTTACCAAACGTTTTTATATGGCATATCAGAATCGTTTGTATTGAGAAATAGTGCAGCTAAGACAGGTATTAATTATAGATGCAGAAACTGAAGATATATCTTTTTCTATACATATTATCTACAAAAAAAACAAAAAAAACAAGAATGGATCTATAATTTGGTCACCAATAACTCCTAGTTGTAGCTTAACCCAAATTAAAGCACATAGGAAGAATGTCACCACAAATTTCCAACATCTGTTTGCAGAATTCTTGTTTATGAACAACGCTATTCGCTGACAACTCATGCATTAACAGCATTGTCATTCAGTTGTACCATATTTATTATTAAATGGATTTACCATAGTGAAATTTTACTTTATAACAACGAATGAGATTTATTTTGTTGGATTTGATTAAAGTTCAAGAGGCTGGTAATATAATATGAAAGGTAAAAACAAATAAACTATATACTTATGGTCGGTGTCCAATATTTTTTAAAACATTTTTTGCCACATGTTGAAGTTTTGCACCTGATGATGGCCATATAGTGACCGAAACAGATCGTTTAATTTTTCACTTTAACTCCCTTTCCCTTACACATTTTTTGCTGACTTGACTCCAAAGTTTACCGGTATTTTATGTTCAATTTAATTTTATTTATTTTATTTGTATTTATGTTTATGTGTATTCATATAATTGAGCCAATAAATAGTGATTATGATATAATTTATTAACAACTTTTATATTTATTACTACTTTCCTTAGATTTTTTCCGTTTCAACTTATTTTTATAAACTTAACCTTTAATATCACATGTCTTATTTTTTTTTTTTAAATTACCTTTATTAATAGCTCATTTCATGTATTGTTAACATGCTTTAAGGTCTGTTTTCGTTCTTACTTCGGACGGTTCTATTACCGTTCAGAGCAGTAGACCAGCACAGATCGTGACCTTGTCGTGTAGTGGGCACACACACAAAAAGGATTTCTTCAGTTAAGTAAATATATTTCTTTAAGAAATTTTACTTCTTTCAAATATATCTGTATTTGAAATAAGAAATTATTCTTGTATAGAAACAAATATTTTACTTGGTTGTAATCGATAATATTCTTGGTTATAAGGCTTGTTTTAAGAAAAATATATTTTATCCAAGAAACAAATATTTCGATCTATGAAATAAGGCAACGAAAGAATGGATCAGATATTTGAATTAAAAAACTGACAAGTTTTCACAACTGTTTTATTAAGGATTTCAATATTTGAGGTAAATCTTAAAAGTATTTATGTTAAGGTGAAAATTCGTTTTAAAAAATATGATGTCATTTTTGCGCTAGGGTGAATTTGGCTACGTGACACTCGAACGATTACTAATTATGCAGCAGTTATTTGCATGCATGGAATATAGAAATGTGAATTACGGTGGTGTTAAATACGTTAAATTGTATATATAATAGTAAGTAGTCGGTAACTAATTCAAGGTTTAACTGCTTTATTTTTTAATCTGCAGAGCCGTACTTAAGCTTCTTGATAATGATAGTTTTTGCAAAGTAATTATCTTTTACTAACTTATAGAATTACTTAACGTATATTTAATTACAGATTTAAAGTTTGCCTACCAATTCTTAATTCCTTTGCATTTACTACCTCTAACGAGGCTGCAAAATGTCGAAAAAAGCTTTGGAAGCACCAGCTTTGGAAACAAAACAGCATTTTTATCCATGCGAAGATGTGTTTTACTTTCGTAAACCTACATATCCTGTCTAATTTCGTAATTTCTCTGATTAAGCTTTATTGATCTGCAACAAACATTTAAAAAGTAATCATTAGAAGAGTACAGAATGTTTGCTAGCCATAAGCTGTATAAATTAATAAATAAATAATTATAATTATGTTGTTTAATTGAGGTGAAAAATAAAAATAAAAACAAGCGTAGGGCCACGCTGTTTTTATGAATGTAGGGCCACATTCGAATACTTAGTTGCACTAACAAATTGGTAAAAATATACCAACTATTATACCACATTTTCTTATCCACTATTTATTATGGTGTATATGGATTCCTTGTAAAATACTGTATGTCTTCAGATACCCGAAGATTTTGAAATGTTAATAAAGAAGCAACAAGTGACTGCCGATATTCGGAAGAACAGCTGAAGATTAAAGTGTAATTAAGGAATAAAAATGTTGCACGTTGCGGAAAATTAGAAAATGTATAGTCTCTTTGTGAGGTGTGTGATATAGTGCTGTAATACGTTTTTTCCTATAACGCCAAAATTATAAATAGAAAATAAATTTATGTTCCGAATAGCTTTTCCTGTTTTTTTTTTTTTTTTTTTAATATAAATGATTTTATAATAGCAATAACATTGTTATTATGGTAAGTAAAGAAATGTAATATTTTCTAAAATTGTTTTTATATATAAAAAAATTACCACTAATACTAAATAGAGGTATATATCTAGTATCCATTTTGATGTTAGTGGCAGGTTTTATATACATATAAAAAAAATACATTTTAGAAAACAGCAGTATTGTTTTAAATAAAACTACAATCTTCTTTCAAAATAACAAATATTTAGTTCAAGTAAAAGTCTTCTTTTCCCAACCAAAGCTAATCTCTTGAATTAAAAGTGTATTTCTTCCTTAGAGTAAAATTCAAATTTCTTTCCAAGAAAATAAAGCTTCATTTAAGAAGAATAAAATTCTCGTACTAAGATATGTCCATACCTAGGCTGAGACTGCAATGTTTCAACTAATAGTAAGTTTTATTTAATTCAATGAACGATTTTCTTGAATTAAAATATTTTTTCTTAAAAATTAAATAAACATTATTTTTGTTCCAAGAATATATTTATTTGCGTATATATGAAACCGTGATTTTCTTAACTTGAGTAAAATTTCTTTAAATTGAACATTTCTCTTTATGTGTGCAATTTCTTACTACGCATGTGAGCGTTTGCTTTGGACCATAATAGAACCGTCCAAAGTTGGAACGAAAACACACCTTTTGAAACTTATTTTTGACTGTAAGTACTATTTTTACTACATTTACTTTTTTACTTTTATGTATATGTATTTTGCCGGAAGTAGTTCCAATGCATATTAATTTATTATTGTAAGAATAAGAGAATTTTATTTCATTTATTACTTGTTAGGTTGGTTGTCTATCTACAAAACTCTCCATTGACATTTGATTTTTAACATTGCGTACACAGTGGAATTCATTTGCCAAGGTATTTTAAAAATGAAATTTTAATAAGCGGAAGTTACGACCACAATATGTAACTACTAACGGCTTAATACCTAAAGGGAGTTAATGAAATTGGTCTGTTGGCGTATGAACGGTTTGCTTAGGTATACAGACCTGCACTAATGAATTCGCCAAACCTTACGCCTTTTATCTGAAAAAACAAACATTGTTTTACGGCTTTATTATCATGGAATTATATCGCTTTTCTGTTGAGGCCTAAAAATAGGAAAAACTAGATTTCTTTGAATGTAGCAATATTTTGCATTAAATTATACAAATATTTTTTGACGAATCTAGTCAATTAAATCGATTAAAATTACAAACGATTCAGATAAATAAATCATTTATCTTTCAATCTGCGATCTACGCAATGTTTATTAAGAAGGATAACTGCTTCTTTCTTAATTACAAAATAAATTTGCTGTTTTCTCCCCGGGGCGTCAATAAGCTGTTTTCACTGATGTATTACACTAACGTATTTTTTCCTTTCGGACATCAGATTGTCTTCATCGAAATTGAATTAAGTAGTTGCTCACATAATTAAATTTTATTGATCCTTCGTGAAGCCTTTAAGTTGTAGACACCACTTCTTAGGTTTCCTTGGTATTTTTTGCTCGACAAAGCGCTTTAGTGCAGGTGTAATATTGACAAAACCGCTAATAAAAGAAATAATACCTATCTAGGTATCTAGAAGAGAGCAATGTTTTGCGGCGTCGGCGTCGGATAAAAAAGTTACTTATTTACGCTCAAATAATAAACGGACTTGCTATCCTATGCGATAGAAAAGAGTCATAGTAGAATACCAACAAATGTTTTAATGCATTGTAACTGCATGAGTTCTTTATTAAACGGCTTATAACAAACAGTGTTTTATTAACAACAAAGAACATAACAGTCCACATCTGCATAAACATGCATTAAGTAAAAATAAGGAAGTTCCGAAGATATTTAAAATTTTATGATTTTTGTGATCGAAATTTTTCAGTGGTATCATCGAAATTCAAGTTTGTACATTAGTGGAATTAAATCGTAGTAGGATATCTAGAAAAATTGCTCGCGAATGTAATATTAGTGCGATAACTGTTTTAAAACCTTTTTGCATAAGAATAAATATCGGTCGTACAAAATTAGCACATCTCAAGAACATTTACCCGGCGATTATTTCTGTCGCATGGAATTTTGTAAATTATTTATTAATAAATAGCCCGAACAAGAATATTTTGTCAATAATATTTACTATTTACCGACGAATAGGTACTTTATTTAGGTACTTTATATAGGTACTGTTAAGTTTTTTAGAATCTATGTTTATTATTTTATTTGATCATTGACTTTTAAAACTCCTTTTCGTTCTTTTTCTTCTTCTTTTGATATTGTTTATAAGCTCTGTCCCTGAGATTAAGTATGTAAGTATGAATAGATTTTAGTTACCATATGAATACCTATTGCCTTATTATTGCCCTTTTAACTAATACAAATGTAATGTACGATTTAATATTACTTTCAGAAGCTTCATAAACCGTGTTCACAATAACTCGCTTAGACAATTGGTTATTCTATCATACCATCAATACGAGTGAGCTTTAAAAGGAGGAAAAGAAGATCTTTAATTCTGCTGAGCTATGACAATTAGCCGAACGTTAATACATCTCTGTTGCGGCCTCGGGCGTAGGTACAGCGAAAGAAAAAAGTTTCCGCGTAGCTCGGTACTAAAGAAAAATAGACGTGAACACATTTTTTTTTTTTTTTTTTTTTTTTTTTTTTTTTTTTTTTTTTTAAGGGGTAGTAAGCCTAAGCTATATATTACTTATCAGGCCCCCTCAGAGCCAAATCTCCCTCCTAATCAACATTACGACCCCGGAAAAAAAACCGATTATCGTAATTGACCAGAGCGAGATTTGAACCCCGGACTCCGCACTGAAAGCCAAGCGTGCAAGCCACTCGACTACCAGCCAGGGTACTTACGGGATATATTGTAACATCCGGCTCTACTCAATAAAATAAATGAAAAGAATTTAGATAATTCTTTTCGGCTGCCGGCAATGTTTACGGTTTTGAGATAAGATCATAAAGAGATGTAAACACTCGACTATCGAAAAGGTTAAAGTATATCTATTTACCGCTACTTGGTCGAAGTATTTAATTATTATTTAAAGAAGAGGGAAAGAAAACAAATAAGAGGTCTGATTCATCACAAATTCTTAACTATAATCTGGCGACTTAAGATTGTCATAAATTGCAATGAAATCTAATATAATAAATATCTACAACAGAAAAAAAAATGTTTCTAAAATCAACATCTGATCTATGGATTTTAGATAAAACTTTTTCTGTTGCTGTACGTCTACAGCTGAAGCCCTTCCCATTTTCTGTCCCCCAGAATGCAATCTACAGCTTGCAACTTTCGCCCTGTATGTAGAAACGTTGGTATTGATAATATTGCGCCCGTGGAGCGACTTTATAGATCTCTCAGTATTCATCTACACTGAAAGATCTATAAAATCGGTCCACGGGCGCAATATTGTCAATACCGTCGCAACTTCCGCAATAGTAATTAAGTACTAGCTAATTAGAATAGGGACCAACGACATGTTAGGAATAATTAGATAATTAGAGTAGGTAACCCCATGTAGTACCTTTGAGTGGAGCATGTGATTAAAGATGTTTTGTTATTATTTTAATTCATCAATAAATGGTGGTGTATGTAAAAACGATGAGCTTAAATTTGTGAGGTATGTAACATTTATGCGTACATATTGTAACGCTACAGAGTAGCATACAGCCCGATATAAAAATTAAATTAAAAAAAAGAATGATACTTTAATTTGTATGTATAATGGCCAGTTTCCAAAATATCATACGCACGAGACTCTTGTACATCAGATATGATCAATTTTGTATGATAAAGAAAACATTTCAGTGTGAATAAAAGTGGTTTTATTTAATAACAAAGTTCGAAATGTAAACCTGTGTAAAATAAGACAGAAATAAGGATAATATTATCTCAGGTAAGTTACGTGAGTTCGCTTAATTAACAACAATCACGTTTTGCTAGTAATTCCACTTTTTGTAATATAATTCATCACAGAAAACATAAATACGATTAAAATTAAATTTCACAATTCCCGCGTTTTCTGAACGTTCAAACGGAGTTATGCTATGCTTAAAAGACGGGTGAATCAGCATGGCCAACCTTGATGGTAAAATTACTGAATATCAATTCGTACCGTAACTACATATCAAATATCACTGTAAAAAAAAATGTTCATTTGAATTGAACTTGGATCCAACTTTGATCTGTCAATATCTATTGTGAAAATATACTATTCAAATTTTAATATTCATTTTCGATGGGTAGGTATATCACTGCTGATCATCTTTACTTTCTGAAGGGAATATTCTGAAGGAAAATGCCTTAAAGCACTTGCCAAATGCAGAGATTTCCTACATTACCTGGACATCGTCTGACTGTCTGCTGCTACATTTTATGTCCTTTTCTTGTTATATCAAATTATTTTTAAAATATATATAAGTAAAATAGTAACTTTACACTTAAATAATATCAAGTACACATTCCATAACAATATAGATGCATAGTTTCGCTAAACAAATAACAAATTTGCCTTTGTCTTATACACCGCAAATCGAAAGCCGAATTTGTAAGGGATATATGTATGCATTAAAAGCGCCGTTATTGACGAATAATTATCGTTGTGATTTCATCATCATATATGATATCTAATATAATTTGTTTATACAGAAAACTATGTATTTCATGTAATGTCAGTATACAATCAAATAAAGTAGTACTAGTTTTATGTCACTTATCTTGAGAATCAGTAAACCCAACAAGTTCACAATAAGTATTGTTTAACTTACAACGTGGGCGTTATGAAATAAAGATTAGGCTAGCTAAAATTGCAGTTAATTTATTGCAATTACATATAATATTGTAGTTACCGTTTCTCAAACTTTGCGGAACACATGCTCTGATAAATAGTTTTCTACCCGTGTAGGGATACATTGAATAAATTGTATGAGTGCAGACATTGCTGCAAAGATAGCAGCCCTCCTCTTTTACTACTGTAGCAACGCATATTTAGCACAACTTGAATGCATGTAGGTCACCACCATAAAATATTAATCTATTTACCAGGTAAATATCTTCTAAGAACTGTAATTATCAGAACGGCGACTCGGATCGCATAACAGTGTGCTTGAGAATCAACTTCAAAACGGGGAGCAACTGGCAAAAGTTGACTAGGAGAAATCCAATTTTTTTTAATAAATCATTACAGGCTCAATAAATTGATTTATTGAAATTAACGAAGTAGTAATAAACAGAAAGTATGAAAATAAGTTGCTTTAAGAAATTAGGTATGGTAAGTCAATTCAAGCCAGTGCAATAAATTGAATCTACAAAATATTTCCTATCGTTAAATTAATATCACTAACATAACAAAATTATGGAAACAAATGGTTAATTTGAAATAAATATTCAGTTATTTCATTCAAATATGTAGGCACATTTAATCAAATTTTCCACAATATTTAATCTAATCCAGTTTATTTCTTTTAAAATAAATACACACTTGAATCGAATATTGCTGCCGACAAAGTAAGTTACTTGAGAGAAAATATTTGTTTGCCCATATATAAACAAGCTACCTGTTTGGATCAAAGAATATTTCATCGGTTTAGCAATTTATTCTTCTCTGTGCAGAAAGTGCAGCTCTCTATAAGAGTATTTCAAAAGTAACCTTGAATATTCTTTGAGCTGTATAACTGCTTATGAAGCATACCACCGCTTATATATGAAGTATCTGTGCAGTTGCATCTCCTAGCCGCCCAGATATTGTATAATTTTATAGTCCGTTTGCTTTGAGATTTAAGTGATCTGGAAATATATCGTATTTGAAGTATGCAGAAGGTTTTTAAAAAGAAAAAAAATATTATTCGTGATATAGTAAAAGGAATACATAAATATATAAGGTAATAGATTAATTGTTTGATAACGTTAATATTTAACAAAGAAATAACAAAACTTTAATTCCTAAAACAAGAACAAAACAACAACAAAAGCCAAAGAAAACCAAAATTTCAAATTTCTGACACGAACACACGCCTACGTATAATTAGGGTTAAAGAGTTATGACTATATGTTTCTGTGTAATACAAAAACTACTCCTTTTTATTCGAGTAATTCATTTTTAATATCCCACCCTGCAGTGGTTTGTTAAAAATGATGTTCGGCGGTGCGCAGGTGGATAGGAGTTTCAAACGTAGACTGAATAATACCGTCGAGTTATCTAGAATGTGTATAAATGTGAAATATGCGCATTAAAACTTGTACTACTATTAATAGAATGTTTAATACATTCAGATCAAAATTACATTCTTTTGAAAAGTGAACATAAAATTAAATGCATTTAGTTAGTTATTGTAATAAGTAGCAATAAGGTTTGAAATGAGTTTCTAATACATAAATTGATTTAATATGTCATAGGAAACTGCGCAACAACAATAATTCTTCTTATCCACGTACTTTCTTAGTTCTTGTCCTGTTGTAGTTTCTCAATTGCTAATTCTTGAAATTCGATTACAAAAATAGGCTCATTTTGAAATACAAAGAAGCTGTGATCATCGTTAGCATCAGAATTTACCTTTTTATTTATTGTTCTATTTATCTTTTTAATTTGACAATTACCGATACCGGTAAAGATCTATGGTGAATACAACATTATTATTATTAACTTGTAAGAGCGAATGGCACAATACCGTGATACCCATTAGTGTGTTCTTTCATAGTTATTTCACTAATAATAATAATATAATAATTAATAAATAATTGGTAAAGCGCTCGTCCGGCAAACGAGGGGATGTAGGTTCGAATCCTGCGTCAGGAGAAACATTTTTCTTGGAAAAAATTCCTCCTAATTATTACAGTTAAAAACAGAAATACATTAATTTGTTATTTTCATACTGTAAAAAACTTGCATTCTTTGCAGTAATAACTAGAGTTGGGCAATTGTCCGGCGGAGCAGATACGTATTGCGATGTGGACCTCAAATAATGTAATATAAATGAAGCAGATCAATCGTATTATTGTAATTTAGTATGTATTTATAAAACATAAATCATATTAATAGAGTTGTGCAAATTTTCCTTGGGGACAAAATCGGACAAAGCGGGCGAACAAACGGGCCACATTGCGATGCATTCGCATTTTATATCACTACATATTTAGATAAAATAAAAAAATACATTTTATAAGAAAACAGGCACTGTTACTGACTTCCATATTGGAAAGCTGTTGTTTGAAGTAAATTTAGCCTTAGAAATTGAAACCCCGATGACTCTCCGTCGTCCTTGCTGGTTTATACTGTGAAATAGCAAACAAAATAACATAAAGGAGCAGAACAATTTAGTTATTTCTCATAATACAATGTCCGTGTTTTTTTGCGATTCAAACGATTTCACTGTACTTCCTTCGTCATATCTTATAAGGATTGCGGTCTTCTTTAGATGCTTACGTTTAATATTTGTTATTTATAATATATATGGGCATGAAATCTTTCTCACTAATCAGTTTTTAAATGTTTGTCATTAACATTACCACAATCCCTCTTTTGTCTTTTTCTTTGTAGCTTTTTTTGTGTTTTTTTTTAATAATTTACATAAACACATACTTGACTCTTAGTAGTCATCCTTCTAATACTGCTACACTGAACACAACTTATGTTCGCAAGCCCAAGTGAAACTGACATAGGATTCGATATATAGCGCTATCTAGCGGCTCTTTCGGCTTCTCTAGTGGATATGCGGCTGCGTCTCTCTACAATACATTCACTCAGCGCTACAACTTACCCCTGCAATAGTAAAAGTCACAATAGTATTTTACGAAAAGAATATATCTCGCTAATACGATAAACAAAATTGTACTGCGTCTGGCAAGTGTTGACAAGTACAATTTTATAAATAAAGAAACAAAGAATTCAATGGAAATACATTCGCTTGTTTGAAAAAAAGATTTAATATTTTTCGTCTGAATAAACAACCCTCACTTCAAGAACGAAATCGCCAAAATACGAACGCTAGTTTCGTTTGATGGTAATACGTCCTTAAAATATACAGCGAGATTGGAGAAAGTCCCCTATGTTCGAAGATGACGAAAACAATAAAAGACTGAAATAGACGTTATGATTTTATTTAGCATAAGCATTTAAAGATAATAAGTATTTTTGATCAGTAGTACAAGTTGGTGATTGATATTGGTACTTTTTTTTTTGCATCTAAGATGGAATTATATGTAAGTTACAAACTAGAAATGCGAACAGATCGGAGATTCGCTTTACTTCCTATCCGAGAAAAAAATATATTCTGATTGTTATCCACAATCTACAAAACACGCTATATAGTTTGATCCTGCACCACTTTCATAGGAATTTTCGACTTTTCGAAAAAGTTTCTTCTTAATCCAATGAATTTATTTTCCATAATCAGGGTAGTCATCGCCGCTTTTAACTTCAGTAACTCACCGGCGTCGCAAAATCTAATTTTTATAATTTTCATTTTTATTCAGCTATCTTAGAACTTCCTCGATAAGTAAGCTTACTTGCTCATGGTTCTAGACATAGTACTAATTGTAAGTTTCATAATAAAATTCAAACATGATAAATAGAAAAATAACTTGCTAACTAAGAACTAACTTATTATTTCTATATATCTACATCAGATATATAATCTGTGCATCGAAATGCACAAGTCATAAAATGCAATTGCTGTTTTGTATAATATCCGTTATTGCTTCTACATTCTTAGCATGTAATTCAGTGCATTATTTTATTTTATTATTTTTACGTTAAGTTTCCTTCCGCCCCGCAGACGGTAGCGCATATGCGAACGCTACGCGAAGCGAACTATGTTCCGAGGCACTCTTTCCGATGTACCTATTTGTTGTATAAATCGGACGGCTCCGTTTATCTTCGCTATATGCGCTTATACGGTCGCTTTGGGGCACGTAATGCCGTGTTCCAGTTAACGTCTTGCATTCGTTACGACTGTATCGTTTTTCACGCGTACCACGCATGTGTGATTTCAAAGGTTTGAAGTGATGTTTATTATTAATGATTGAAGTTAATTGAGTACAAAATCTTAAAAAAAAAACACTCATGTGAGGAAAAAACTTTTAATTAAGGAGAAAGGAAGGCCTACTCCTGATTTTCAAATAAACTACGCTTCCACAAGTAAAACTCGAACTTACAATAGAGTATTTAATAAAAATATGAGTGGATGTGCGGATGTTCACTAACAAATAAACTATTTTGTTTTATCTGTTTAATTTGTAAGAAAGAGGTCAGTGCGTGGAATAAACAAGGGTTAAATGATTTAAAGCATATCGCAAAGAGGGCAAAGAAACACGAAAATTCCGTTTCTCACATGAATGCATGCGTGAATTTTAATGGTTTAGGCAAAGTGGACATACGTGAATAGTTAGACAGTGATTATTGGCGACATAAAATTAAGTACAAAAAAGATGTGGAAAAAAATCGTCATATTTTGCGTCGGTTAATTATGTGTATAAAAAAATGTGAAATCTTATCCTATGTTTGACAAAAATTGAAAAGTGAACTTTCAGTAATTTATGAACCACATAACACACAACAACTTAAAAAAAGTTTTGACAGAAACCTATAAACTGTTAGATATTATTTGTATAACCCCCATGTCAACAGCAGAATGTGGACGATGTTTTTGCCACCCTCAAACGCATTAAGACTTTTCTGAGAAGCACAATGTCAGAAGATCGACTGAACGCATTTTTACAACAAAGTCATAGACGTTTTTCTAGCATGAAAAATAGGAGAATGGATTTTATGTATAAAAAATAGGCAAGTTCTTATTTTGTGCCCACCCTCTTTCATAACTCACGAGCCGTCACTGTATAAATCCATTGACCACCGGACTAAACAAAAGTACAATGTCTTTGAAGGAGATTTAAGTTATATTGTGCATTTGGTCATAGAGGTCAATTTGCAAACAGCGTTTAATTATTTCTTTGAGTCTCTAGAGGTGAGTTATCACAAAAAAAAATAACCAAAATTAAACCTAGTTTTTATGAAAATTTGTTAATGATGGGAATAGATTATTATTATTTATTATTATATTAGAAAGGGATTCTTTTATAAAGAGTTCATAACATAAGCAATTATAGAGAGGAATAATAATAAACAAAATATTTATTTATATTGGAAATTATAAAATAACAATTTCTTAACTTAGGCTTTATCTCTCGCTTCTTTCGTTTGAATCAGTACTATATAAGTTGTATTACCTATTAAATTTCGTATTGATTTCTGGCGCAATGGCAAGATATGCCTAAACTAAGATATATAGCAAAGACCACCATATAATTCAAATATTGCGTTTTTGTGACAAAAAGAAATGGGTAAAGTAAAAAGCATAAGAATTTATTGAAAATTATGGATTTACATACTAACTTTATAACGACAAAAAAACATTATTTTTCATTAAAATTAATTAAATTGTTTTTCTGATGAATCCTTTGCAGTGCTATCACTAGATATACGACCATTTTCTCGTTCCGTATCTCCAATTTGTTAGTTGAAGCTACTAATTAACGTTTCTAGTTCTTTCAATACATTCTCGCCATTAATTAAAATATCAAAGTAATGTTTCCATAGAAGTTCTCGCAACAATCCGTTCGCTCTCAAAGAAGTTCTGCGTGTTGTCTATTGTTTTCTCTATTTCTTAATACACGTGGTTTCACTACTATTACTTCTTCTAGTTTAAAATTGTAATTTAGTACTCTTATTTTATTGATGCTGAATTTAATATATTCTCGTTCTACGTTTTCTTTTCATTCCATAACTGATGTGTTTTTCATGAAGCTTAAAATAAATTGGCGAAGGGTCAGATAAGAAATATGTGCAGTGGTGGCATCAGCACCTTTAGGGGACATATCAGTGGCTCCCATATTGCTTTTCTCTATAGCAAATTCTGTCCTCTGTAGCCAGTCACACTTGTTGTTGTGCGCACCGGTATCGCAGCTGCTCCAAAGACAAAGATAGCATGGAAGTTTGGTGAAACTACATTGCAAACCCATGAGAAATGTCACCATTTTGAAGTCGCCGATGATCTCCCATCCACACTTATCATACTTCAAAGCTTTCAGCAAAGTCTTGATGTTAAAGTAATCCTCTTTGAGATGCGCTGGGTCATTCGACCCCGGGGAAGAGATGGATACTTATTACTATTATGCAGCAGTACTGATTTGAGGCTCGTTAAAGAGCTGTCAATGAAGAAGCGCCACTCATTTGAATTACAGGCGTTTCCAATTACCTCAAATACACCAGTCAGCAGAGCCCACCTTAGTGAAGAAGCTAGAAAAAGTTCGGTGACGCTTTCTCTAACCTACAACTCGCGCACTTTCATCCAACAAGTTCCAGTGCTTCAGCTTAGAGGTCAAAAGCTCGGCATTGGGCTTGAAGAGTCCAAGATCTCTACCTAAGTCGTTGATGTCTTTGTGGTTGGAGTAGTATGGGCCTCTCTCATCATCTTCACATATGAAAACGTCATCTGCTTCTACACTATTTTCTTCGCACTCCGACTCGCTGTTGTTGATTGAAGACATTCGATCTATTTCAGGAAGAATAGGTATTGGAAACTGAGGGTTGTGTAATACTGGGGCCATGGATGAAGGAAGATCCGAATACGTGACAGCGGGTACATTTTTGCCAGTACGTTTCGAAGGGTCCACAATACACAATTTTCTAAAGAAAACACGAAATTTAAAACCAAAGATGCCGGTTCCTGAGACATTGACAAAAGTATTTATTGTAGTTTCTATCGTAAATAAGTTCACCCCCGTCACTGAAGACTTTAGTTCCCGTACTCTACCTCGACATTATGATGACGAATTTTTGAATTCGTTTGTAAATTTTAAAATATCACTGTCTTGGCCGCAAAAGCAAAGTTTGTGAGGTATAATCGACTCTTTTTATACTTTTCTGACATAAGAAAATAGGAAATGACACTTAAAACCCAACGACAAAAAAGATAACAGGAATTGTTACATAGTGTAATGACTAATGCAGGCCTCGAAGGGTTGAAAACTGTTGGCAAAGTAAATCTCGAAACAGCCAACATTTTTATTTCTTCGCTTAAAAAACAATTTATTTAATTGTATTCCTTTGATGTATATGCTCTTTCAATAAAAAAAAAATGTTTCTAATTTTGAGAGGTGTAACTGTAAACTCGTAAATTATTTACTGGACATTATGTCGGTCTCACCTACAATCGTGAATAACATCGGTACTAAAAGTATAATATTAACAACATTTGGTATATATCAAGATAGAATAGGCATTTATTGCGTATTAACAATATATAGTGACATTAGAAGGGATACACCTGAAAGGAATAATTTCTTCAACTTGATTCTTTGGCAATTTGATAGTTTTAGATCAAAAATGAAATGATAACATTCGCAAGAAAATTTATTAACATATAATACGAAAAAAAAAACAATGTATTTGGCGATCCCGCAGCTGAGTGCACTCGGCAAAACATTAACGCCTGCTTCATGGAAAAAGTCCATAGTTCGACGAGCAATATGGGGACGTGCATTGTCTTGCTGAAAAAGGACGTGTGAACGGCCATATAAACATTAAGGTGGTAAAGTGATTTGTAGACAGCATCAACATAACGCGCATCTGTCATACTGCCTTGAATAAATTGGCTACCACAGGCAATAGCCACCCAAACCATTACTCCAACAGTCATGTGTACAGTCTGCGGCTATTTAAATGAGAATTCCAAGGAAAGTCGGTCCGCAACCCCTTTAGCGTGTCTGTATATAAAGTTGCCAGTGTCCTGTATACCGAGTGATACCTAATTTCATGAAATTGTTAATAGTTTATTACAGTGGGAGAGTACATTATTGTAAAATAATAAACTTATTATCACTAATAGTTAGGGTAATATGTAAGATTATATATGCATTACATGCTGTTTTCGGCTAATTGTAAGTAATACAAACGTTGTTTTCATCGATTCGTATTACTACCTGAATATTTGGAGGTTTGTAACTTTTAAAAAGCAGGAAGCGAGAGAGTACGGAATTAAAAAAAGATGGTGCATAATGGACCTTCTCACCTAACGGACGCGTTCTTTCGTGCATAGAGGGATGTTTGTCGTAGGTGATTTTCTTATCGATGTTTATGTGTTAGACGAATTGCTGCCATGTAACATACGGCATGGTATTTCGAGAGTAGTAGACAATTTAATTTACTTTTGCCCTGCGTAGTATGAATATCCTGTGTTTTAGAGAAGACAAAATTTTGATCATTAGGGTGGTGTTCAAGTATTTTTTTATATTAATTTTAGATGAACTGAAATGAAAACTGCTTCTCTGGGTGTCCCATTGTTTATAAACTAAGCATTTTAATTTTTTGCCTTTCGCAGTGTCTTTCTACATATATAGAAGGACACTGCGTGTTGTTGAGAGGTTGTAGGTATAGAATCACATATTACTTTTTTACGTGGAATAGTCTACATTGTTTGTAGTTCAGGTAACCACTAAAATTGTGTTTTTTTTCCAAAGACAAAGTATTTAAATTGTTAATCTTAGATAATATTTTATAATAGGGTAAAAACGAAAGCGCAAATCAAAAAATAAACTGTTTATAGAATATAGATAATGTGGAGTGAAAAGAAAATAAAAAAAAATCAAGACATTCATATGCGGTACCTATGATTTTGTAAATTCGATGTTCCGACGTTACAAGTGGGTTATTAGCAATGGAGGTTATATATATCACCCCAAACGTTGGAGCATGGAATTTACAAAATGCAGGTACTTATTAGTCAACTCTTGCCAAACTATGTCGGTGGTTGAATGCTTTGTGTGTTCACCTTTGACGCCTTGGGGGTTCCAGCGGCGCCAGATGGGTTTTCACTTGTGAATCAAAACAACGAAAAATCACAATATTGCGCCTTCTTTGCACACATACCTAACTTAGGTGATACTATTTATTCAATTTGTAAAAAAATAATCAATCTTTTTAATACTTCTCCTCCTTTAACCAAACAACGGACCACTTTAACCATATCACTTACTGCTAAATCCAGCAACACAACTGTTATAATGAATATAAAGGTTGACATGAGGGCCTGTTCTCTGTCCTCTCAAAGGAATGTATTTACAGTTCAAAATAAAATTATTTCCTTTTACCGAAATACTAGCTGTATATAATTTTATACAGGTATAACAATTATTTTCATTTATCGCAAGTATTACAGAGAAGTACATAACGGAGGAAAATTTACATAAGTTGTTAAATAGGAATACCGCAGAAACTATCACTAGAGATGACTATCTTTGGGGGTCATTCGACCCTCTCCTCATATTATCCCGAAATTAAAAATCTATCTGTTTCTCTCATTTATCATGGCATAGCGCCGGCAAACATACCGCAGGAGCCATCCAAACTCCAAACAGCTAGAGATACGTGGTTATATGCATGGAGCGCACGCCTCTGTTCATAGTTGATGTGGCTCGTGCAGCAAGGTCCGTATATACCAGGTTACCTCGTAACTTTTCAGCCAATCTCATGTCGTTGCATCCCTTACAAGCCTTACATAACAAACTCGTACACTGTTTCTTTACATGGTCACAGAGTTGACATTAATGCGTTTCTATACATATCGCTGGGCATGTGTTGAGTGATGCAGACGATACCGCACAAGTAAATGAGAACGACCTTACTAAGGACGATAATAGTGTCTAATATGTATACCAATATTTAAATACACAACAAATGATGATACTTAATAACAATAAAAATAATATTGAGAATACACCTAATAATTCAAATAATTTATTGGAGATTTTTTTGCGTTAGATATATCCTTAGCGCTTTCAAAACATCTCTTATTATACCTACCCACGCAAGGGACGAGGGTATCCTATTTTAAGTTTTCTGAAAGATAAGATTTTAAAGATCACAAAGTCAACACATCATTGATCATGATGTACACAAACTTTCTACATAAAAAGAGAAAATTCTTCTTAATTTATATAATAATAAATAAATTTGTATATCACTGTATTATAATTGTTTTGTTTTTGGCTTGCATGTGCCAGCAACGTATATATTTTCTAATATTCTTCTGTTGCTGGTTATACTTCTCCGATTCCGAACTTCGTCGCTTGGTAAAGCTCGTATTATCCCGAATATTCAGGTAAATAATATGGACCAGTGATCACTGATCACAACGATTGCACTACTTTGCTCTCAAAAAATGATGTAGTTGCAGCATTATGTATTACAATAATTATTTTTTATAGTAATTTCATTATTTTCATATAATAATATAGCCTTCTAATGTAAAAAATACTAACCACTTCATTAAATTAGGTATCACTCGGTATACAGAGCACTGGCAACTTTAAATACAGACACGCCAAAGGGATTGCGGGCCGACTTTTCCTGGAATTCTCATTTAAAAAGCCGCAGACTGTACATACTTTTCAACAGCAAACCCAATATCACGTCGCTCTCCACGCCGGTGTCGTATCCTTCTACGGCCAACGTGCATACCTAGATAGAATTGCGATTTATCATTGAAGACCACACTATGCCATTCTGCCTCCCAATTCTGCCATTCCCTGCACCAGTTCAAACGTTGACCACAGTGGTCCGCTGTCAAAGGAAGCACTAATGGTGGACGGTATGAAAAAGTCCAAGTCTTCTTCTTGTTCCTCTACCTTCTTCTGTCCACACACGACACACGCGCATTACCGTCATTGCAATACAATTAACATGGCGACCAATTTCGCGATAGAACAAAACAACATCTCGACCGGCAACGATTCTATCCCTGTCAAAGTTACCCATACGGTGATAACGTCTTCAAAGTCTAAGCATTTTGTTACGCTTAACACTTGTAGACGAACCCGCAACTGCTAAACATTTCTGTACTAGTCAGCTCACATAAACAGGATTCTGTACAAAAGCTAAGAGATATTTTTTTTTCGCAAAAAATTATCGAAGATAAAAAGGTCACCTTACCATAACTTGCTTTAAATATAGTCATTCTGATGTCAAAAAATCAAGTTGAACAAATTCTTCCTTTTCGGTGTAACTTCTAATGTCACTGAGTATACACACCTATTTTAAAAATGCAGACATTAATAATTATTATCTCTGAAGACAGCGAAATGTTCACTGAGTATACACACCTATTTTAAAAATGCAGACATTAATAATTATTATCTCTGAAGACAGCGAAATGTTCATTAAGTAATTTACGACACAGTCATATCTCTCAAAATTGCATAGCAGGTTCATAAATGTAAAAAGTTTTCAGGGATGTTGAGCCGTGGTTTTGTGGCATTACTTCCGTACGTTTCGTTCACAGCTGCGATGAACATCTTCAGCGGCGAGGTCAAAGTTTCCTTCGCGATGGCTCGTCCTTTAATGGTCCGACATCCTCTGTGATATCGTTAAATATAGTCGGTGCCTGTGTAACTGTTACACAGAAGTCGCTGAAGATGTTCACCGCAGTTGTGAACGAAACGTACGGAAGTAATTCCACAAGACTCTTGTGGTAACACTGAATATATACTTATAAAAGTACTGTACTATCTGTGTATTATTAAACCTACTACAACAAAGGCCACGGCTCGACAGTCCGGAAAAACTTTTTACAGTAGATTCTGGCCGGGAAAGCCTACGCAACACTGAGGTGCATGAATGTTAAACATCGTTATATGTCAGGATGAAAGAAATGGTAACCATTTCGGAACAGGTTTTAAAATCTGTTTTTCAAACCCGGTATTAAAATCGGTTTTGAAAACCGAGTTTTACTGTAAACCGATTAACCGGTTTTAGGAAAAATCTGTTAAGGGGTTTTTGATATCTGGCGATTCCCACAGCACTAGTTTCTATATTTATATATAAAGGTAAACCTACCTTTAGTGTCTGAATATTTAATTTTTTTCGCATTCTATTTTGTTCATATAAACACACAATTCATACCTAACACAAAGTGAATTATAAAAACTCTAATGTTAGCTTGCAGTGCGCCTATGTTATTAGAATGTTACCGTGTGGGAATAATCCTCTGGTTTGCATTTTATGACTTGTGCATTTTAAATCGCCCAAGCCCTACATTTGCTCCATTAGCAGTGAATCATGTTTCAGTTGCGCAGAGTACTATGTGTGGATTTACTATTGGATTCACAGAACACTCGGAGATATTTTTTTACGAACAAATTCCTGGTAAATTTGATGTAAACCTTATGTTTTACACAATGCCCAATTGCTCTATAATTTCTAGATACAATATACAGCGTGCGAAAAAAGAATAAATAGAATTAAAAAAAAAAATAATTCTAGATGAATATATAGCTGCTTTCCATTTACCAGTTGACTCACCTCATTTCAGTTTTGTGCGTTAAGTTACGAACTGTTCACGTTAAACTCATTTAGTCGCCAGGTTATGTCATTCGTAGTAAGTAACTCGTAGCTTAACGCACAAAACTGAAGTGAAGTGATCCAGACGATAAATGGAAAGCACCTTATGTGTAGGTACTCCTTGAAGTTAGAAAAAAACCGTCAACGTAAAGTCAAATATGTGAAATTATAGATACAGTAATTGTCCATTTTTAATTGCACATACACGAGGTAGTTATTGGCTAGGCTACTCAACATTCAAAAATTCATTCTCACGTTTCGAACTAGACTTATGTTAGTATACTTCTTACAGTGGCCAACAAGTGCATGGTTTGCGGATGCAGGATTAATATAATCCACAAACTTTTATTATCCTGGTATACAATAGTAATTTTATTTTGTAATAAAAATAATTACTTTTAATTCGTATGCAAGATAAATAGATAAATAATAAAAGTTTGTGGATTATATTATCCACAAACTTTTATTATCCAGGTTTGGCAAATAGTAATTTTATTTTGTAATAAAAATAATTACTTTTAATGAGTATTGACTACTTTCAAAAAAGATTAGTGACTCAGGAATAAACAGGTACCCACATAGAAGATCAAATCTTCCATTTCTAATAATCTGACTCAGGTATTCCTCCTCAAGTATGTTTTTTTTTTGCCGAAGCAAAGTCGCTTTAGCCTAAGAAATGCGAGAAACAAAAAGGTAATTTATATTTCTTTCGCTTGTCACCGTTTGCTTATAAAACTCGGCAATAAAAGAATTTTCCGGATTTAATAAATTATTCAAATGTATTTTAAAAAATTTTCGAGTCGAGTGTCAAAAAGCAAGTACCTACAAAGTCCAAGTTTCCACAATTGCAACCGGATATCATAACTTCTCGGCAACGGAAAATGTTCCGCTTCAGGTGAGTGGAAGGATCGATATTAAAATAGAAGCTCTTGTAGGGAACATAAATTTAGTTAAGTTGACAAAAGAAAGGGCAAAAAGGCGATAAGATCTTCCGCATGGCGCATGTTTTTTGTTATAATTTGTGACGTAGACCTATCTCTCGTATTTACTTAAAATAAATGATGGAAATTTTTACAGTTTCTATTGTAATATATTCCTTTCCTGTGCGATATCCCAGACACGTTCCAACTTTTTTGTTTAAAGCAATTTTCGTGCCCTGTGCCTCGTTTCCACTGCCTAAGATTGCAAAAATATGATGAACAGCGTGGCGTAATATTTGAGCACAAGACAATTTATTTTATATATCCTGCCCATTCGGAAACAACAAATATTTATATTGCTCAGTTGGTGATAAAACAAAGCATCCTTTGTAATGCTATAAATATTATGTTTAGCAATCAGGATTTAAGCTAACGCCGCATTTAGTTTTCTCTCCCTACGGAATTGTACTAGGAGGAACTAGAAGGAGTGAAAACAACACATTGTAAACCAGAAATGCTTCTCTATTGTGTAAGGGGATGGAGTCTGCTACATGTATTCTCAGAATTAAATCGGATTCGACTTGCTGACTTGCTGAATACGCTTACCGTGGGAGCAATGAAATGTATGTGTTTCCTTTACAGTAATGCATATTCAATGCCTTCTATTTATGGCATCCTTTTAGGCATTAGTTTACATACCAAGTATTGCGAAATTATTTGTTGAATTAGCCAATGATGTATGACTTCCCTCAAGTGACGTAAGCGTCCCACACGTCTTTTACTTACTCGCTGTTTACACTAGGTACAAAGCTACACAAGGTCCGTCGGCCCTATTGCATAGCTTTCGAAAAACGTAAAAATTAAAGCACTGATGACAATTTCAAATGTCACAGCTTTTAAATATGTTCTTAAATAGAAATGCAACTAAGTAGGCAAATATATACCGGATATTATATCTATAATTTTAAATTCAATTTTGCACATAGATATGAGTGCTATAATATAACGTGAACTATCTTATATATGAAAAGTTTACATTTAGATTGACAAGTCTGGCGTCAGGTCTAGTGTAATCAAAATGTTGTACTATATTAACTAATCTGTCGCTCTAGAAGATTTTTATCTATGTTGTAAAATTAGATGCTTTAGCTGATTAGCATTTAAGTAAAAGTTAGGCTAGTAGCTAGTACCCTCTAAATGAATACAAAATTCTTTAAAAGGAAAGTGGATCGACAGTAAATACATTATTTAGTTAAGTTATACAATTTATAACCACAATAACATAACATCGTTTATGCTTACTAATGGTAATTGATCTGAAAAGAAAAAAAGTTCTTATTTCATTTACAGGTAAAATAATAAATGAATAAATAAATAATGGCAAACTAAACTAGGTAAGATCTCTAATTTAAACTTTAAAACTGTAGCCAACACTTATAATATGTAAAAAACAAACAGCTTAACGCCCTTTGAATTTCTATCCAGGAAATAATACTCTTATTTACTTAGTAGTTATTATCTAAAAATGAAAGTAAATGATCTTATTTATCACTCACTAGAAATTGACTACAATACATTTACAATATTTACATTAGGTAAAATTTGTTTGGTGTAAGTTGACATATTTTACTTGGAGCAGATAGATTAGATATTCAGGTGACTTATGTACTTAAAAAGATATTAACACAAGAAAATATACGATCCGTCACTCAAAAAAAGAAAACTATTTTAAAGAATATTTATACAATAAAAATAGAAAAATCTTAAAATATACAAAGCTACAGAAAAAGACTTAATCAGTTATGTAAGTTTAGACTATAATTTTTTAATAAACATTCATTCTAAACAATTTTTATATACCGCACGAGTCATCGTAAATACGCCGAACCGTTTTATAGGTCATTATATGTATGAAGCATACTTTTGTTCGTAGTTGGGATAGCTTCTGCTGTATGTATAATTTTATAGCCCTGATATGTACCCTGGCGAACGTTTAGACAATTTAAAAAGAATTTGTTTTACCTGCTGAAATCTTTGTATATAGATTTACGTTTATAATATTTTAAACCTAAGTAAATTATTATACTAGAACTCAAAAAGAAATTACAGGCAAATCTACCTGGACCTAATCGTACCGAAATAAGGAAGAAGAATTAACAAAATTTAGTTATCTTTATGTATGATTCCTAATTAAGACGTTAAGTAATCATTTCCTTTTATTTGTGGATTTGATTATTTATCTTCTTTTTCCAAGCAGCAATAACAAAATTCTGATAATTCAAACATTCCTTTGAGTACCTATTTTCTTTTCATCTTAATTTAAAAGGTATTATAGTTATAGCCACCTTGCTCTTAGATTTAAATCTCCATATTAATTTGTTTGTTTGTTAAAACTGCTTTATTGGTTATAGGTAGGCCTAACAAGATTGTTAATGTGATGTACCACACAATTAAGGGAATTAGTCTTATTCGGCTTATCCATTAGAAAGTAATTATATTGCTTAAACCGTTGCATCTATTTATCTTCCTTGATTTATTATATTCCTAACTTAAACCTTATTTCTTGGAGATGGATTCCCTCCATTCGAACATTAGGAGTAAGTAATTATATTTTTCAAAGATTTTATTCCCCACCCTTAAACAGAATCTATATAAAGGGTCACCAGATAGCTGCCGTATTAAACAGTATCCCAATTTCGACTCGGATTATTCATTCTGTATTTATCATGATTGAAACAATTTTGAAGGAGTTATACAACAACAATGAAGAAAAGTTGGTTTGCGCGTGTTTGATTCATAAAAATATAAGGAATACATTAACAAACCATATGTGTCAGAAAAAGCCGAGACTATCCGAAAACGAAATTAGAAAACAAGTGAACTCACTACGGAAGAAATTTTACGGAGAAAATAAGGAAAAGCGAAAGATTATACCGGATATCGGGGGACCATTGAAACAGGTGGCCAGAAATCACTCAGTACGTGACTCTGGCATTGAAAGCAAGCCCAAAGTTAAAAAAAGCAATTTTAAGGAATCTGCAAGTGTTGAGTGCCGCAGTGGTAGTGCCGATAAACGAAGAAGCAATTTCAAGACACCGCTGGAGCAGCTTATTTGTACTAACAGAAGCTTTAAATTGCGCATGAGGCAAACGGATAAATCAAAATCTGGTAGTGTTCACATCAGCAACTCCACGCCCATCAAATCGGAGAGGAGGACTAGACAAAAGCTTTGTACTTCTTCTCCAGCTACATATTCAAACAAGGCTATACAAGTGAAATTCGAAAACGAAAGTACAGCAAGTAAGAAATTTCCTCAGCAAAGAAATCGTTTAACGACAGAAACAAATACAACAATACGGGATGGCTTTAGAAAATTTCCAAAGGATAAAGAAAAAAAATGTATGTGCCGCGAAGAAGAACTAGTGAGTAACAAGTCGCCGCGAAAAAGTTTTAAGAAAGTGCCAAAAGACAATGAATCAAGAAAAGTTAGTGTTTGCAACAATCACTGTATCGTGTGTTTACTGGGAATACAAACGAAGCCGCAAATAGTGTTTTATCAAATATCCTGTCCCAAATGTGACGATCCTAAATCTAGTAACACCGCTAAAGGTATACCAAACAATAGTGGAGTTACCGCAGCATCACCGACAGTATCCAAAACCTTTTTAGATTACAAAAAAAAACCAGCGAAGAAGGTCCGCGTTTCTGAAAATACTTATTCTAGAGCCAACAAAAATTGGAAGATGGAGGAAAAGGAAGATCTGAAGTTAAGCTACTCAGAAAATTTTGAAGAAGAAATATTTAATTTCTCAGACGATAATATAGATGACTTTGATGTAAATATAAGTGATTCATACGAATGGGACTCTGCTGGATTTGATTCATCAGACGAATTTAACGAATACGATATTCCAAAAGAAGCGAATTGGTCGAACACAGTCGGTGCATTAGATAATATAATCAGCAACTACATAAAACCAATTAAGCAAGAATTGGGTGACATTCAGCAATGTTTTTCGGCCATACAGCATAAATACAGATATTAACTTATATTTTAGTAAATAATTTTGAATTTTTGTAATTGTATTTCAAATGCTTAAAATGACATTATTTCATGTTTTCTTTTTTTTTACAATAACTTACTTCATTATTTTCTGCTATTAATTGTGACTGGTGTATATACATAATCGCATACACAAGCAAGACAGAAGTATGTATAACATATGTCCTCACTACTTAAGATATACCTCCGTATTTTTGTAAACCACTATGACCTAGCTACAAGCATTGTGATTTCAATTGTAAATATTGTACTTGTTTTGATAATAGTATTCAATTTTATCAGGTCTTGGTTTGAAAACGCATCCTCTGTGTTATATTGATCATGTTCATACCATACAAAACGAAATAAAACAAGAACTGTACAACGTCTAAAAATGTTTGAAATACCTCTTCATTCTGTTTGCATATTTTTAGTAGTAAAAACAAAATTGGCGTAATTAATGTTTTGCCAAATAAATAATTTTTACAATTAAATTTTTTATAGTTTTATTTTCTTGACATTGATATATATATATATATATATAATTTTCATTTTGAGTTTCCTATTATTTTTTTTTTGTTACTGTATTAAATTGTAGCTGCCAAATATGGTATTTGCATAAATAATAATAAAAATAATAGTAATAAATAATTTTATTTTAATATAGAAGATATACATATTCGAGAGAATAAAATATTCACCAGAGCAATTGGAGAGCTCCAACGAATAAACATATAATACAATATACGCTTTATATACTTATAAATTTATCCTATCAACACAATTTTGAAAAATCTTCTGTGGATGGATGTAAATATTTCCATATTTGTTTTCTTGGTTTTTTTTTTGTTTGCGTACGTAAAACAGAAATGTATAACTAAATTACTAATTATTTCGTTTTATTTATAAAAGTTAAAAATAATTTTACACTGTTTATTAATAAGTTATTATTTTATGACAAAATCAGTATTGTTTTTGTCTTAATATATTTATTTTTACTATATTTTTGTTTTATAGGAAGGCTGCGTTATACAATATAGGTATATAGTGATTGGATTTTTTGGTTAAGATATAAAGTAATACTAACACTATTTTTTATTTGAAAAGCTTGTTTATATTATATTTAAAATTTAGGTAAAGTCCAGGCTACGTAAGTTTAGTATAACATTCAGTTAAAATTTTGTTGTTACTTTGAAAGAGTTTAAGGGCTAAACAAACAACGCTATTGTTTTCTTTCATTATCAATTGTAAATTTTAATCTGGGATAATAAAAATAACTTTTCCAAGTCAAAATGGTATATCATTTTTCCCCAATTCGGTTATGCATCAGGCATTCACATATCCTCTGAAGGAAATTATCTTAAAATCTATTTTACATAAGATCCATCCAGAGAGAGAGATAGAGGGAGAGAGAAATAATTCATGCAAATCAAAAAATTTGCATATAAAATTTATTTTTCTGTTGCAAATATGTTTGCGTAATTGTTAGTTCTATTGATATGTAACAAGAAACACATTGTCATTTCAGAAGAAAATTGCCTAACTCCAAATTTGTAAATTTTACACTAGAAAGTAATGTTATCAGGTTTTTCAATGTCATTTTTTTCATACTAGGTAATTCATACGATTACTAACGTTTGTTTCTTGGACTTAGATATACTATTCTTTTGGAGCGATGAATGTACTGTTACGCTACACAGTAGCATACAGCCCGGATTAAAAAAATAAATTTTAAAAGAAATACATTAATTGTTAATCTTATATTTAACTCAGTACGCATAGAGATGTGGTGGGATGATGTTGTCAATTGTGCTCTCCCTCAAATTCAATGTTTAAGAGCAGTTTAAGTGTTCTCATAGGCATGATAATGTTATGCCTTCAATAGCTTTTAACTATTAAGTAAAGTTAAAACATTTAATAGTGGATAAAAGTGATTTTATTTACTTAAATCAAATTCAAAATGTGACTTGTTTGATATCAGACATAAATCTATGGATAATAATCTCAGGTAAGTCCGTGAGTTCGTTTAATTAATAACACTAAAGTTTCATTAAGTGATTCCACCTTTTGCGTTCAAATTCATAGTTTCTTACTTAAATACGTTTGAAATAAATTTTAAAAATCCCGCGTTTTCTGACCGTTCAAATGGAGTTATATTAGATTTGAATAAACGTGTGGAACAGAGTAGCCAACCTTGATGGTAAATCACTGGATATTGGTTCGTAACGTAAAAACATAACAAATACATATAAACCTAATTACACAAATTTCCCCATAGTAACTGGAGATCGTTTAGCTATGTTACAAACGATTTTCCAACCTCAAATTTTTCAGAACGGATTAAAATAAAATTTCTTATAAGTATAATTCAATTTAGATTAGCATTGAAATAATACATTTATTTTTTTAGGTAGATTTAACGAGGAGTACCTTTTTACAGAGCCGAATTCTGCGATCATCGGTGGTCAGGACTGTTCAAGTCGTATATGGGCCCTGGTTCGGGTACATCGAAGATAGGTACATCAGATCAGAGAGGATGGGTCGCTCAGGACAGGAACATTACTCGGAAAAGTCGTCGTTGAAGAAAAATTACCCAAAATCGTGTGTAATTTGGAATAAAATTTATGTGAAAAACTTTGTTTAACAATTAACAATTATTTTTAGGTCGTAATTTGGAATAAAATTGGATTTTATCGAAATAACCGTTAAATTTCAAGAGAACAAACAGAAATATGTCTGCCTCGAAGGAGGTTCGGTTAGTGAATGGTTCGAATTGAAAATGTTTTTATAACTGACTTGCAGCGATTGTCTCCAAGCAAGGAGTCCAACTGTCTTAAGTGAAATTCCGTTATTGTAACCGAAATGAGGAGCTTCCATTGTTTTACATAAGAAAATGGCCATGTGATCGACAGGATTGTCAGATCTTCAACGATGTGAAAATAAATTAAATTACAAAATCTGGAATCACCTTACACTTTTTATATAACAAAGGTATGAGTCTCTGCATTATGAGAAAAATACATTTTTAATTTTTAAACGCTTATTACTATAAAAAAACAACAATCTTAAAATTCATTACTGTGCCCCCAAAAGGTAGGCAACCATTTATACACATAGAATTGTTACAGAATCCAATTTCCAGCAATTCCCATGTCTGTCTGTTGACATATCAAAGCAATTGGTCTGCCAATGCATATAAAACATTATTAAACAAAAATTTAACAGAAATAAATACTCTGTAAAAGAAATTACAACTGTTCACGACGAATTAAAGGTGGATCCAAATTTGATCTGTCAAAATCTATTGTAATGATATACTATAGCAAATTCTAATATTCTTTTTCGATGTGTAGTGTATCACTGCTGATCATCTTGCTTCCTGAAGGGAAAATTCTAAAGGAAAATGCCTTGAAGGACTTGCCAAATGCAGAGATTACCTACATCACCTGGACATCGTCTAGCTGTCTGCTGCTACATATAATATCCTTTTTTTATTATATCTAATAAGTTTTAAAATATACTTAAGTAAAATAGTGACATTCCCTTTTTAAATAACAGTAGAATATTAAATACTCTCTCCATAACAAATGCCCCCCTAAGTGAAAATAAATTTTATGACTCAAATAAAATTTACTTTTCAATTTAAGCAATAACTATCTACTTCTAAATTTAAAATTAAGAATTTAACTAAATTGCTATCATACAGGCTGTCTACGTCCTGAATATCCTTTCCTTTGCACTTAATCTACCGTCCTTGTAGACAAGCAGGATTATCCAAGCTGGTTTTCCAACAAGTATGTAACACCTATCTGTGATCTAATTTGAATAAAAATACGTTAAGATTGGTATGGAAATATTTGAAGTAATATGGAATCTGCCTTTTATTTGATCGGGTGTTTTTATCAATTAATTCAAATGTTTCTAACCTTTTTATCAAAATAAAATCTTCCTTTTAATAATAATGATAATTTTAACTTGCAAGTTTTTTAATCCCCTTTATTGAATTTTTTTTTTTTTTTTTTTTTATCTTTTTTAATATAAATAGACTGTTATTAATATTCGAATCTTACTAATACTTTATTTATTGCATCTTATTTGTGCTAATATTTATTTAATTTCTTATTTATTTAATCATAGTATTTTTCTTTTTGCTTCTTTGGCATATTTCTATATATGATTCTTCTTTCTTTAATTTTCTAATTTTTTTAACCTTTTTCATTATTACTTGCATTTTTTGCACATTTATAATAAGTATTTTCACATTTGCTTTAGCATTTCTTCTCTATACATATTTCCTTCTTTTCTTATCACCTCACTCCTATTTTCCATGCATCTTCAATTTCTTCTTTTCCTTATGTATTCTTCTTTGTTATTATGTAATTTTAATTCTTTTTTAATTGTTCTTATTCTTCAATATACAGTCTACTATATTCATTTTGTATGTTTAACAGTTTAAGTCTTATAATTTTCAACTTTGTAATTTTCCCCCCTTTTAAGTTATTATTAAATTAAATTCTGTCATGCAGATTTGCAAGTTGTTCATTTAGTTTGTATTTTATGTTCTAAATGTTGTATAGATGTTTTTCATCATAGTTCCAAGGCATCCTTCCACTACTACTATTTTTATTATAAACTAATTAATTTAAATTTAAATATCAACTTTTTAACTTTTTGTAAATATTTAAATAATTTTTAGAATAACTCTTTTCTTATGCTGTGAGCACTTTTTGCATCTCTTTCATCATTGTCTAATAAATTTAGGTCTAAGTATCGTTTATGTGAATCTAGTTCTGGGTACATTTTTGAGATTGTGTGTGTGACATTAACGTGTTTTTTCTGAACTTTTTCGATTGTTTATTTTTCTTTTCCATTTGTGAAATAGATTTTGTTTCTATATTTTTTCTTTTTTGATTGTGAAAATTGTCCTTTTTAAATTTTTTGTGACTGTACATGCGAATTTGTGATTTTAAAGATAAATATTTGATTTGATGACATTTTGACTTTTTCTGTTTGAAATTTTTACTTGAATGTTTTGCTTTAATTGATCTACTGTTGTTATACTGTCCTTTTGCGTGTTCCCCCAACTCTTTTAGTTTTAAAAATCCTTTCTTGCAATATTTTACATCTTCTGAGTTCTTTTTGTTCTTGCGCTTTTGCCAAATGTCTTTTATTCCCTGCCTGTAACACCCTGTCGGTCGATCCTTTCTAGGTGTTGTACGATTTGTTGTTGAATTACCAGGACCTGAATGAATGTTCTCAGTGTTCTTGCTATTTTCTCACTTTGTACCTGCATCTCTGTGTACACTGTTGTTGCACTTCGTTTATTAATGTATCAAATCTTTCGGATTTAGCGTCATACTCTTGCTTCGTGTTACTTATTATCATCTCTAGTTTCATAAAATCCTCCTCTCTCTCCTTCTGCCTTTGTATGGCCTTCTGCTGCCTTCTTACTTCTTTTTCTTCCTTTTCTCGCCTTTTCTCCTCTTTAAATATTTCTAATAAGTCTTCAAAAGTCATCGCCGGTTTTATATGGTTACTCTCTGCTCTTCAGAGTCCCCTTGTCTACATGTTTTATCCATTTTGTTTTGTTATTATATTTTAATTGAGGTTTTGTTAAATGAATCTAGTTAGTTAAGTTGGTTAGGCGCCACGACGATTGTATATAAATAGGACATATTTTCTTTTCAAACAAACCCCTTGCTTTGGGTAGCAATATTCTTTGTTACGCCCCACACGTTGGGTTGCCAAGTTTTTATCTGTTACGCTACACAGTAGCATACAGCCCGGATTAAAAAAATAAATTTTAAAAGAAATACATTAATTGTTAATCTTATATTTTAACTCAGTAACGCGTTGGGATGTGGTGGGATGATGTTGTCAATTGTGCTCTCCCTCAAATTGCAATGTTTAAGGAGCAGTTTAAGTGTTTCTCATAGGCATGATCATGTTATGCCTTCAATAGCTTTTACCCTATTAAGTAATGTTTAAAACATTTAATCGGTGGATATAAAGTGATTTTATTTACTTAAATCAAATTCAAATGTGAGTTGTTTGATATCAGACCATAAATCTATGGAGGAATGAATCTCAGGTAAGTCCGTGATTTCGTTAATTAATAACACTTAAAGTTTCATTAAGTGATTCTGCCACTTTTGCGATTCAAATTCATTAGTTTCTTACTAATACGTTTGAAATAAATTTTAAAAATCCCCGCGTTTCTGACCGTTCAAATGGACTTATATTAAGATTTGAATAAACGTGTGGAACAGGAGTAGCCAAACCTTGATGGTAAATCAGCTGGATATTTGGTGTCGTAAACCGTAAAAACATACCATACATATATATTAATATCAAATTTTCCCCATAGTAACTGGAGATCGTTTAGCTATGCTTTCAAACGATTTTCCAAGCTCAAATTTTTCAAGAACGGATTAAAATAAAATTTCTTATAAGTATAATTCAATTTAGATATTAGCATTGAAATAATACATTTATTTTTTAGGTAGATTTAACGGGAGTACCCTTTTACAGAGCCGAATTCTGCGATCATCGGTGGTCAGGACTGTTCAAGTCGTACTATGGGCCCTGGTTCGGGTACATCGAAGATAGTGTACATCAGATCAGAGAGGATGGGTCGCCTCAGGACAGGAACATTACTGCGGAAAGTCGTCGTTGAAGAAAAATTACCCAAAATCGTGTGTAATTTGGAATAAAATTTATGTGAAAATCTTGTTTAACAATTACGAATTATTTTTAGGTCGTTCATTTGGGAATAAAATTGGATTTTTTATCGAATAACGTTAAATTTCAAGGAGAACAACAGAAATATGTCTGCCTCGAAGGAGGTTCGGTTAGTGAATGGTTCGAATTGCAAATGTTTTAACTGACTTGCCAGCGATGTCTCCCAAGCAATGGAGTCCAACTGTCTTAAGTGAAATTCCGTTATTGTAACCGAAATGAGGAGCTTCCTTGTTTTACATAAGAAAAATGCCATGTGATCGACAGGATTTCAGATCTTCAACGATGTGAACATAAATTAATTACAAAATCTGGAGATCACCTTCACGCTTTTTATATAACAAAGGTAATGAGTCTCTTGCATTTGAGAAAAATACTTTTTAATTTTTAAACGCTTATTACTATAAAAAAACAACCAATCGTTAAAATTCATTACTGTGCCCCAAAAGGTTAGGCAACCATTTATACACATAGAATTGTTACAGAATCCAATTTCAGCAATTTCCCATGTCTGTCTGTTGACATATCAAAGCAATTGGTCTGCCAATGCATATACAAACATTATTAAACAAAAATTTTACAGAAATAAATACTCTGTAAATGAAATTACAACTGTTCACACGAATTAAAGGTGGATCCAAAATTTATCTGTCAAATCTATTGTAATGCATATATATATACAATTCTAATATTCTTTTTTGATGTGGTAGGGTGTGATGCGCTCGCTGATTCATCTTGCTTCCGAAGGGAAAATTCTAAAGGAAAATGCTTGAAGGACTTGCCAAATGCAGAGATTACCTACATCACCTGGACATCGCTCTAGCTGTCTGCTGCTACATATAATATCCTTTTTTTATTATATCTCAATAGGTTTTAAAATATACTTTAAGTAAAATAGTGACATTCCTTTTTAAATAACATCCGAATATTAAATAACTCTCTCCATACATATCATTTATAAGAGATGGAGTCCCAAACTCATTCAAATTCACTATTGTGCAGAGAAAAAATCGTTCCAATTTCGTGAGTATGGTCACCAAAGGTTTTCTGTTAACGTTTTGTTAGGCATAATAAACCATATGGTTATTGTCTGAAATGTGTGTTGATAGTGGGGAGCGCAAAGAATCCGAAAATTGATGAATCTGATCCAGGGTGAATTTAATATCAGAGTAAGTTAGTTTCTCGTTTTCTTGGAACTACTGGAACAGATCATTCTAATAATAAAATAATAAAATTAATAGTGTAGCTCCGCGGGCGAACCCTCTCGGAAGCTACACTTTCTATCGATTAGGTCACACTACTAAAATGTAAATTGTTATTAGGTTAATTCGGAATTTGGACAAGCAGCAATTGTGTTTTTATTAAAGGCTAAATGTAAAATAGGTTTGTGATAGTATCAATTAAATTATAATTAAAAGCCTGTAATTTTATCAGATTTTGAAAAGGAACCAAATATATTTACGATACATAATAAAAAAAAATATTTCGATATATAAATAAAAAACCGGCACCCCCAATTAAGAAACTAGAATATACAACAGAAAATATTTCCTGGTTATTTAACTAAACTTAAACTAAATTGTGTCTTTAATGATACACCCTCAATTTTGTAGTAAATATTATACAGGGGATTATTCCTGATGGACGCAGGTACACAGGTGTATATTCTGGAGATCTGACATGAGTATCTCCGCCCGCACAAATGTAGTCTGTCCAGCGTGGGGAGTAATTGCAATCCCAGAAAAACTTAAGTTTAAATGATAGACGTGAGTGCGAAATGAAGTATATAGAATCGTAGAAGTACCGAGGTGAATTGCTTCACAGTATAAATGAACAGCGTACAAGTATTTGTGGTAACATGTTACTATTTAGCAACTTTAGCTGATATAGTATATATGGAACTGTTATATTTACATAATACCAAATACTAGTCGTAAATTAGACTTTAGAACGCGTTATTTAGACCTTGGAAACACAATAAAAAGTTTGCGACGACACAAGCGCACGGCACAGTAATATCTGTATACGATTTTAGTTGATAAACAGTTAGTGATTTTTTTATAATACCCGCCGCAATACTTTTATTTTTATGCGAAAACCTAAAAATACCTTTTTATTTAGAAAAAATTTAATATTTTTAAATGAGAAACAAAGACATTCCTTTTTCCACTTTCTCTGGGAGGTCTCAATACACAAGTATTTTTCTTTTCCCAGAAAGAAAGCGCGAGTGAAAGTGTAGGGAATTTCCATGATTAATATTTGAAAACAAATAGGGGTGAAATACAATTGCATTATTATTCACTAGTGCTTTCAAAAGGAAAACTCGTTTAAAATATTATTCAAACTTTACTGTATCATTTATACTGTCGAAATACGCACTCATTACCGATTTATGATAAGTTCAATAGCACAGAACGCATTCTTATCATGTATCAAATTTTTTATATAGTTGAAAAGTTATTATCCAGCGTTTCTCAAACTACTAATTAAACTACAAAAATGCAAAAGATATAGCACTGTTAATATTTCCGAAAATAGCATAGACTATTTACATATGTGCCAAATGCTTGTTGAGTTATTTTTCTTACTGTATATACAGGGTCAGGCAAATGTGCGGGAACACCTGATTTTTTGGCCAAATAATGAGTTTTCTTAAAAGATAACCTTAAGAAAACTTTTTATGGTATTTTTATTCTAGTCTGTAACATACTTTGATTTCCAACAACTATCATAGGTTTCGTGATATGACATAATCGGTACTTTTTTTAAATAGATCACCCTGTATCTTTTCGCATTTTCGAAAAGACATTTATTTTTCCAAGATTCACAATGATATACGTCTTGAAATATTAAAATAAAGCGTTGGTTATTAACATCTTTAGTTCCATTACGATTAATTTTATCCACCGTTTCCTGACTGCATCCTTCTATTAGGATCATCATCATTTACTTCTTTTACTAAATGTATTTCATACGGATAAGACTTATTTTTAGGCAAAAAAGGGATTAGTAAAGTAATGTAAGGACAGGTTTATTAGTGACCTTTTTGGTTCTTCTTGAAGATTAATAAGAACATCCAACTAATTATCTTCATTTTATGTCGGCCGGATTCTTGTTGATATTTAACACAGTTTCATTAGACTTTTGCAATACCCTTGAACCTGTTGATTTTGAAATACTTTCATTAGATAATATTGCATACATCTTGAAGAGCCTCTGCCCGCCTCCAAATCCAACCATCATTAACAAACTAATTCTTTTACGTTCTGTTACTTCGCTCATAACGAACAACTATTTTAATATACGGAAACTATCTGTTAGCATTATTAGCGTTCTTTTTACAAGAAATCTCAAATAATCTCAACTCACTAGAAATATTTTGCTAAAAACCCCGTTCCTTTTAAACGACTCACTTTGAGATTTATCTGAGATTTTTACCTCCCCCTTTACCGCTAGCGCACAACCTCGCAAGGGTGTGCTGTAGCGAGTGTAAAAACTCACTCAGTTGGGTGGAGGGGATGCCAATAACAAGTATGACCTCGATTTTTTTTTCTATAACCCTTTATTTGTGTCAGTTTTTCGTTTGTCAATTGTGATTGGAAAGCAATTAAATCGTGTTTCTATCAACTTGATTTTACATATTACGAAGTTGTTTGAACTTTCTATGCCTGTTGCGTATAGTATAGGTTAATTTTGATATTAAAAGCAACTGTGAAACGAACAATTATTAAATTTTCTTTATGCATTATATCACACTTCTATAATGTACTCTTTTAATATGGACTAGGGACTGAAAATTTGAGGTTAACTTTGACTACTTTAAGGGTCTCTGACAATCTAAACATAAATACGTCTTACCACGTCACACAGTGACTATTTTACGAATTATAAAATATTGAGTACGATGTAATGCGCTCTTTTAGTCGATATCATCTCAGATAAATATCAATTCCCTAGAGGGATAAATGAAGTGAGACGAGTTGTAAAAAGAACGCTACTATTGACTATGACTGTCAGTAATACTGAGTAATGCAAATCATTTCATTTCTGTTAAAAGTTTTCATGGCAACATAAAAATACGAATATTTTTTATCAGATATATCTGACAAAAAGAGTTGAGTAGCTAACACATTATTTTAATATCTCAAGCCGCATACCCACCAAACCGTATATCATTGTAATTCTTGAAAAAGTGTTTATCCAAAAATGTGAAACGATATAGGGGGATCCATATAAAAAACTATCTATGACGTCACATCTCGAAACATGTGATGGTTGTTGAAAATCAAAGTATGTCACAAAGTTGAATAAAAATACTACAAAAACTTTTCTTAAGATTAGTTTTTAATACGACCAATAATTTAGCCAGAAATCAGGTGTTCCCACAAATTTGCTTAACGGAAATTAATTACAAATAGTAACTAATTTCGGAATATTTGAAATAACAGCAGTATAGATATAAAGTTATCATTTAATAAGACAATATCCGTTAAAATATCAAAGAATGATATATAAAATATGATTAAATAAATGAAGTTTATGTATATACAGGCTATTCAAAAGTTATCGGCGCGCTATTGCTAACTTTGTTAATATTGCAGCTACGATGTTGTTTAAGTTACCAAAGATGCAGGTTTTTTTTTACGCTGATTAGAATCGTGTAATCAGAAAAACAATTGAAAATCGCGTTAAGCAGATATAATAGATAACTTTTTTTTAATGGATCAGCCTGTATATTTTGTCGCCAATTGATAGAAAACTAGGTTTTGCATACAATATTGTTATGATAGTATGACCCTAAAATGAAAAACAAAATGAGCTACGACGCATATAATGATGGATTCGATACAACAGCCAAAACTTTATTGTTTGGCAATGTAGGAATCGAAGCAATTTTGGTTACTTAGTTTTCAGACTTTCTGCGAAGCTTGTTGTGTACTGCTATTGAAAAAAAAGACTTTATTGATTCTAATTGCTGCTTATTTTGTTTTATCTTTAAATTTTTTATTGTCGTGTTCCTTTTTACCGTTGCTTTTTGTTCATTATTTATTATTCAAGTTGGAGTAATGTGGTATACTTGAGGCATATTTTGTGTGTAGAAGGAACAGCAACAGAACCTTGGAACGTTACAGAATAATGTTTCTAAACAGGATACTACCAGTTAGAATGTATTTTTTACTATTATTTCGCAAATTCCGATAGAGTGGAAATGTGAAAACGAAATATTATCAGTCCAGAATTGGAAACTAACGTTTCGGCTTGCTTTAATGCCAATCCTTCTAACTCGATTCGAAACTTAATATTTGTCTTGGTACAAATACATGCTATTTTGAAGAAACACAAGTGTGTATCGTTTAAATATCGTCCAATTAGAACTTTGCTTGATACGTACTTCGAACAAAGAATGGCGTTTTGTGCGCAGTTTTTGGCACAATTCGTAGAAAATAATCCATACAAGTACATTTTGTGGAACGACGAGACAAACTTTTCAAACAAAAAAATGTATAACATAAAAAATATGCATCATTGGATCACTATAAATCCCCTTCTACCAATGTCTCGTAGGCCACAACATCGCTTTAATTTCAATGTTTGGTGTAGTATTTACAATATTATATGAGTCGTAGCTGTTTTATTTTTCATTTCAAGATCTTAGTATTATAACAATATTGCATGCCGAAATCAATTTTCCATAATTGGTGGTCCATTTAAAAAAAAAAAAAACAAAGTTATCTATTATATCTCCTAAACCCAATTTTCAATTGTTTTTCTGATTGCACGGTTATAATCAGCGTAAAAACCTATATATTTGATAATTTAACTGACATCCTAGCTGCAATATCAATGAAGTTAGCAATAGCGCACTGATAATCTTGAACAGCATATATATAACAAAATATAAATGATAAGGGATATTTAGTTAATCCCTCTGCAATAAACCCTTCCCCCACATTATTTTTGGAGGCTATTTGCTGGTAGATTCCCTCAATAATTAAGCGATTGTTGAGAACGCGTAAATTGATGATGTGCTATAGTGATCGCTGGACACAAAACAAATTACAATGCAGAAACAGTAGCCACAGTACCGCAGTAACATGGATTCATTTTACCGTTATGGAAATTATGTAATATGTATCCATATTCAATTGTTGCGTTCATTTCATTGTACATATTGTTTCCAATTTGCAATTCGAACTAGCCCATTTATTCCATTTTAATAATAAACGTTATTGTGTTAAATGATCTATAGGACTCGATGTAGATATACTCTTTGTTAATTAGAGTAGGAATTACCGTTTCAATAGAATACAAAAACAAAAACAAAACATTAACAAGTACATAGTAAAAATAACAATATCGCGGGTATCGTTGTCAATTGAGCGCAATGATTGAAAAGCTTCCATATAGGATAAATAATACGGTTAGTAGCTTTTGTTAGTCGCTTATCGATTTAAAAAATAGATTGAGGATATTAATTTCTATAGCTCCACATTGCATAATACAGGGGAAGCCATTGCTTTTTATATGGGCAGCTTTTGGCATACTGCCAGTGTATTTGCATCCTGATTAAAGTTGTCTGAAGGATCAATACTGCATAGTTTAGCAATACATTTCGGGCATGTCTAGCCAATACATATATAGAGAGATATAATAACGGCGTTTTAAATTATTTATTTTAATAATTGGTTATCATTTCAGATCACTGTACAGCTGAAGCATCTTTGATCACCATCCTACTTTTCGAAAACACCTACTGCAACGTATATATTTATATACAATATATAAATATACAATATTTACAGCATCGCTTTCAGTAAATATTAGAACATACTTCACAAGTTCAAAAATAACTTTAAAAACTACACTGAGAGTAAGTGAATTACCGTTTCTTATATTTATACAAAAAAATGTTTGAAATTGAAAGCATTATAATAAACTCTGATATTTTTAATTTAAGCTAAGTAAGAATATATCTGTGATCTATGGATACTAGTATAAAAGTATGCAATTTTAGCGCAATTTGTGAAGAACTGTTAAAACAAAAGATGAGCGTTGTGAAAACTGCGAAGTTTTGAAATCAAAAAACATGCAAGTAATAATAGTCGTAGAAGAAAAAAATAAATAAGGATTATTAATTTATCACGGCTCTGACCTAAACGAGTAGAAAAAATATACAAACAAAATATTCCAAATAAAGCTACTTTAGAAAAAAGCTATGTCTTCAAGTTGTGTCGCTGAATGAAACGAGGGATGAATAAAAAGCAAATCTATTTTCATTAGAGCTAATCTGGCATGCATTTCGAATGTAATCTCTAGAAGCTAAAAGATTATCTTTATAAAACAGCATTAAAATAGCAGAAGATAGATAGGATATCCTACGATAGATAGAGATAGATAGCTTAAGAATGTAAGTGGGGTATACAAAATGAAAAACCTTTAGTGGAAAAAAATGAACATTCAAGTTGCAATGATATTACAAAATACGAATTTGTAAAAATAGTTTCTAAAAGGAAACTTTTCTATAGTATTCTACCCATCAGAAAGGGAAAATTTGAAGATTAGATTTACACTCCTGCAACTAAATGTAATTATTGGTTTGTATAATTAAAATGTTATTACTATTTAATATGTGAAGGAATAAATGCCCTTAATTCCGTGAAGGTAACTGCTAAATTGTCCATCTATAATTTCAATGTAAACAGTTACTCTATTCTAATTTAGATACATATTGTAGTTATAGATCGAGAATTTAGCAGTTGTCTTCACGGAATTAATGAGCTATCTGTCATAAATTCTCGTTTATTTATTTCCCTGCATATTAGTTAGTTTGGTTTAGTAACAGCGGCAAACTCTTTTGCTTTGAGTATGTCCATTATACGACAAACACTTAAGGGTAAAGAAAAAGTTGAAAGTGTTTTTTTTTCAATCATAATAACACCCTCTTCAAAATTCATAAGTTTTCTAAAAAAAAAGACAGGCGTTAAAGGGTTAATCGTCTCATTCATTGCGATCGCTAGTCGGTCACAAATGTGACTGGTGCGGTATATTAATTAACCTTGCAGTTTAATTGTTTTGTTTATTTGCTCTTTTTGTTTTTTGCTTTTACCTACTATTTCTAATATGTATATTATTCATATTTCTATTATACGCGTAAGCCTTGTGTAAGTATGCAGATTGTAGCATTAATAATAAAGATACAAAGAAAAACAATAAGAAAAGAATTAAGTATAAACTAATATTATTTAATCATCTGTAAATTGGACAGCAAACACTCTTGTTGAGTATTTACTGCTGAAGAAAACATAACATTACATTGTTACGGCAGATTCAGATTCCACTCTCAAACAACTTTCATTAGATTTTATCCTGCGTATTTTTATATGGCGTTAAAAGAATGCGTCTCTTTTTATTAAACCCCTATAGATAGTGGATACTAAGTTAAGAAATGGTTTTAGAACACTACTTGTGTTATCTTTGTTGATTGAAGAATGCGTAAAAAGTTGATTATGGATTTAGAAATAGAAATTATCTACAGCTCTAAATTGCCCACAACTTTAATAAAACAAAAACACAGTTTTAATATTTGAAATACACAGGTCAAAATCTAAGACGATAGATGCTGTGCTAAAGTTTTTTAATATCTCATTAACTTGATTTATTTGAATACAATAACGCTTTATCGACGTCACCTATGACGTTTTGGGTGCCAATACGCCGCATTTCAATTGATGGCAGTTTTGAGTTCATTATCAGCACTCTATTATCTCTATGGCCAATACAGACACAAACTAACTGTTCAGTATATTGTAAGATGGCTACAGACACCGAGAATGTAAAATTAAAAACATTATTTTATAACGGACTGCAATTGTGTTGCTTACAAAAATATGGATGGAATAGTTAGCTATTCGCTTTAAGGAAACGCTAAACACAAATGTTAGCAAATGTGAAACACGTCCACCACACGTGAAACTGTTAGGCTGGTAACGATGTAGTTCGACGTTTGATTACACTTCGCCGTACTCTCCAAGTGGGTCGCTAAACGCAACATTCCAAGCGAGGTGGATGCGCTAATGCTATATCCTAATTGATGTTTTGTTCCAGATAACTATAGGATATACTGTACATGATCTCGAACTGCTAATTAGCTACAGAGCTAGAGAGCATTGTAACTGATAATTAAATAAATTTAAGCTACGATGACATATTTACTTCATAAAATTGCCTGTGTTTAAATAATATATTTACAGTAATATATGTTAACAGTTGTAACTGAAAGCTAATCTAATTATGTCAATGATCTGTCGTTAGCAAAATATATTAACCAAGAGAAGGTAATAATCATAATCCCAAAAACAGAAAGTATATACTTTTTATTAAAAAAGATATTAGAAAACTATACACTTCGACATAACAATTTTTCCTGTAGTTAGTAACGTAAGCGAAAAAAAAAACAGAATAGTTATTTGGTTAGCTAAAGCTTTTAAATATTATTTAGAATTGTCTTGCTACGTAGTCATTTGCCTTCGTATCTAGATTGAGAGGGAATTTCTGGAAACTCTTCATTTTTTGTTATATTCAAATTTATATGTTAAGCCGCGTCCAGACCGACGGCCGAATTCCAACGCCAACGCCAACGGCAAATGGGGCGGGGCGTGTGCCGTTGCAAAGGATTTGAGAGGATTTGGTATTGCCGTCCACACCGAGATTCAAATGCGGGTTCGACAGCGTTGGATACGGTTCGGTGACAAAAATGTCGAGCAGGGAAGATAATGATTTGATAATTGCGAGTGCGGGAATAATCGTTAATTCGTTATTAAGAAAAAAGAGAAATCATTGGGCAAAACATTAGTGGATGACAACATCTTTTGAAGAGAGAATCAGGTATAGCGGAAGTCATCTAATCACGGAATTTGGAGTGAAGACGGTGGACGTTTTCGAAATTTCTGCAGAATGACACCAGAAACTGTTTGATGTTCTGCTTAATTTACTAAAACCAAAGATTTCGAACATATACAAATTATGAAGCATAGAAAACTCAAGCAAGATTTGCCGCAACACTGCATTTTTTGAACACGGAAGCTCAAACGCAAGTTTCTCACAATATTCAAAATATTCGAAACAGGCCTATATTTTACATTGTTCCCGAAGTTTGTGCTGCCATAATTGAAATATTGATGGAATCCATTCAGGTGAACGAAGTATATAACTGATTAAATATAACAAATAAATAAGAGAAAAAAAATTGCTAACAACAACCAAAGCTACCTATTTTTTCTTTTAATTATTAAATACTAGTTTTCAATTAAGTTGATAATAAATTGAACCGATATAAATCATCTGAACCCTTTCGTAATCATCACGTTGGCAAGAGATAGCAGATTCTCTACTTTCCATTTTATTCCACCTTCATCACAGCCGAATTCAATGGCTATCTTTTTTAAACATAATTTTTTCTTGATTAATTACAGCTTTTAATGTGAGACCCTGCACAATATGGCATTCTCCCGATACCGCTCTTTTAATTATAAACATAATTCTTAAGTTTAGCTAAAAATATTACGCTACTAGTGTATCTTATTTTTTCGTTCGCCCGTACGCAACTGAATAACACAAATCTCCGTTCCAGACCGAATCGAACATCCTTTGAACGTACCGACACGAGAGCGAAGGCTTTCCAACCGCCAAGGGTAGCGTTCGATGCCGTTTGGTTCCGTTCGGTCGCTCCGTCCAGACCAAAGCAAAATCCTTCCAAATCTGAGCACATGTGCCTTGGCTAGGATTCGGCCGTCGGTCTGGACGCGGCTTTATACATAACAGATCTATGAATATAGTTGGTGCATATTACAAAATTAAGAAATTAATCTAAGGAAATGATAATTACCGTAAAAATTTAGTGGCTTATGGCCTCTTGTAGAAATTACAACATGCACGAACTACGTAATTCCTACACTAGACTGCGATCGCGCAGTATTTTGTTGGCTGCACACTTTATTTATCTAAAGAAACGAAATATAATTTTTTTTTTCTTTTTTTCTCGCCATGGAGAGAGAGAGAGATGCATTAGAAATGTTTCAAATCACATTTTTTTTAACATTGGAAGGGGTGAGAAGGGGAAGAGGTTATTTTTTTTTAGTGATTCTTTCCTTTTTTTAACACCGGGAGAGAGGACGCATTAGAATGTCTCAAATCATTTATGTTTAACATTGGAAGGGGGAAGAAAAAAAAATTATCATTGAAAAAGACATTCTCCTCCGTTCTCACCTCTTCAATTTAAAAAAAAAATATGATTTGAAACATTCTTATTGCATCCTCTCTGCCGATGTTAAAAAAGTAAACCATTATCGTTTAAAAAAAAATCATCGCCCTCTCTCTCCAACCCCATCCAATGTAATGTAAAACAAACTATAATTCAAAATATTAATGCATCCTCTCGCCCGATATTAAAAAAAAGAAAAAACAGTATAATTAAAAAAGATCACCCCTCTCCCCATCTAACTCCTCCCAGTGTTAAAAAAAATTATGATTCAAAACATTTTTATTGCGTTCTCTCTCCCGAAGTTTTGAAGAAAGAGATATTTAAAAAAACACAAAGGTAAGTGGACTACAGAGTAATGATAGAAAGAGTGCTGAAATGATAGTAGGTCCATTAAGTTGCTACTGTATAGGCGTGGCAGAGGACGTTATTTGCTGATTCGCCTAAGACCAAAAAAAAAATCATGTCTGTAACAATCTGATGGTTTGACAAGGACAAGGTAATTGTACTGGGCTTGCATAATCCCAAAGCAAAGCCCACGTACGGGAACCGTTCTCAAAGATACAGGTCAACTTAAGAACGCAAAATTGGAAAGCAGCTTGTAGGATAAAAGGGATTACAACAAATCCGGAAAATATCGTACTGAAATAAGCTTTTTGGCCATCCCAATCCTAATCTAATAATACTTTAAATGATATATGCACATATTTGTATGTATGTATATATGGAGGGTGATAGTGCACTACGACCTAAGACATCTATTGTTTCCCTATTCTAGCTATGTTACACCCGGCCTTCCAGCCTTATACCCTATAGAAAGTGCAGAATACGAGAATGGCCCCAGGTTAGGCAAATCCCCTCTTCGTTTTCACATGCATTGCACATTCCTAGGACCAACACCCTTGAGTTGCACAATGCTACGCAATTTGAGAAGAGATAGATGGATGCTTCATACTGCTTTCCACAAATTCTACCTCCAGATTCCTTTGCCAATCTCAGCTCATTCAGTTTAGAAAGGCTTGAATGTATCCCTGTTAATGTTGTGAATGCTGTTCTTACTGAGGCTGATGCATTCCGTAAACCTCCTTTGGTTATATCATTCCCTGAATATTCCCCCAATAATTTAATTTTCTCTGCTCTATTTTACTTTTTAGTTTCTTCCCCAACCTTTCGAAATAGTTAGTTTTCCTATTCCAGTTTCCTCTGCCATTTTGCAGCCACCCCCGTCTCATTTGGTGGCATGTTCAGTTTCAAGATGGTGTTTTGATTCGACTGCCTCTTGTTGCTAAGCTTTGTGGTAAATTCTTTTATCATGTCATCCTGAGGCCTGTTTCAGGTTTGATCACCGTCAAGAGGCTGGGGCCTATGTCTAATCGCTCCTGCCTTGTTTATTTTGAATGTGGTTCTTTTTGGCACGCCCTCAACCAAAACATGGAGAAGAGTAAGAAACAATATTACTCCGATAAGTGCTGTTGGGTAGGTTCTTATAGCTGACAGTTGTACATACACATACTAATCTTTGCTCTTCAGAGAGATTAATTCTCGCGGTGGTCAGATTAGTTATTTTGCTTCCTGTTACTGATCCATAGGTAATGATCGGTTTCATTATCGCTGTATATAGCCAAAACAGTGTTTTTGGGTTGCATCACCAGCTTTTTCCTGAAAAGTTTCTATACATCATGTGGGCTTTTTCAGGTTTGTTAGCTACTTCAAGTTCTTATTTGTTCCAGAGAAGTTTATTCTCTATGGTAAGGCCTAGATATTTACCGCCGTTTTCCAGTCTGTGCAAATCCGCCCATCCATATAAATGGTCTTCCCTCTTCTTAGTGAATGCTACTAAGGAAGTGTTAATGGGGTTAACATTAGTGATGGGGCCATCGGATCCAAAAAGTATTCAATAAGCGTAAACGGATATGTAGTCACTACGCCAAGAAAAATCGGAACTTTTTCTTAACGATTCTGATTCTTTTGCTAAACGATTCAAATATTGGTTCATACAGATACCGATTCTTTTTAGTCGATAAGGAAAAAGAATCGTTAAGGAAATGTAGTCGATAAGAAAAAGAATCGTTAAGTAAAATGTAGCCGATAAGAAAAAATATTCGTTAAGCATCACATAGTCAAGCCGATGTATGTATATGTAGACACCGAGGCCGAGGCGAGCATATGTGCGGGCATATTGCTTTTGATTTTTTTGCGATTTCTTATTAAGCTACTGCAATAAATATTTGTTATTAGAATTATCTTATACACACGCATACGTTATTTTGGTGGAACTAAAATTACATTATCATTGTTTAATATGATTTAGGAAATTTTAGTGGTGGGGCATTTGCATAATAAATACAAGTATTTTTGGTTTAGTTACGATTATACATAATAAAATAACGAAGTAATATTAACTGTATGATAATAGAATTTTCTGTTTAGTCTGTTAAGAAAGTAACATAAAAATTGAAAAAAAAAATGAATTTTGGGAATTTTCTGTTTTCTGCTTCATATATATAAAGGATAAGATAGTTGCATTTACACCGAACATCTTTTTTTTCTTCTTATAAGGGATGGCTTAATCAGGTTGATAAACTACACATTTAATTATTATGAAATCAATTAGTGGAGTCCTGTATTTACAAACCCAGTTCTTTTTTAAGACATTTGCTTTTTTTCATGAAAATTACGCGCTTTAGATAACAAAGAAAAAATAAACAAACAAAGAGTGTTCATATCGTAAATTCCTATAATTGTGAAATATCAAACAAAAACGCCGAACAAACCGAAGTCTTTACTATAAAAGAGTATATACATAATACGAAACCCTGTTTTTTTGTTAAAACTCACGGACCTATACAGGAATTTGAAATTTCTATGTCTTATCAGCAGAGCAAACTAAAAATATTTCTTAATGGGAAAGCCGCAAATAAATACAAGTATAATATGATATTTCTATATGCTTTTTTAAAACCGGTACGTAATAACTATAGTAAGTTATTTATAACCGCAAAAAAATCGTTATCGCAACACGTGCATGAAACAAAATAAACATCTCATGTATTCGACATTTAGAGGCATGCTGTCATGCATATTTAAGCTAGATATTTAAACTGTATTTATTTTTACCTAAAGCCTTAGACTTGATAATAAAATAAAAGCAATGCAAAAATATACAGGTGAACAAAACATACTTTTAATCTCCGCTATCTTTAAAGGCAAGTAACTTTGTGATAATGAATAATAGCGACACTTTTGTTAAGTCTACTTTTGAAAGTCTGCTTTTGANCAAAATTACTTCCTTAAGCTTCGCCTCTTCACTACCAGCCGATGTTTTACTTTTCTTCGCCAGTTCGGAAGGTATGTAGACCTGCACATTATTTTAAAAACGATTGTAAAAATTCTATATTTTAGGAATGAAATCTTACCGACACGAGATTAAAGGCAGTTGGCTTGTGCAAGAAATTTATAGAAATTTTTTAACGTACGGTAGAAGAGATGACACTTTCACTTTGCTTACTAGGATAGTTAAATGTATATCAATATATGAACATCACAACACAAAACAAATGCCTGTAATAGCATCGACCCTAACAAAAAAATTTTACTTAACGAAAAGAAAAGAAAGGATCAACTTACTCGCTCACATAGAATTGTACAATAAAATGATACAACATCTTAACCAATTAAAATCACTTATAGAAAAGAAAAACAGAGAATGCCTTCATCTCAAGACAACAGCTTAGCAAACATGCCTTATTATAATGAACGTACCTATATAACTTATTACAACTTATTAACTCAATTCCCTAAATTTCGTTACACAATATTGTTATTGTCAATAATTTATTAATATATTTTCTTCAGAATTATGTCAGCCAGTCTAGTAATGTTGGTAAGAATGGTATCGGCTGTATAACCGTTATCGATACGATATTGCTATCGCTATGATTTCTGAATTTCCAATTTTGGTTAAATTAGCGAAGTATTAATGTTTTTTAAAAAAAATCAAAACTACTAAATTGGTCCTCACTCACAATCTCAGATTTATTTAATATTAGTAAATTATAGCGACTAGTTTCGGGAATAGACTCCCATCCTCGGGCTAGAGATAATGTCAGAAAATGTAAAACAAACTGAAACTGTAATAATACCATATATAGTATAAATTATGTAGGAAAAATTATACGAAATAATTAAACAATTAAGACAAACACACATGCTAAAATTGTAAAGATAAAACGTGTAATCTATCTAATTAATGTTTTTAAATGTATGTAAATGTATTCAAATGTTACTTGAAAAAACAAATAACAAATAATTTATTAGTGACTGCTACGAATGTTGGATACGCGCTTATTTTTTTATTTCTAACTAGATAGGTGGACACTACGTATATTTTGAAAATGTAAAACAAACTGAAACTGTAATAATACCATATATAGTATAAATTATGTAGGAAAAATTATACGAAATAATTAAACAATTAAGACAAACACACATGCTAAAATTGTAAAGATAAAACGTGTAATCTATCTAATTAATGTTTTTAACGTAGATTAGTATGATGAAGTCAAAAAACATAAGATTTGGAATAGAAAATATCAAATACATCTTAAACTTGGAAATAAATAGCTTAATGCTTTAAAAAAATGTTAACATTTATTTCTAAGTAAGTCATGCAAATAGTTAAATATGTTTAATAAATACAGTTCACAAATCTGTTTAAAATATGTTACTTTATAAAAAAAAAATAACATATTTTGAAGTTTTAATTACCTCTGGGTGATTGTCTACCTCCCGCCCTAGCCCTCGCCCTAAAAAAAAATCGATTTTGAGTATATTGAAAGGTGGCAACCCTAACTACTTCGGTTTCTCCACGAATCATCAAAAATTATTTTTTCTTCTTCAGAGCAATAAATGTGTCTGCATTATTTAGAAAATTTCTTTCTAGCCCTAAATAAATATAAAATTGATTTGGTAGTTAACAATATAGGTATGTTTTGATGATAACAAAACACGTTTTTTTGCATTTTTTGCACGAATCAGATATGTCTCCACCATATCACACTTTTCTGATTGCGTGAATGGCCTTATTTTTTAAAATAAAATAAATAAGGAAGAAAACATTTCTTTCGTTCGTGTATTTGCTTTGTTTGTTTAGATAATCTTTTCCGCGGTTATTTACGAACAACTTCTTGCTTAAAACTGTACTTATTACCTTTCATTTATAAACTTATTGAATCACCCTTGTAACCGCAATCCTAAAGGATTCCTAATTCTTCCGTGGCAGTACTAGCAATGACCCCTGTCAGCTATCCGATTGTAAATTGATATTTGTTTATGTCACGCAGGGACGGCTCTTCTTAAAGAGCCACAGGGCTATGGCCCCACCATTGAAAATCACAAATTAATCATTAAAAAGCTTTTATTTTCTGTAAAAATACCGATAAATACACGTACACACACACACACACACACCATACATTTAAGTACAGAAGAAAGGTTGCGATTCCCATGATTTGGTGCGGCTAAACGCGCTTTGTAGTTATTTAGGTAAACAAGGAGCAAACTGGGGCCACGTCTGGCCCCACGATTGGCCCCGATTTTAGACATTTGTAAGTCTCTGCATGGGCTAGCCAAAGAGGGAGTAGTCGCAGTGTACGTAAAAATTACATTGAAATGGGGCCAGTCGTATCTTGGCCCGCTGCCCGCTGGTTGATCGAGTCACGCATCATCAGTATACGTCAGTCCTCCGCACTGTGGGGGAAGGGCCTCCCACTAACACGGTAGGCAAGCGTATGAGTCAGACGGCCGTCGAAGATCGACTATTGAAAGTAGAAACATATGTGGAAAGCCGTCGTATACGGGTTTAGATATTTCCTCGCAATAAAAATTAGGTTCAAGAATATTTAATATTTATTAATTGTAGTAATAAAGTGTAGTATTATTCTAGGATGACATCGCAAATTAATAACTATAGTATTTCAAATCAAAATGAACTACTATTCATATTTTCTTAAGGTAAAATTATGAAAATAAAACAATAAATATGATAAGGGATTCGTGAAAAATACATCACAATAGTGTTTTAAGTAAAAAAAAAAAGCCATTTGCTTGGATAAACAAACAAAGAAAATAAAAATTGTGTATCCCATTCTTTGTAAGAAAAACGTCCGTTTATGTTTAGAATATCCATTAGATTTTACTCGACGATCTTCGCTTGAACAACTCATGTGGTCTGTATTTGCGTTAGTTAGGTGAAGGAATTTAAAGAAGTGGCCCATGTACAGTGGGCTTCTTTTCTAATGTCTCCCCCTTACGATCATGTATCTATACTTTACGCTATAAATATTATATTATACATTTACTTGTAGTGTAGTTTACGATTCATAGATAAGTATACTCGATAAGTCGATGTTTTTATTACACATTATTAATAAAACTAACCCCAATTATACAGGATCGGTGCACCTGAATCGTGGTAAGAAATAGTTTCTCTCATAGTGAGGAACCCCAACTACGAATAGACATTTTCGTTGATATAAATAGGCAGATATTAGAACAGTTGTATCATTAACGATTTATTATCTGTTAAAATTTTGACCTCAGTTCAGGTTTTCTCTCTATTTCGTGTTTTATCGATCGACGACGATATACTATCGATCACTCTTAAAAAAAGCCATCATTTTGAGTTTAAATTGTGTTTCAATCTCTATAATACACCTTCTTTATGTTTGGCACAAATTAAAAAAAGAAAGTTGAGGCATCTGGTGCTAAAATAATAAGGTAGTGCCAGCAGTTATTTTTCTAGCGAACACCTCAAAGGCGCTGTCAGAAAGAGACTCTCTTATCTTAGGTCTTCGTCGATACAATCCTTTTTCTACTAAGCATCTGGCCGACCCAAGTTTTGATTTTATCTTGATTTAAACTTAGTATGGATTCACCGCTTGCGTTTCTTGGAAGAGCTTTTGTTGACATTAACTTTCAAAGAGATCTGTAATCCACTATTAGGGCTAAGCCAATTTTATCTAGAGTTTAATTCTAGATTTACTGTTGCTTTTTTCTCTTTCAATTTGAAGGCGCCTTAATAACCGTTGTAGCTAAAGCCGAGTCAATCCCAAACACTAGATACGTCCGGAATTGTCGGCATCGCAAAAATCGGGAGTGGAGACGTAATATCTATCGCTCGATGGGTGAATAAGCAGTAATCAAATAGAAGCTGCACAGGAAGGCAATATGAGTTACCGTTATTAGACGGACGTATTCACGCCATTATTTATTACACCTACTTTTCGATGGATTTTTGTTATAATTAGTTATGTCGTGTATTGATTGTACATTTTATTTAAGCACTGTTTGCAGGACTAATATTGTTCTCAATCACAAATCAAGTTCTATCACAATTAAGCCGGAGATACATATTTTCATTACTTGAAACTTATTTTAATTTCCATTTTCGAAACATTTTTGCTTTTCAAAAAAAAAAAAAAACAGTTTCAAACAAACACCAATTATTGTGCAGACGTTTACTGTAAACATCAGGGGCAATTACTAGCAGAAGTAGGTATTCAAATGTTACTTGAAAAAACAAATGACAAATAATTTATTAGTGACTGCTACGAATTTGATACGCCCTATTTTTTTATTTCTAACTAATAGGTGGACACTACGTATATTTTTGCAAATCCGCTATCTAAACAATGCGTGCGTTCCAAAATCAGATTACTTGCGTACATTTCGTATCGTCGCTTCAGCCAGCATAGAGCGGCGCGCGTCGGGAAATCGGTGTTCGTATTTAGAATAGGGCGTACGATATAATTGCGATCTAAAACATCACCTCGCTTTTATCTTTGTATAAATCTAGTGGCGGCTGGTATCAAAGGGCACAAGGGCACGTGCCCACTCAACCACCAAGATAAAAACAGGGAAAGAAAAATCGCATGTAATCTCAGTGCATTATTTTATTCTTAATTTATTTTTACGTTTTTTTATAAACGAATGGTTA
>RXPK01000317.1:876864-1082557 GCA_004143645.1 Protaetia brevitarsis | reverse complement strand
AGATGTATTTTAGGGTAAATTTAATTGATCATATAGTAGTTGCGACAAATGGGAAAATAATTTGACATACACAAGCACCCTTTTTAATTAAGATGTTAGTTTTGAGAAAGGACTTAAAAATGTAAAATTTTCATTAAAACTGAAAACAAAAAGTTTTAAAATGCAATTACAACACACCAATAACGTACAAGACATAAGTATATCTAATACCGCAGAACAATGAAACTGAATACAAAAGTTGATGTTCTTGAAAAAGAATTAAAAAACAAATCCGTACCGTAGAATAATACTAAATTACAGTTAAACGTATGTAAAATTAAACTTACCGAATACCTAAAAAAAAACTTTAAAATATTACTATATTTATTAATACGTATAGCCAAATTGATGCATCATGGAAATTACCTGTATATATGTATGTATGTACGTTACATACTGTATGAAAAGTACGAGTGCTATCGAGCAATGTTTGTATTTGGTGTATTATAAATGTATGCTAAAACGCGATATTTTGGATTTCTATATTTTAATTATACATTGCGATACGTGTATACTCGTGTTTGTGTATAATACGAATCTATAATTTACTTTTTGATATTCCACTTCATTGTAAATACATTCAATAACCGGATCTTTACAAAACAAATTTTCAACATTAAATCCTATATATAATCGATCATGTTGCACGAACTTTTATATATTTTCAATATTGAGTTACCTTATATGTATTACAGTGGATTGCAGTAGTTTTAGTTGAAGAAATCCGCGATGTAATATCTATTTAGAATAGAATAGAATAGAATAATTTATTTGGTTAGCAGACACAGAGTGTATATAACCAGTCACAAAAATCAGGTAAAATGAGAAAGAAACATAAATAAAAATAAATCAAACTAAAATAAAACTAAATGCAATTTATAAACGAAGCTAACTAAAATTATAATTCTTAAAATAAATTAAATAGAATTACTAATAAAACAAGACACGGGTGAAAACTCAATGTGGTAAAAAAAGCAATCATGAAGTGCCCAATGCAAAAAAATTTGATAAATCATAAAAGTTGTGACACAAAAGAAATTCCCTAATTTTATTACAAAAGCTACGAAGTGAGCTTTGTTCTTTAATTTCCGCGTGTAAAAGATTATAAATTTTAATGCTCATATTCTTTAAACCTAAGCTCGTAACAGAAAGTGTACATGCTGCCCAATATGTAGTTGGTCTTTATTATTGTAAAATGATGGTGATATTCTGAATTTAATCTAAAAGCATCTCTGTTGCTAAATATATAAACTGCTGCCTTCATTATATAGATACAAGTAAACTTCTGAAACAGTGGTCTACATGATTCACTAAAATGAGTACCCGTTAAGGATCTTAAGTGTTACTTTTTGAGCCAAGAACACCTTTCTGGCAGCTGCTGAGCACCCCATAACAAAATTCCGTATCTTAGCGAGAGTGTATTTCTGCATAATATATACCGCGAGTAGACACTCCACGGTTATTCGCACACGCAAATAACGAAATACTTAGCATTTACTATGTAATTTACTAGCCAAGCCTTGATAATGTTTAATCCACACAAGATTGTCCTCAAAAGTAACTTCTAAGAACTTAGCGGAGTAAGCTTTCTGTAATAGTACATTATCTAAGGACAATGGTGCAATCTCGGAATGCCTACGTCTCGTATTAAAGACCATGTATTTAGTCTTTTCTAGACTTACTGATAGCTTGTTACTAGCAAACTAATCCGACAGAGTACGCAATAAGGCATTGGCGACATATTCAGCATCGTCGTTGGTTGTCAAGAGAGCTATGGCTATCAGTTATTATTAAATGCGACTTTCGTTATCTCCCAGCATTCGCCAAGGACATTGACACTCCATGACAGAAGGACATATTCACCATATGAGCCAAGGAACCGAAAGGTATTCCAAACAACACTTCAGCAGTGAAACAGGAATCCCATCCTCCTCCACTGCTTTAAGATTATTTATAGCACTGATCACCTGCTGAGGAGACGTCAAGTATATTGCAAACGATTTCATTTAAGAGCATTCACATCTGGAAAATTAACACAAGAACTATTTCAACAACGGTTGATCGATGTTTATTTGCTAAGTATAGGAGGTCGCAGCATTTTGTTCTTGGACTCCTTAATCGGCCACTATGCCTCTATCATCCAACAAACATGTGAGCATATTAATTATTCTGAAGAAGATTACAGCAATGATAAAATTTCTTAATTAACATGTTTTTCGCACATGGAAGAAATTTATATTTAAATTTTCTGACCTTGTATCACTGTATGGTTACGATTTTGTTTTACATGAACGCAATAACATTATAAAATTACAATTCCTTATTCATAATCAACTTTCGGCGCCAAAATATTATAACCTATTTGCTTACGCTTGGTATCAAAGCGGATACATTGACCAAAGATCGAATGAATTTGAAGATCCAGTAACTTTTGCTTTTACACAACAAAATTTTGCGCTTTCTTTTTGCTCCGTATGTGGTAGTTATGCCATCGTGTGTTCTAAACATTTTTTTGAGGATTTACATCACTATGCAGAATAATCCATTCTGTGTTTAAATATAAAAAAAATATATATTAGTAAGTGTTTTAACGTATAATAAAATCATTAGGATAATGCTAATATATTCTTGTGAACTCTAATAGAAAATAGTTTATAATGTAGTTATTAAACTTTTGTTTACTTCAACATGTGTACAGATAGTTGTATATGTGCATTTTATAACATTTTGTAATGAAGAGTTGTTGCGAATGTAAACATTCATATCGTCTGTTTATCGCACTTTGTTCATATCTGTTCGCGAGAGCTAACTACAATAAAAAAACCATCATTTTACGAGATGCAATTTCATTACTTCAGACTAGAAACAAATTTGCTTAATAAAACTGAAAGCATTTTTACAAGCCGCGAGTTGCTGTCGATAGATATGTTTTTTTTCGCTTTAATTTAGAACGCGTTTCGCTTACATCACGCGTGTATCATCGATCCTGCTCATTTGTTTCCTCCGGGTAAACAAGAAATTTATTCTCCGGACTCTCAGTGAGAAGAAGACCCTCGCGGGAATATCCGTCAGCCCTTTGTTTATTTCATTGGCGAAAATATAATAGTATTTTTATGTATAAACATCCTGGCCGACGCGGAACTTTTTATCTGGACAGGCTTTCATCCACCGTTTCTCTGTTTCTCGGTTTTCTAGTCCATTGTCTCTACAGCCACGGCTTTCGTGCGGTTATCATATTATTACCATCGTTTATATTCCCTCTCGGCAGGAATAAAAATGGAATGCTATTTTGAGCTATTATGAACAAAGATATGCTTCTAATAATAGTCAATTTATAATTAAATACTCCTTTCATGTGTTCTTATTTAATGTCAGAACATTCAACGTAATACCCAGATGTGGAACTTTTTTTTTATCTTTCATTAGGCATTATCTAACGAAAAATGTGTCCCAATTATTTGAAATCCATGTTACATTTCGACCTGGTGATCTAGAACACAAAAGCAAGTCTGGAAGATGACCTTGTTATATAACACCAGAGAAAAGGTCAAGGGAAGGAGGTGAGTCTTAAGGAGCTAGTGCATGTTTTCTTAGCAAATGCACAAAAAAGCATGAGATCGGATAAGGAGATTGATTCGCCAAAAACTATAGAGAAGCCATACTTGAAACGTAACTCGAATTGTAAATACCTATATTATTAGAGAATCGAAAATTAGCTTGGAAAAGTTTGCATGATGGCTGAGTATGCCAAGGCTTTGCTCAGAATCTTGACTATCACAGGAATCGCTGCGATCAATGTTATTACCGAATTATTTCTGGAACCACGAAGATGTTAATGATTTGCTTCAGCAGAGATGCTTAACAAGCATATAAATGCTTAGGCCTTCAAAAAAATGATTTGGTTTATAGCTGTTATTAACAAAGTGGGCAATGTAGGTATTAGGATGTTTAGATATTGACTAAATGTGCGATGAAATCTTTGAAGTGCGTGAAATTTGAATATCCGCATGAACCCCATGAAAGAGTTCCCTTAAGCAGTTCCTTGAATAGCTTAAACAGCTTAATATCCCTTAAAACAGTTTAAACAATTCTCGGGAAAGCTTAATGAGCTCCTAAAACAGCTTAAACAGTTCCCGGAACAGCTTAGATAGTACTTAGAACATCTGTTCCAGGAAACGACTAAGTTGTTCCAAGCGTTGCTTACGCTGTCCTAGGAGCGGCTAAGTTGTTCCAGGAGTTGTTTAAGCTGTTTCAGGAGCTGTTTAAGCTGTTGCAGGAGCTATTTAAGCTGTTTCAGGAGCTGCTTAAGCTGTTTCAGGAGCTGTTTAAGATGTTCCAAGAGATATATAAGCTGTTTCAGGAGCTGTTTACGCTGTTTCAGGAGCTGTTTAAGCTGTTCCAAGAGCCGTTGCAGGGACAGCTGTTCTGCTTTGTGGAATCCCATGCGAATATTCAAATTTCGTGAAGTTGGTACTTTCATCAGTCAATCACAAAACCCGGTCAAGAAGAAAGGTAGAAGTAAAAGCGACAAAATGTGAATGGAGAGTCTCTATGTGAACGTTATAAGATTTTGGCTCAGATATCCTGTAGCTATTGTACTTTCACACTATAATAACTAACTATAATAACCTGGGTACTTGCATTTACTTTTTAATAGGCCCAGCTTGATTATAATTGAGTTCCTGGTATTCCTGTAGGTCTGCAGTTTTTGTATTGGAGCTGTCACTCTCAACATCTTTAGAGCTGGGCTTTCATCGGAAAAGAAGCATTTCAGTAGATTTAATAGAGGAAATTATTGTGTTTAAAAACTGTTTTTGTACCTATCCTTGTTTGACAATGAGTGATTAAGGTATGTTAATATTAATGGGAGCCACATCTGGTATGGTCTAAAATAGGAACTTATGGATGTTTTTTTAGTTTAAGTGTTGGACATACTGCTTAAGTACAGGAAATAGTAAATGAACTTACTATGCAGATAGCTTTGTTTGCTATTAATATATTTCACCCAGTGGCGGTTGGTGCTTACGTTTTACAAGGGCCATTACAATGATTTTTCTTCGTATAAGTTCATAACATGTTTGTATTTCGGACGATAGCAACCGAACTTCAATCATTATATTGGGCCCCGCCAACTGCCACTGATTTCACTGCTGGTCAGATTACAATAGTTTTATTAAATAATACATTATTGTTTACTTCTTGTTTAATCTATTTGGTTTTTACTTTTGACCACTGCTTTAGTTTTGATGTTTTTTTTTTTGGTAGTAGTTTCTTTGATCGTTTATTTAAATGGCTTCTAGATGGCTTCATTGTCCATTATGATACGGCTGCTTCGTCATCTTGCCCATGACTTTTTCGAGTATATTAAAAAATATTTTTCATTTTGTTTATATTCAATATCAGTTCTTTTACTAAAATAGTGTACTCCAAATTAGTGCTGTTGGTATCCGATAAAATTGAAATTGAGTTGAATTGAGGTTTCGGATGGCGAATCCGGACAGTAAATTACCTGGGTCCAAAATTATCCGCATCCGAACAACAGCATTACTCTGAATTCGTAGAAAATTCGATAATTAATTTAATTTAAGGGCCACATGGTAACCCGATCTCTCGTTGTCATTTCTTTTCCAAAAATAATTTGTAATCGTCATTGATTATATTACATAACCAATGACAAATCAAATTACAATTTAACAAAAAAAATATCTGTTGCAGTTTCGGGGATATTTACAAAAATCTGAAAATCGTGGAAATCTTTGGAGGGGCCTGCACTTCGAAATCACGTTTTTTCTATAGCATGATACTTTTTCAGTCACTTCAGTTTCATCGAACACTATTTCTCTAGAGAAAGGGTAAATTCTTTTCACGAATATTTTTCTTTTAAAAATGCTTTAAATAAATGCCTCAAATTTAAGGTTATATCAGAAAGAAGAGCGATTAATTGCTTAAATTACAGCTTTAATAATATTTTTTACTTAAATATCTAGAAGATAGTTTTCCTACTAGTATACTTAGTATGTCAATGCATATAAGGAATATAAATTATCCTTACAAGTAAGTAGAAATTAAATCTGTTCGTTGTCGAAATGTAATTTTATCTTATAGCTATATATTTTTATTTATCTTGTCACCAGAAAGTATAGTTTTAAGTTTTGTATATTATTGCAGGAGTAAGAACTATGTATAATATCTATATAATCTTTGATAGTTTCACAGTAATTAAAGGAGTGACTGATATAGTTTTCATATACCTACATTTTGATGCGAATGTTTTCGGAACTGGGAAGGCATAAACCAAATTCGCATAAAGAAATATGTTTCGAAACCTTTCTTGTTTCTTATCTTCTTTTCTTGTTCTTGGGTAGAAAACATGTCCGCAAACATTTCAGTCTACACAGTTAATTTGATAAACTAAGGAGCAACTCAGGTCACGTTGTTCGTTTCAACATGTGCGCTTTGTTTCAGCCAAGCGCGCATTGTCCTATACCGTTTTTGCACTCGCCGAATTCAAAGGAAGGAGAAAGGAAACGGCAGCGGTCCAGATTTCGTCGGATGTTCCTTAATAAAAATATCCCGACCAGTTTGGACTGAAGATGACCGCCGTGACTCCTTGTCCGTCGGTACAAAAGCGGCGACGGAAAGAAACGATTGATTTTCTAGCGTGGCCAGAAAAAGAAGGTTCCTCCGGGAACAGAAAGACCATTACGTCAACCTATCGAAAAGTAGTGAACTGTGTATAAGGAAAAGCCCAGTTGTTCGTCTAACTGGGCGTCGCGACAACCAAACTTAATGATATTATGGGATTTAAGGTCGATTAGGGCGTATCTCGTTTCCGACTTAATTATTTTAGAGCTCTGTTTACTGGATGATAAAGTAAATTTGTTCTATTGTCGTGGCCCTCAGAAGGATACATCGTTCTATATTTAAAATAGAATTGGAGATTCAAATGCAGTAGTATGTCAATAATCGGAATTAATTTGCAGAAATGGATCAATAAAACGGTAGGCAATGCAACAAAAAAAAAATGTTAATACGTTCGTAATTCACTCTGATAGTTATTATCCAAAAAGATACTCCATTGTATGTACAGTATTACATATACAGCCTGCTCTATTTACAGGGTGGATCAAATTGGATGTACACAACGGGTAAATATACTTTGTAGCGGATATGCGAAAAAATGAGATATGCAGCCCAGAGCTACATTGGTGAAATCATATTTTTATATATATATGATTTATCTCACCGTTTTCGAGATATTAAACAAAAGTATTTTTTCTTCAGTTTAGATATGTGATTATAACTTTTTATTACTTAAAATTTAAAAAAATATGGAAGAATAATTGAATGAGAATTTAAGATGGAAATCTCATTATTAATGTGAGGATATTTGCTAAATTGTCTATCTGTAACCACAATATTTATCTATACAGGATAACAATAATTATTGTAGGACGACTTTAAGCCACTATACATGCGTTAATTAAATAACGCTAATTAATAATTAGGTCACATTTAACACACATGCTTCACCTTACTAAGGATCTTCAGTGCTACTGGCTAACCTAATGTATTATACGTTATGTTATAATAATAATTAAATAACAAATTTTGCGGGCTTTGCAAAAATATATAATACTCTATGTTTATTCTAAATATTAAGCAGGATATTGAGTTTTCATGGAAAAAATCAGTAGAGTGCCATGGCAGCCAAACAAGTGAAGAACAATAATAATAATAATGACAGAGATATTATACTTTCTGTGCTTTCTTTGCTAATAAAATAGCAGTGTGCTATGATTGATAAATGCATAGAAACTATTCCCTACACAGAATGACATGCCCTTGCAAATTGAAACAATTGATGTATTTTTATCTGTCAAACTATGAGTGCATCGGGTTAGTTACATTATTTTATCCAATATCGTTATAATCTTCTTCGAGTTATTATTTAATTAGTTTTGCCTTACGTTGTTATAGCAAGGTCTTTTTTTAAAGTGGTTGGGTTCACCAATCGTGAGAAACACGACATGCTGCAAGCATATATTGAAAGTGGAAAGAATGCAATGAGAGCCTTAAATCTATATTTCTTGATATCCCGAAAGGAATTTAGCAAATGCTCGTATTTTTAAAAGATTGGAGCATAATTGAAAAAAATCAATGGATCAATTAAATTATCGTTGATGAGAATTTTTGACAGCCATACTACTAACCTCATCCATTCCAAGAGTAAAGGGCCTACCGGAGAAGAGCAGCATATATGCACAAATTATTTCTGTGGAATATCATGTAGGCGTCCATAGATTATTTGCTCCACCCTTACCCCTAGCTGCTTGAAAAAAATATGGACAACATGCTAAGATCTTCTAATAGGTTGTTGTATAAATGATTTTATAAATAAGTTTTATAAAACGAGTGCGTAAGGAAAACATAACTATGATTTAAAAAGGTTTGAAATAATGAACCAATCAATAAATAAGATTGAGGAAAAATATTTAGCAGTTGTATTGGATTAAGGACTGATAATACCAAAAAAAAGAAAACAAAGTATGGACACCACCGTCAAAGAAAATCGATAATAAACAATTCGAAACTTTTTTTATGATGCTCGGGCATTATAAATACTTCGAAATTATTGAGCTGAGCATGACATATGCATCATTTATTGTATTATATGTATTATTTCACTATAGTACGTCTGGGAATATTGGGTACTATTGTATGCTATACAGTAACATGGTTTCATTTATTTTTTTATTTTACAAGTATCGGATTTTCTGTTATAACATTTACAACATGTGAATGAAGATTGAGGGTATTTACAAAATTAAAAATTTCAAATTTTAACTTCGCAATGCGGTGAATTAATATTTGCGCACATACTATTGAGCTTAACACAATTTCAATTTCATAAATACAGCAATGTAACGAAATGAAAAATCATACGTACATTTTTTATGCCTCTCTAAGTATTTACAAGCGCCAATAGCTGTAAATTAGAAATACCTCAATAAAATCCCATTAAATTTTTTATATGATGTTGTGTGGAATTTATGAGGTTAGATATTAATAAAATGTGAGGGCTCACGCGTTCCGCAGTGATGCGACTAATTCCGAATAAATGGAAAAAGGAGAAAAAAATAATGGTAGAAATTCAACTTGATTTTCGGCACAGGTTAAAAGTAACGTAAAACGCATCAGCAGATGTGATTTAAACATGGAGTAACGTTTTTATTTCATTTAGCGCGACAGAAAACCGGGGCTAAACACGTATAAATAATTAAAATATACCCTGCCAAAGAGCAGTGTAGTATTCCTCTCACGCTTCTTAGTTTCATGTGCCACGCTGCTTAAGGGTGTGTTGTAAAACTAGAAAGGTAAAGCAGGCGATAGTGTGCTGAGACAAACACTTCTGGAAAAACTAAATATTACAGCTGTAAAAGAGTGATGGATAAGTTGTAATATAGATGGAAGCTATAAGTGAACTATGTAAATCCTACAAAAATGTTCTTAAAGACTAAGATTTTTCGCTGCGACTTCTTTCTATTTTCTTAGAGAATCCTAGGAGGCAGTTTCATAAACAAGACTGCGTATGAGGATGACGCAGTCGTGTGTTCTCGAGTATACCTAACGGGACCTAGTAGTGGAAACTTCTATCAACAAAATTGCGCGAAAACAACTTCAGCACACCGAACTACAACACAAATGGTACAATGGTACACATAATATATAAAAATACTTTGTTTATAAAGGTTACAGTATCGAAACAAAGTTATGTACGACGCGCCTTTCGCAGCATTGGAGCAGTTAACACAGCGCAACTCCGAGTCTTTGACATCGTGTATTCAAATATAAGTTTTGCATATTGTCAAGAATTCGCAGTTTTACATCACTGACCCCTATTCCCAATAAATCTTTAATCGCTTTGAAAGTTCTATAATAATTATAATGAAAATAAAATAACGGACAAAGTTAAACCAAAGATGAACTATAACATAACTATTAGATTAGATTAGATTAGATTAGGATTGGGATGGCCTATGGACCTGTTTCACCGCGACCTTTTCAGATCTATTGTGATCCCCTTTTTCCTAGAGGACGCTCTCTAATTTTGCCCTCTTAATTAGGCGTATCATCCTTGAGAGCGGCTTGTTTATGTACCTACTAGGGTTCTCCTCCCCCATTACTAGAAACCTTGTCCTCGCCAGGCCTTCACATTGGCACAGCACAGGAACTGGTGTTTCTTCTTGTCATCTGGCAGCCTATGTTGCACATATGCCGATTCAGTCTACACTGACCAGTCATCAGACCTACGATCATTTGACAGTCTTCCAGTCTTTATTCAGTAGATCTCTCGTGAATCAGGTCTCTGCTCATTTAGGAACTCTTTTGCTTGTCTTTGTCCCGGGGATTTTTGCCAACAATAACATAACTATAATAATAACAATAATAATCTTCAACCACCTTCAACATAAAGCAACATGGACGCCTGCTCAAACAGTTATCAAGCAGTGCATTAAGCTTTATATCTACATCTGTTAAGTCCAACTGTGGACGTCAAGTTCTGGAGATACTTAATTTTTTTGAGGCTTAATATAAAAAAAAAACACATTGAAATGCCTCAACTATTTAAGATCACGTTGTTAATTTACCACCTCAATGCAGTAACCGATGAGAGGTTGAACGAGAATTTTCTCTTGTTGTTCTACCCTCAGAGCATATTTAGAAGAACTGGTAGTCCAGGAACTGCCCAAGCAAAATCAAGGACTTCATTGCGAGCTTTATGCTGCGATTGTTTGCCCGAAGAGAGGTTGGCATGTAGTTCTCAGGGGTCCCACAAACTGAACTTTTTTTGCGTAATGGGCGATTGTACATAAAGCTTGAGATGCGGTAGCAATGAAACTGGGTTTATACACTCGAAGGAACGCTGACGACGCTTGGTGGGCAGCGACTCGAGTCCGTTTCTAATGCTATTCCCTTTTCATTACAGTTGTCAGTATGGCAATTCGCACAATAAGCTATGAGCTTCGCTTGTTGAGGTTTTCTTGGTTAAGGAAGAACGTGATAGTCAATTTTTCCATGGATAGTCATCGAGGACAATATCATCATGCATAATCACGTCCATGGCCTACACGGATAAGAGCAGCAGATGGCGTAAGCGCAGTTAAAGCTTAAGCTTAATCGTTTACTCTCTATTGTCACGTCTAGCTATTGTTCTTTGTATGTGACAGACTTGTGTTGTAGAAAATAATGTGAAGTATAATAATAAATCTGATACCAAATGTAAAAGCATAAAAAAGTTTATAGATTTAATTCAAATCTATACACACTGAGTGTTGAGAAAATAGTTTAAGGATATATTAATGGATTTTAACGGATTTTAACTAAGTTTAATAGTTAAGTAATAGTTTGGTCATATAGGAGCAACAGACGCAATGAGGATTACACCTACGGCAGCAATGGAATGCTTACTAGACCTCCCTCCTCTCCACCTAGTGAGTGGGGGAGGCAAGATTGGATCATCTCAAATTGTAAGAAAATTCAAGTAGTAGATATGCAGGATTGGGATAAAATACTATTCTACATCATGTGGAAGGTAACCGTTTGGAATTGAGACTATTTCGACATATCTATTAAATAGAAAATTTTAGGTGGAAATCAAGGATTGGATCAAGTTGTAGTAATCAATCTAGCTGCAAAGACAGGTTCGGGAAATTGATCTGGTTTACAACAGGATCAAAAACCGAGAACGGGATCGGAGCTGGTATCTATACTAAGGTGAGAAAGACAATGATCAGTGTTTCAAGCAGTGACATATGCAATATTGCATTATGCAACTGAAAGAGGGCTTATAAAATCAAGCGGACCTAGAAGGTAGTAGTGTAGCAGGCAGCCAGACGATACGCAGGGCTCCTCAAAATACAACCAAGATTGGTTTGGGAATGTGTTTGAGAACTGAATAGCCTGACAATTACTTTGCTCTGGATGCCCGGACATTCGGCAATCGAAGGAAGCGACAAAAGCTGATAAGTTAGCAAGGTAGGGATGATCGGCTTTATATATAGGCTTAGGAACTGTTCTAGAAGTGTCCAGAAACACAGCACGAGAGCAGGTCAGAAGTGTGATAATGACAGGTCTTCTTACATCAACACTGGAGATACCAACTGCAGACCGTAATACGATGACAGAGAACGCTTACCACGTTCTATGTGAATGCGAAGCTCTGGACGTAAACAGACGGGCAGTTTTTGGCGACCCAAAAATGAACCCAACGGATTATTTCCATCAAACAACCAGAGACCTGTACAGATTAGCGCAGGATACTAGGATACTAGAGTGGCTGATATAATTTAATGGGTAAAAGAAATGGGAGACCAAATACAAAAAGCCAAGAGGCTGCAGTTTCCCTGGAGGCTTCAGATCAGGCAATTCCCACAAAAAAAAAGAAAACACATTTAAGTCAACTACGCCAATACTTGCTTTAACTAGGGTGAGAAAGTAGGAGAGGGAGAAATATCTAACAACCTATTAGAAGATTCACACCTAGAGTTGGAGGTATTTCAATCGAGCGGAACCGAGAAACCGAACAGCAAGAGAAAGGAAAAAAAAATTAACCAAACATGGGAGACGTAATTTAAGCTATAGAAGGTAATAGAAAGAGCATCTAGCGCAAGAAGGCTGACGAAACATCTTAGCAGATCTAAAAAAGACAGTCGTATGAATGTGTGGATAAACTGTGATTTACCAACGTAATCTAAAAGAAATATTGAGTCGAGAGCAAATGGATTTCATTCACGAACGACGAAAGGCCGTGGCTCTAACTAAGGTTGGATCCAAGACTCTCGCAAGAGGCCTGGTCTATTAGCCATAAAATCAAAGTAGTAGGAACCAGTAGGAGTCGGGTATATCGGATCTGAACTAATTTACAGTAGAAGTTCTGAACCATTTAGAAGTACTTAGAAACGTAACCAGCTTTGGTCGCAGACAAAATTCGGCCATAGGGCAAGTACATGTGGAAGGATTTAATTATTCGATCTGGCATATCTGTCTTACGATGGCTCCACGAAAAAATAAAAATGCATCCCTAAATGACAAATTTAGATTTGTTGTAATTCCGTTAACAATTTTAACATACAGGTAACAAAATAACTAAAATAATAAAATAGCAATTTCATGCTTCAACGTTACTAATAATAATTACGAAAATTGTAGATATAGTTATTTATTAACCATCCATGATTATGAATTTGTAATAGAATTCGGGGCAACATATACTACTCAATATAAATTATTTCCTGGAAAAATATTATTCCACTTAAGCAAAATTGCGTATCCATTTTGTTATAAAACGATTTCACATATACCCCTTACAAAACACGTATTCCGAATTTCACAAACATCTACGATTCCTGTATCCGAAAGCAATCGGCACACATACGGTGTTTGCTGTTTAAAATATGAACCGATGGAGGGGTATAATAGAGGCCGGACGATACGTGATGTTAAATTCATGCACTGAATGTGCCGGTTGCGTTTCGATATGTGTGTGTAAAATTGGTCGGTTTGATTATCAACGCGGTTTCAATATTCGTTGAATAAGGCTTTTTATAAATTCAAAATACAAAAGCACAAAAGCCGTCTAAAATGGAATCACTCGATGAGTGAATGACTGGTTTATTGCAGCGAGGGCTTTTTTTACGAATTCGTCAAGTGGTAACTCTAATATACCTACCACATAAATAGTCAAAAGGGTTGCACGTATTTCCTTGTTATGTCGTGATTTGCAGGTCCAACAGCAGTTTTAATACTCTGTTGTGATAATAAATAAAATAAAATATTCCACGAATTTGATGGAAAAAATAAATAAGTATATAAAATATTTATACTACAGAAAGATTATAAAACTGGTTAAATAATAATTTATAACTCATAATGAAACTAAATATACGTACATATATGCAATAAAAATTACGTCAAAAATTGACTGGATTAGTAATCAATATCACAGACCTATTAAGTCTTGGCTTACACTTTTCAGTCCTGATAGTAATGCGTCTCGAAATTGTGATGAGCTAAATTTAATTCTTATCCTGAAACTGATACAACCGGCGATAATATTTACGCCTTTAATAAACTTGAACTTTTATGCCGCAATTTTATTGGCTAATAAAGAAAAGTAGTTGATAAAGTAAAAATGAAAAACGAACGTATTTCAAATTAATGAAAATTGCTTCAAACGTTACTCTTTGGTTAATGTTTCCAAAAAGTATCTTAGGGTAAGCGTTTCTTGTTCAATATCTCGAGCGAAAGATTCTATATTAACATTAAATATTATTGCATTAAATATTTTGCTCCACCGTCGTTATTTTTTTAAGTATATACCCGTTATATATGTGAATTAAACTGAATAAGGTAATTCAGTCTGTAGGCCAATATACGTGTATAAGTATTACACATGTATGGAGCGGAAAAGAAGATGAAGAACATGGTATCTAGCGGCTGTGAATATGAGTCTTCAAGTCTTCATGGATATATGGTCGGTTTCTAATCATTCACTAGAAAAAATTAATTGTAGTTGCAGAGCCAAACTTTGCACAAATGAAGGTATACGTGTGGGTCAATCGATCACATATGTTGTATACATAACAGCATCAGGCGTGGGTCTATATGTAAATTTTTGTATGTTATGTTTCTTCTTACTTTCGAATGGCAAGGTTCGCTTTTGGAATCTTTATACCTTGTATGTCGTATATTGTTTAATCACAATTTGTAAGCTTGCTACTATGGTAACAACTTTACAAAACAAGGTGCAAGCCTTAAAAATATTTAGAAAATTTATTTTAAAAAATATACTACAATGTAACAGTAAGTAGATGTCGATTGTGGTAACAATTTTAATATTTTAATAACCTAACTTACCCTTAAGTCTAGGTCAAAGTAATTTTTTGATATTATTTTTCGCCAATAGCAATTAAAACAGTAATAGAAATACCGGTAAATGTGTTTTTTTAAGTGAAATTATAGAATAAGCATATTTTACGTTGGAAGTAACTGTGAGACGGAACAAATGTCGAGAGTTTTACCGCACTGTTGCGGTAAAATGAACCTACTGGTGCATCGCCTAATAGATAATACTGTATTCACAGTTGACAAGGCTAAAAACATAATATAAAGCCACTGGGGATGGTTAATAATCTATCCCTAATCTTGGTATCTGGGAACTCATTTTCGGAAATGAGGAAGCAGACATCCTTGCGCCAAAAATAACACTGCGGAGCAATTTTAGAGATCAGAAACTGCCATTGCAGCAGCATAGCATCTACGGCTAACCAGCAAATCAAATTCTGGAGAAATTAGAAAGTGCTCCACTACTGAAACAACTGTTCTGGTTTGGTGCATACGAAGGAGTGGGGTATTTCTCCTAGTCATGCCAGAGCCAAGGAACTGCTAGAACTTAACCGTAAAAACGTCAAGGTGATTGTCTCTGTTTTTACATGTCACTATAAATCCAGAAAGCACTTACACAGAATCAATCTTTCTGATGAGACTGAATGCCAACTGTGTTTCTGCCATTGTTCTGCTGCTAAACAATCACGTATGCAACCTCAGAAAGACCGATCCTTCCTAGAAGACCTTAAAACAATCTCATTCAGCAAGACACTGAGCTGCTACCTGAAAGGCCTCAACTTGTTGGATGAACTCTAAAATAACATCCACTCTACAATAGACCCTAGTGGTTGCAGTGGACTATTAATCGAACCATGCGAATGCTATCACTTACTAAACTAACTAACTATCTAAGGCCATTTCTTCAAGCACTGGCGAAAATGAGGTTTTCGCAACTGAAAGCGTAATAGGGAGCAGAAACCGAAACGTTGTACTTTTTACAATATACCGAAGTCCTCTGCAAATGAGAATAGAGGGTCTTGCCGCAGATACTACTGCTTTCGGAGAAAAACGATGTTTTTATACCCTGCCACTAACTTCGCTACACATGATGCATGTTTCAATAGCAAAACTACCATCATTAGCAGGAACATCTAACTAACTAGCTACACTAAAACTGGCCCCATTTATACTTAATTATACAAAATTATATACAAAAAGCACGCTTTTATTGTGATTTTATGCCTTCAATATATTTTATTTTTTGACGACACTATATCTATTACTATATCATTGCTCTATAATTTACTTTTACTGTTGGATAAATATAACTTATTTTATTTATACATATATAAGAGATTGTTTATAGCAAAAAATTACAAACTCTCAGGGAATTAAGCTTATAAACATTCAAACTGTGTATTTTGAAGATGTATTTACCTATACACCTTATATTTACAGTGCATATATGAAACATCTAAGATATAAGAACGTCCCTTTCTTTACCTTACTTCTTTTGAACTATATCTTCGACAGCCTTATTTTTTATGCACGTATATCGGTAGTGGCTGACTGGTCTCAATCAGCTGTGCCTTTAGGGAAAACGCAGAACTTCAGGGTTCGTATCACATTTAGAAAATGTAGTTCAAAAGCGTGGCGTAGGAGCGGTTCCCTTCTTTTTGTACCATTTGTGTATATGTAGCGAATGCGTATTTATATTCGCTAGCCTGTCAGCTACTTATTTTCACTTTGGATTCTGACACAAAAAAGACCTTATGGCACCTTTGTGACCGTTTGCTGTACGTAGGTACTTGAGGATCTGGAAGTTTCAATAAATTCCCCTCTTTATTTGCACTACATTAAATGGTACATCGAGCGCGTGAGCATGCTTTGTTAACTTCGGCGAATAGAAAGTAATATGTAAGGTGGGATTCTATAAGTGGACTATCTTTGCGGCTACAGCCGCTATTTAACGAAATAAATTTTACGTTGTATTACGTGCCTTATTTTCGAAAGAGTTTACGATTAGGCGATTTTTGCAAACTTACCTACGAGGGTTTACTGGGGGCTTAAATCTGGAAGTCCTGAAGCAGTTATTCGCACCACTAGGCCAGAAACTACAGTTTTCCGAGCATGGGCATGATTTGTGCTAAGTAAGTGTGAGTACTCGCAAAAGAGTTTTTGGCCGTGTATTACACGCTATTTTTTTGAAGTGACAAATCTTAATTTTGTTGAAAATAATAAAGAAGGAAAAACGGATGTCAGGGAGTTAAGAGTATAGGTTGGCAATACATTTTACATATTATATTGCCTTAGTATTTTGACTTTACCGAGAATAAATCTTGTCTTATAAATCGGTATTTTTTTTCGTAGTTTAATATGTACTTATCAATCGTAAGTGCAATGGAAACACGCGCTCATGTTACTAAAAGTTTGCGCAACAGCTTATTAACAGTTTATTACCCGCGAAATGTTCCCGCATATGTTATAAATATTTGCAGGTAAATTCTATCGTCTGTCTTAGAATATATAATCAATCACAGAAATTTCAACAAGTCGAACATTTAGGGGTATTTTTTCAACAACAACATTAGAATCATGTTATAATTTAATCTGTTGTGTTGCAAATGATGCTAGAATTTATTTTATCTCATTTACGAATTTATAGCATTGAGCAGCATACGAATATTTTCAGCAACACCTAGGTACTTTCCTTTTTTGCTACAACTGAAATACCATTAAGAGAAACATTTAGAAGAAGCGTCAGAAACAAGCTTTTTTGATTGAGGTAGGGACCACTTAAGGCTATGTATATACACTTTTAAATGTATAAGTAATTTACTTGTATTTGTGGCTGCAATCTAATAGTAAGTATTTTATGTTATAATATGAAGTTGCTTGCAAGGTACATTACACACGTTTGAAATAAATGAATATACCTCACAATACAATTTTGTTATTGTGAATTTAAGATATAATTGACATTATAATTCAAAGAAGAAGACCTTTATTGTCAATTAAGTTTTAAAATTATCATTAAACCATTAATTCTTTAATTTTAAATTAAAAAAAAGATATATGAAAATATTTAAACTACGGCACAGTTAAGAACATTATTTAAACTTCCTTTGAGAAAGCTAATCTCACCGAAGCATACGTTTAATAAACTATAAGTATATATGTATTGAATAAAATGAGAATGCAGGTTGTTTAATTTTTATTTAAAAATGTAGATTCAAAGTATAAGATTCGTATTTTAAGAAAGCATTGAACTGGATTTTTCTCACACGAGTTGCAGTATAGTGCATAATATCTAAGACATTTCAAATCTCACAACAAACTGCGTTATTTTCTACAATCTTTATTTATGAGAAAAAAGAAAAAGGTTTACCTTTCAGCAAAAATACAATATTGGATATGGTCGCAATCAGCAGAGGCTGTTGTGGAACAGCTGATTAATCTTCTACTAGCCATGCTTTTAGCTATAAGTACCTAATGTGACTTTAAGATTTGATGAAAATTGTTGACTGGAAACGGTTATTTTCGCCGTTAGGTTAGCATAATAAATTTTATGTTGAATAATTTGGAATATTTTTTAAAGAGTAGCTTCTATTCTTGCAGTTGACTATTTTTCTTATATATATATCAGAAATAAGATGTATTCTCAACCTCTCCTTAACTGTTGCCGACTTAGCGGTAACATAGCGATACCTGTTAAATGTTTCTGCTAAATTCAGTAAATGACTAAGAGATACCTTTTATCTATGAAAAGCTAAATACAATTCATCCTAAACATGTGCTCCACCTAAAGGCACTACACGAGGCTACCTATTCTAAGTACTATATGGATTCAACAATTGAAATGTTCCTACCATAACTAAATAATTTCCATATGATTATTAATAATAATAGCAAAAATATAATAAATCGGTCAGTTGTTATTACGTTTGTGCCCATGGAACGACTTTAGTCATATCCCAGCATTCGCCAAGAAGTGAGAGAAAACTATGGAAAAACCTTGCTCTGGGAGCAGGACGTGGAAAATAATCCCAGTCATTATTACTGATAGTCAGCAAATTATTATTATTATTACTATAGTTATGAGTTTGGTAGATGTAGTCTTCACGTCTCCTAAATTTCGACAGCAGGGCCGTCTTCAAGTGGCTGCTCTGTTTTTCGCATATCATGAATTCGAAATTAAAATGGCAGAAGGATGGATAAGTAAAAATCTGAAAACAGGACCTATTCTAATGTTTAACAATAATTTAGTCCTAATTATTCTAACCAATAATAACTAAATTAAAGGTTTATATTTCAAATATTTATTTATACACCCCCAACTATGCTAATTTACTTCCCTACTAACCATCTAAACATCATGCCGCAAACCTATCTGATTCTTTAGCACCATTACTAAAAAATATCCCGGCGGCTAATTTAATCCCTTAGCTCTTGCTCCAACTTCCGTAAGCGACTGTCACTCATCAGTGAGCGTACATTCAAATAAAACATGCCCCGCTGCATCTACCCCACCCCATTCACAATACGAATCATTAGCCCTTCCAATTCTACATAAAAAATGATTTAAAATTACCGTGACTCGTTGTTAATTATATGGGCCTATTACGACAAATTAGCCCTCATTTCCTTAAAACGCTAATTACTATCAAGTATAACCCTAGACGCTTATTATATATTATATAATATATAATAATTAACCCATACCTAATAATCGCGCTATTTCTCTAGACACAGCCTCTATCGCTAATTGATCCGCCCTCTCATTACCGATTTTACCTACGTGAGCCCTAGTCTAAAAAAGGTTTACACCCCTCTCACATAACATATCCCACGCATCTAATGACAGATTAGGCGGATTTTTTAAATTTCCTAACGCTTCCAATACAGATAAGCTATCAGTTAGAACTCGCACGCTCCGTGTAAATTCCCACTCGCGCTTAATATAACGTAGTGCTCAATTTATTGTAACTAATTCTACCCGAAAATTATTGTAATGATCCTCTAAACTTTTTTTTAAATTTCGGTACCTCCATCATAAACAACAAAAGCCGACGCTGTACTATCGTCACTCTTCGACCCATCCGTAAAGAGTTCTACATCCTCCCCAAACGGTCTAAAAATTTGTTGTAAGTATGTAATACTTTTTAATTCCGTTGGATGAATTTTGGCCTTGTGTATCATCTTTCTAAATCGCCCGATCCTAATCTAACTCCCGTTGCCCTGATTAAACCTTCAAACTCTATTTTATGCGTGTCCCTACGAAGTTTAATACCCTAAAACGTAAATCTGCTGGTAATATATCTGAAATAACGCACGCCGCGCCTGCCGAAATCGATGAATACACGTTCACGGTCTTGACCGTTAACAATTTTTGCTTTCCTATTAAGTTTTTGTTTCTTTAATTTTACACGCGTACACTCATATCGCCCCCTCTCACAACATTGCCGGTTTATTATTCATTTCTCACCTTTCTCGGAAAGATGCTGAATATGCGCTTTAAAAATTAATTTATTTATGGAGTAGTTTTTTTTTAGGCACTACTCGTAGATTTGACTTTAAATAATTTCCTTATACAATATTGCGAAAATTGTATTCTATAAGAACTAAATTTGGGTGTTATGCTAGTGGGTGTGTGATAGCCGTAGAGTTAGTTATTCTGCCAATAGGTAATTGAAGCAATATTATTCGAAATATCATTTTTATCAATTCTTAATCAACTCAGATGATGATTATTAGAACGCGTCTGTTATGCGAGGAAGCGTAACCTTGTGCAGCATTCTGCACCACGAATGCATGTGCGAACGATATAAGGAATCGGTTAACACATTTGTTAAATCCTCTCTTCCGTTCACAGTTTCCAATCCTTATTTTCTCTTTGCGAAACTTGTTACATGTGGTTTCCGTTCCGCCAGTTTTTTTTTGGGGTTGTTCCGTACTGATTGTATAAAATAAAAATTTAATCTCGGTGTGCAATTGCTGCTATAAATCTGTGACCGTCTAGTAACTATTTCTTTCCCGGGAGAAATTTATAGCTACTGTTTAAATATACAGTTAACAAAATGCGCGACTATTGTGGACTCTTAAATTTGCGTTCATTGTATAAAAGTTGTAAGTGATCGTTTGCCTGGCATATGTTAGTTGGTAAGGGCAGCATGCGTAGGTAAAATTGTGAAAATATGTATTTGTTACTTGAATACTTTTTATTGAGTTTTAATTTAATTGATTTGGAGTAAATATGCATCCCAGCTATTTACGTATCACTACTAGTATCTTTCTCGCTTTGTTTTTCAAAATTTCGAAAGTTTTTGATGAGCACAATAATAGGAAATATTATTACTATATATTCATCTACTTGGAGGTTGGGAGTACCTACCAAGCGCGTCCCCGGGGTGGTGGATAGGGGAAATGGTTAGTGGCGTCCTCTCTGCTTAAAACCGGAGCAGGGCGAATGAAGGCCGTTGCCGTGAACCACTCCCCCCTCGCTCGAGCTCTCATGTCGTGCCTAAGGGCTTGCACAGAGTTTTACAACGTTGCCAGTTGTTGCCTTCGGCTACCGAAAGCCCAACTGTTAAACCAGATCCCGAAAGGGGTGAGGGGTCTTGGTTTATCTGCACGGATCGAGAGAAGACAACCTCAACAAAAACCTAATTCCTATCGTGGCGGACTAGGCTGATGGGATGCGTGTCTGGATAGAAGACCAGTCTACTAATCCAACCTTGAGGCATCTGGCGCACTCCATTGTATTTAGACTTACCTCTGCATGCGGGGCTCTGTGGAGGTGTACCTTTTCTTCCCTAGCTACTCGTGGGATCAACCATCAAGGAAGGAAATATATTTAACCTACTTAAGCGGGACGACACCGCTAGTAAACAAGGACCTCCATAAGAAGCCTTCCACTTTCAAAGTGAGAATACCTCACTAGGAAGGAATAAAGGGTGGAGCAAAACGAGCAGGTTGGGGAACAGGATGAAACACTCATCCATCTCCTCTCAAATTGCGTAGCACTGTGCAACTCAAGGGCATTGCACCTGGAAGCATGTGAAATCGAAGAGGGAGACTTACCTAACCTGCGGTTTTGCTAATATCCTACACTTTCTGAAAAGAATAGGATTGGAAGGCCAGCTGTAAAACAGCAAGAATAGGGGATACAATAGATCCTTTAGGTTGCAGTGTAATATCACCCTCATATACCTCATACACATACATATATTTATCTAATGTGTTCGATTGCGTAAATTACCAAAAACTATATGTAATACAGAAGGCCCAAAGATCGTTCCTTGGCGAACATCCTTCCGCACAACCAAGATACCTGGCTTGTTGTTCTTCTAAGTAATAATCTGCTGTGGTCAGAAAAAAGGGGATGTTGGAAACTTTTATGCCTGACCTCTGTGTGAATGTAAGTTTATTATGCTACAAACCGACCCGAAACTTTTGTTGCAAAAGCTTAGTATGATATTCGAGGAGACTCTCGCACTGGAATGCATAGCAATGGTCTGAAAGCTGATCAAAGTGACCTTTATTAAAAACCTGCCAAAACGGGACAGGATATAGCAGAGTCTCTGACATCAGTAAGTCGGATACTATTTCTGCCAAAGACTGATGAAAAATTACTAGACGGGCACATAAGGGATGATGTATTACCATATCGGACCCTACATCAAGACCACTTATGCATCTTTGGTATGGTGAACAAAGAAGGAGTAGCAAACTACTATATAGCAACTTAGCAATATGCGGAGGCTTTCATGTTTAAGAATAATAGGAATAATGAGAACCACTTTTACAGCAGCAATGGAATGCTTCCTAGACCTTCCTCCTCTCAATTTGGTGATAATGTGGGAACAAGGTGCAACACTGTCCATCATATGGCAGACAACTTTCTGGGAATGATTTTGACATATGTTTTAAACAGAAGCTTCGAGGTGGAAATCATAGATCGGATAAGCTGGAGAAGCCGAAATAGGTTCGAGGAATTGACTTGGTTGTCCGATTAAAAACCGAAAACAAAACTGGAGATGGAATCTACAAAGAGGTGAGAAACCTTATGATCATAATACTACTAAAATATGCCACGGGCTTTCAAGCAGAGGAATTTGTTGAGGGAGCCATTTATTTAAGAGGAGGAATATACAATATTACACTGTGTAGAAGAAATCAATCATGGGGCTTCTAAAAGTAAGAGCATCTAAATTGCAACAGACAACCAGACAATACTGACGGCATATTGAACCCTAAGATAGAATCAAAACTGGTTTGGAATAAAGTAGCCTTACTTCGGATTCTCGGACATTTGACAATCGAAGGAAACGAAAAAGCCGATGAGTTAGCAAGAATAGGATTATTGACTCCATATACGGTAAGGTTTAAAATGGCCGCGTTTATTACTGGTATTTCTCACATTGTTTATATCTAGCGTTCGAACTTGCTGTGATGCATTCGTTTACAACCATACAGCATAGGCCCAGAATCCGTCTTAGGAGTGTCTATTAAGGGACCATCAAGAAAGAATAACTACTGTAGCTCAGTAGGAATTATCTTCGTGCCATAACAGGTCTCCTAATAGGACACAGTAGGTATACTGAAAAAAACATTTACAGAAAATTGAGATGCATATTGGGGGTACCAACTGCAGACTGTGTAATGGGATTTCAGAGAACATCAGTTCTATGTAATTGCGAGGCTCTAGACGTAAAAAGGCAGGCAATATTTGACAATCGAAGAATGAATTCAGAGGATTACGTTTATCAACCAGCCAGAGACCTGTATAGATTAGCACAGGATACCAGGATGGTAAAATAGCTGGTATAATTTACTAGGTTAATGAAATAAGAGACTAAACTAAAAACTAAGAGACTGCAGTGGTCAATGGGAGATGGTTCGTACAATAACAACCAAAGAAAGATCATTGTAAATTTTATAAAGGAAGAAAACAATGAAGATTAGTTACTGTTCAAGACACTACTGAATTTAGAGACTCGAAACTCTAATACCATTAGATTCTAAATAATTAGGAAAGTTTAAAAATTTGTGGAGAATCGTCGTGCTGGGGTATATATATATAGGAAAGATAACAAGATGAAAATATCTTAGCTGGATTAAACGTAAGTACTTTCGATAAACCGTTTATGTGACATATCCTGTATTTACGGACATAAATTAAGGGATGTATACCTACGCTAGAGTATCTCTCCACCTTGCTGTTGTTAAATTAGAGTTAGCTGTAATAAAAACACCTTAGTTTCATTATAACTTGGGGAGTTTCAGGTTCCTTCGTCTGCAATTTTTAATACCCATAAGTTTCTCTCGACTCTCCCCGATCAGTTGGGAATTTAATGTAATTACCTTTTAATATGATTCTTCCCGCTTCGTCGAATCGACTTTTCCTCTCCGAAGGAAATGAGAAAATTGACGGAAAAGTCGGCAGCACGCTGTTACGACGATGAGAAAACGATAGCGTATAGAACGCAAAAAAAAACTGCGACTCCGAAACATAAACGCTCCTGAAGTGTGGGGCTTAATGAAGTTATAATTTTTCTTTTATTGATATTGGACGTCTAAATTTTTTTCCGGTACGTTTATGAGGGTCCATACCCTGGCGATAAAAAAGACGAAAAATACTGCTTTACATAAAATTTCAGTTAAGGAGCCGCTTGTCCCAACCTTAAAGGAAAGGATAAATGAGTTCCGTATATTGATGAATGCTTTAAGTCTCAGCTAAATGAGGTTTTGCTAGCTTTCTTTTTTAGCAGGGATTAACCACAAGACAATCTAACATCATGTGGCATTACATTATTCTTTCCACGCAAATAAATCGATATTTTTAGGCGAATGATGTTTCAACTGCAAGATTTAATAGAAATATTTTCGTAAAAACAACCCATCCATAATTATATTGAAATACGATAATATAGCTTTGTTTTTTTTGTCCATCCTGACGAGACTTTGTGTTCTATTTGTGTTGCGGTAGGAAGCAAAACGCAAGATGGTTGTTTTGATTATAGCAAGATTACTTCACGGCGCAAGCAGCTGAAAATCTTAAACCGATATCTTCGATTTAAATGATTTACTTTTTAATGTGTTTTCAACTTGAGTATAACGTTTTTTAGGTGTAGGCTCGATATTATCAGTTTCATCCCCTTTAAGATTTCGCGCTCTCCGATAGTTTGTTATCCTGACTGTATGTTACCTTTACGACATTTTAGGCGATCCTAGAAATTGCCAACCTGCTCAAATTCACAAGTTCGTATATTTTCGAGATTGAGCCTAGTTTAGAAATACACTACAGCTACATGAATGAAGTTCAAAGTAGTTCTAATTCAAGTTGTAGAGATGTAGTGCACCTGATACCATAGTGAATTTAATAGGAAAATGTTTAAACTTAATGAAGAATCACTTTCGTGTTTCATAGATTTAGAACAGCCTTATCCGTGAAATTGTTATATATTAATGAAATGAAATTCCTCCCTGTGGCTTCAATTGCAATATTGTTCAAAACATCTAGCAGTCCACATAACATTTCGGCAACGCAGTTGTCCTTCTCAGAACAATTTACAGTTCCATTGTTTCATCCTGCAAATTATAATAAAATATATTGCCAATAATTCACCAATTCATTTTCGTGTGGCGTCCCATGACCGGGGTCATGTCATAGTCATTTTTGTGTGGCGTCCTATGACCGGGGTCGTGTCATAGTCACTTTCGTGTGCCATCCTATGACCGGAGTATGGTCATAGTCATTTTTGTGCGGCATCTTATGACCGGGGTCATGTCATAGTCATTTTCGTGTGGCATCCTATGACCGGAGTATGGTCATAGTCATTTTCGTGCGGCATCCTATGACCGGGCTCATGTCATAGTTATTTTCGTGTGGCGTCTATGGCCCGGGTCATGGTCATAGTCATTTTCGTGGGGCATCTTATGACCGGGACCATGTCAGTCATTTTCGTGTGGTATCTAATGACCGGAGTAGTCCTGGTTATAGTCATTTTCGTGTGGCATCCTATGACCGGGGTCATAGTTATAGTCATTTTCGTGTGGCGTCCTGTGACCGGAGTCATGTCATAGTCATTTTCGTGTGGCGTCCTGTGACCGAAGTCACGTCATAGTTATATTCGGGTGACGTCCTATGACGGGATTCTTGTCATAGTCATTTTGGTGTCATGGGCGTATATTCCGTAAACGCAACTTATGGAACGGTCTGTATATTTTACTTAGATTGAATGTCGAGTCAAGTTAAGTAAAGACTTCCTTAAGCTACGTTTAAAGTTTGCCGTTTGAGTCATTATAAGTAGTGCAGATATTCGTACTTTCATAAGGGTCGAATTTTTCTAAAAAATATTGAAATTAATTTTTAATGTGAAAAGGCTTTACGATATGTATGGAGAAGTATATGGAAAGTTGTAGAAAGTTTAATAATTAACTTAGTAATGAAAAAAGATGTTTAAATAAAAAAAAAAAACTGGGATGGACTAGATTGGTAGAAGCGGCAACGTTTCATTCTGAAAATATTTTGGAAATGTGGTTTAATGACTTGCCGATACTAAATTTAATTCTGATGCTTGGTTCTCTAGTATCTGGTATCCACTTTGGGACACCCGGTATTTACTTGACATTTTTGCATTGAAATTGCTTCAGCAACCGAACTTTAAGCTGTGGCAAGTTTTCAGCCTTGAGAAAATGTACGCTTTCTGTACACTTTCGCAAGGAAATAATATTGTGTTTGTTGAAAAGGCAGTTAAAATATTGCTTGTAACTATTAATTAATAATTAAACGTCACATTGTACTATCTATTATTGTAAAAAAAATCCTCAAGTAGATTCTCTAACCGATGGATATAGGTGAAGTAAGTTGAAAGGAACATGTCTAAAGTAAATTTAAAGCCGAGATATCTGTGCTAGTACGTTTAATGGTCCGTTTAATATGCAAGGTGTCTGGATTGAACGCTCAGTGAATTAGGAATAGATTAATTAATTAAGAAGTCTGATGCAATGCTGGACACGTCTGGTCACTTCGGAAACCGTTCACGCCACCTATCGTCAACCCTTTAATCTTTCTTGGGAGTTAAGAGCCAACGAAAACTAAGCAAATTTAATTACTGGTCGATGGCTTACGTAAGCGCCGATGCGGATAAATTATATTTTGCGGTATTAACTTCTTAATATCCTTAAATTAGGCCAGCGAAGTTATAATTTTCAGAGATTTATAAAAGTTTGCGAGCGGCATTGCAAACAACGAATCGTGGGTAATCAATCATCTAAATAAGATATATTTTTTCAGTAATTATTTTGGGGAGTTTTATATTAAGGTGATATAAATACTATAAAATTGCAGCTCAATTTTGTTTATTTATATTTATCGCATTAATTTTGTGTAATCTATTTCCTTAAACAATACACTGGATATTCATGTTGTAAAGCTGCCACGTAAGTATTTGAAATTGCATTCCATTAAATTATATTATTCAAATGGAATTGACGTTTCAGTTACTTTTCTTGTTTGTTAGGGTGCAAAATTTGCTTGCTTATATAACTTCAATACTTAATGCAATTAGAAGTGGAAAACGGTCAGATTATAGGACGACGGAAAACACGATTGTTTTCCAGCTTTTAATCAGTTCTCCGTTAACTCGGTTTTAATGTTTACTTGTATTTATCTCATTGGTTCTAAATTTCGCGTTACTATGATTATTATTGGAAGCGTAAAATGTTTAGCGTTATTTTAATTGGAAACTTTACCGATGATAGTGTTTGCAGTTAGTCTTAGATTACAACATCTTAGATTGAACTAATTACGTTGAAGGTACCCTTCGCGATGCGCTGTTCTTTTTGTGCCCATTACTAAATAAACGTTCTCTCGAACCGGAGATATTCCGTAATATAAATGACCTAGCACTAGTTCTCCGTTAGCATTAGAGGAAGAACTAGTTGAGACTGTGTTACGGTCATAAATAAACACTAATTAATAGCTCTCATTCTACTTCTTGCGCATTAATTAAACGAAACAGATAATACACATATATCAGCAAATATTCTTTAAATTGTGCATTACAGCTGTGTTTTTGCGGTTAGTTAAAGTTAGCGCGTGATGTAATTTGTCCATTTTATTGAACAGAAAACTACATTTAGCATAATTAGCTTATTGAGCTGAACGGCTTCGAGTTGCGCATTGCTTATCTGCCATATAATCTCTTACTTTCTGTTAAAAACCGACGATTCACTAAGACATCTAGGAAAGAAAGAGCATTGTCTTACTCTCTACTGTGAAATGTGATGAAATTGTTTAAGCAATCATGTCCATGTGGCCAGATAAAGGCGGTGTCGTCAACGTATCTGAACCAGGATATCGGTTTCTGGGAATATGAGGTTAGGATTTATTGTTCAGATACACCTATAAACATTTTGTCAACAACAAGAGAAAGAGGGAAACCCATGACTGCACCCGAAACTTGTTCCATGGAACTGGAGATAGGTAGAACTAAGGCAAATTTCGAACAAGTCAGCTAAGTCATCCGGTTGGAGGTTGGAAGGATTTCACGGATTAAATGGACGATATCGAATATTGAAACTTTGGTAAATAATAATTCGAAATCGAAAGTAACACATAAATCCTGGAGATCTACTGTCAGTCTATTCAGTCTGTGAACGGAATGTCTGAAATTTTGGATACAGGAATCACTGTTGCCAGTGCAAGGTTCGAAGATCTTGGATAGGCATTTGGAGAGCTTGTAAGTGGCACTGTTTATGGTACGTAAAACGAACATTGTGTTTGTGGATTTTGGGTTGACTGTATAGTTTAGGTGCATTGGGATCGCTAGGTTGTAAGGATTTACGGAATTCAGGAGGAATTGGATGAGGATGTTATGGATTTGATGACGTAACGTTCATGTACGTGATGTAGGATCACGTTTTAAGAGTCTGTAAAAGCCATCTTGGTGTAAGGATAGGATCTTCTGTTCAGTCTCACCGAAGTGTTTCCCTTATCAGTTTTGATCGTATTTCAGGTGTTTAAGAGCAAGTATTTCGGACTTAGGGATGTTGGGTTTACGAGGTTTGACACAAGTAGGTTTAATACAGAATAGGATCGGCAATGTCGTTCGGGATTCTGACAATCCTCTTTGGGATTCAAAAATGGCAAACCGAATGTATAGTTCAGCCATTTGCAGTCACTAAATCAAGTTCTTGATTTTTTTTTCTGAACCAACTTTGTGCCAATTGAAAACGGCAGCCAAATAAACATCAAAGCATTATGTATACTTTTTTCAAATACCTTAGATTTCGGCGAGAAATCTAAACATAAATCATAACACATTGCTACAATTGTAAAGTCTCTTGATAGGTTTTTGACTTTTTACTGGGTAAAATGCAACCAGTGAAGTATAATGCGCGTTGCTCACTGTATGCAGAGAAAATAATTGTACCAAATAGTTTATACAATAATTGAAAGTTCCACCCAAGTACACTTTATGTATGTTGCACAGAAATGTTGCTTCACAAGTAAACATCATAATATTCTTTTTTTTTGGCTACAAATTGTTATTTTCACTCTTTATAATTTTGTAAGAAAAGTTTTTCAAAACCCTTATCGTTTCTTCTGCATTTTTGAGTAGCGTTGGGTGTATCCTTTTTCTTTCGTGATAGATATTATTTCGAAAATACAATATCTTTTACAGTCAATAAGAAGTGTTATAAAACCGTGCTGTAGCACTCCATGGATAATTTTTGAAAGTTTTCCCGCAAGCTCATTTGCCGCTCCAACCTTATTACATTTGTATTGATAACAAAAATGGTCACATTCTCAATTATACGCCAAACATTAAATACTTATAACCTAAAGCTCCTCAACAAAAGAGTTGCCAAAAGTGCGGTAACCACTTACGTTTGTTTACGAAATGTCGTAACGAATGGGGTTACAATGTTTCACACACAAAAGCTTTACTTTTTAGGCCCAGAAATAACCTAGAAAAGACACGTTTTTGAATCTGGGATACCAGTCGTCCATTGCTCTTAGAAAAATCAAAATAAATCACGAAGGACAGCTTTTTATGGTTGACTGTACAGAAGTTGCCGCTTACAAAATCTTGCTTCAAATCCATCTTGTAATTTTTTCCACTCTTGTCGTATATTGCATCTTAAACTACACCAATTTATTTTAAGAAATCTTGCAGAATAATATAGGAGCAGGATTAGCTTATTATGTTCAATTGTTAATTCCATTAAATTAATCGAAGCTCAAAATTAACTAGTGATTAATTTTGTTTTTTGAAGGTAAAGGGTCAATTATCCTATCCATGTATAGTGTCTTGAAGTCGTCCTGCAATTATTGTTATCCTTTATAGGTAAATACTGTACAGATCCGATAATCTAGCAAATATTTTCATGTTAATAACGAGATTTCGATTTCCGTATTAAACTCTCATTCAATTATTCTTCCACTTATTAAGTATATATACGAATATCTACGTATAATACATTAGGTTGACTAGTAGCACTGAAGATCCTTGGTAAAGTGAAACATGTGTATGCTAATATCAACCGAGTGTTACACACATTTTTAATGTGACCTAATTATTAATTAGTGTCAGTTAATTAACTGACGCATGTATACTGGCTTAAAGTCATCCTACAATATTTGTTATCCTTTATAGGTAAATACGGTAGTGTCAGATCGACAATCTAGCAAATATGTTTACGTTAATAATGAGATTTCCATCTTAAACTTTCGTTCAATTATTTTTGCACTTATTAAGTATATATACGAATTTCTCCGTATAATACCTTAGGTTGACCAGTAGCACTGAAGATTCTTGGTAAGGTGAAACATATGTATGCTAATATGATCCAAGTGTTATACACATTATTATTTCTTTTTTTTTTGTAATAGTAGTCATTTCCTGTTCAAAGTCGGCTTTAGGCGTGAATGTTCTACTATAACATGTAAAAAAAATATCTTTAATGTGTATTGAAAACTGGATTACTTTAGGAAAAACAAGAAGGTTGAGTTTTCAACGAGTACTAAACAAAATCGTTTTAATTTTTTATGTTCCTTCTCATGGCATAAGACACATATGGAGTCGACGCCAGATTAAACCTAATCTCCGGCAAACAAGAGGCAGATAATTCTATTTTAATTTCATATCTTTATTGTTGCCTTTTTCTTCTCTTAAAATATTTTCTATCCAACCCTGTAGCAATATGTATGATTGCACAGGTTACTGGCTTTAGGTATGGCTTTGCTTTAAATAACATTTATTTATTTAATTACTCTGTAATAACTGTTTGTACAAAACCACTGCAAGGCGTGTAAACAAGAATACAATTATAAACATATTTCTCTGTGTTTTGTCCATAGAATTTTCCATCATGTTACGCCGCTTTTAGTAAATAATAGAAATTAAATACTTAATATAAAAAAAAACTAAATTTTCTTGTTATTTTAATATTACGTTTGGAAAGTTTTTTTCACTAAAATATATAATATTGTCTGACTTACGTGTTATTTCTCATAATTAGCTCAGAAAATTCTCTGATATTCTTCCCAATCAATAATTGCTTTCACAAAATTATTAACAACAGTTTATTATAAAGCAGTATTATCCGGTATACTTACAGCACTTGTCATTCCCTTGATTTTCTTTTCATTCACTAGAAAAATCTTCTTATCAGGGCTGGGTAGGATCGAGAACTTTTAAGAATCGAATGCTTTCGATTCTAAGCTCTCTATAATTCCCATGACTACTTCTTAGTCTCAAAGCATACTCCTTTTAAACGAAATTTTATTTTCATATTTGTAGCGTTTTGTCTTCTTTATTTTATTTCATTCAATTATTCATATGTCAACCGTAGTGTTTCCACGAATCCTTCAATATTTTTCGCTTGCTTCTGGGAGTGAATCTACATATTTGCTGTGGAGAGATAAAGAAAACTATTGACGCAGATGTGAATGAAGTTTCTATGGGAAATCGATTTCTATCGAAGTAGAAGAACTCCTGGCGAAGATCTAGCAGGAGCGTCTGTAATAGTAGTAGCTACACCAGCTTTTCCTGATGCACAGTAAGGCTAGACTGTGGTCTAGAAGAACAGACGGCGGATTTGGTTGGCCTGAGGCGGAAAGACAGAGAAAGTACAGTCTTGAATAGTATTTGTACTGAACTTTACATACTGCTATGGTTTGGCACCCCGGGTTTCGGAAATTTAAATGTGTATTTTTATTTATTCCTGATCAGCCTTGTCAAAACAATGTTAGAGTTTCCACTGTTCTTATTGTTGTAAATTTTGTTAAGAATTTTGATTTAATTGTTTGCATAATTCTTTTTGGACAATTGTGTATATTTAATCTCATTTATTTGTACATTTTGCGTACTCCTGTATTGTATAGTTTATTTGCTAGTTTTTTCTTAGAGTTGCGCTGTGCGTTCACCGCACGAGATTGTATATTTCAAATATATGCCATGTTACCCTAGAGGCCGGAAGAGTTATCAGATAGACGAGCCCGCGTATTGTTGCTTGGTTTTCGGATACCGTTAATGGTAATCTTTTCAGTTAAGATGTAGTTCGTTGTAGTGTTTGTAAAATCGTCTATCTAGTAATTCTTTTGTTAATTAGTATTATATATTTGTGCACATTACATGTAAGGCTTTTTAATCATATTCGTTTTAGAAGTAAGCGCGTTTAGAGTTTAAATTTTCCGTTTTTTTTTTTGTAATTTTCAAATTAATTTTATTTTATCACCTCGGGGCAGGTGAAGTGAAGCTGTTGAGCTTGTTTTATATTTCATTGTTAATTTTGCTTGTTTCTTTACGTCATTTGAGTTAAATTTTTAGTTTGCCTTGAATTTTTAAAACCACGTGGATTTTTTTTTTGTGGTATAGAAAGTCCTTCTAGAACGAATTCACCATTTTGTTTGCTAAAAGGATTTGCATTGTCCTTTCTTAATTGTAGAGTCATATGCAGGTTTGTTTTATGCCAGAATCTTATATTCAAGGTTTTTATTATCCTGCAAATTGTATCAAATGTTTTTTTTTTTTTTTTTTTTTTTAAATAAAGTTAATGATTGTAAATATCATTTTAAAAGTCACTAGTTCTTTTATTTTTGAATCTGCCATTTCAATTTTTGGGAATTTTAATGAAAGTCATTTTTGCAACCGCCCACTATTACTTTTTAATAAAGTGTCTTTGAGATTTAAGAATCTCTGGCGCCCTTTTAAATTAATTTTTGCTGAGCTAGCTAAATTAATTTTGTCATTTTTAATTTTTCTGTACTTATATGCTTGGACCATCAGTTCACAGCAATACGTAAGTGTTGCAAAATAGATGAACAGAACTTTATTTGAGTATGCATTCGACAATATGATCACTATTTTCTAGTTAGCGTCTTTACGACATTTTTTACTAATAAAATCTAATTAATTTTTATATTTATTTGGACCAATTGCACGTATTACTCCATTAGTCCCTTCTTAAATGCAGAAGAAATGATAAATACAAGAAGTTAAAGCATAGCGTGTAACATTGTCTTTAGTGTATGTATACACATAACCCTGTATTGTCCTTAAATATGTAGCAGATATTCCTCGTTCAATTACTGCTCCCAGGAAAATTTAATAAATATGGTTTTTGAATTTACAACGTAGAGGGATTCAATTTGTAAGATAATAGAGCGCATTATGAAATATGTAAAGTTAAGGTGCTGGGTATTTATGTACCCTAGTAAACGAGAAACATTAGCTGCAACTACTTCTTGGGTTACCAAGACTCGTCGCCAACAGGAAAAGAGGTATACAACATTTCACTGCTCACTTTATTAGTCTTGTTAGGGAAGTTTATTTAAAGATAATTAACTAAAAGTTTCTAGTTTAGTGTACCTTGCGGTTGAATAACTGTAACACCGTTTAGTTGTGACGGTATAGTGTTTGAATAACAAACACTAAATTATTGTATTTTAACTTTCTGTTGGTGTCGGCACGTAATTTATGACTTCAGTTACACGGACTGCAACTACGTAAAATATGATTTCCACTTTAAGTATCGCGTATGACGTATTTTTCTTATGAAAAGGAAGATACTCTCAACAAAGTGCGCTTAGGGATAAGTTAGCAATAAGTGTATAATATAACAATCCTGCAATTATAAATGAAACTTTTTTGATTCCAAACTCAATGTCCTCTAAAAATTCTGCTTTTAGTTATTTATTCACACATACATACCCGTGTATAAATACTAAATAGAAATGCAGTAATTATAGGAAGACGGTAAGCCACTAAACTTGCGTTAATAATTAATGCTAATTAATAACATTAAAACAATGTGTAGCAATCAATCAGCACAACTATACGGAGGTTTTACCTTACATATAATTATTAATGCAAGTTTAGTGGTTTACAGTCGTCCTACAACTGTTGCGCTTTTATTTAGAAGCATATTGTGGTCATACATCAACAATATATCTTCATGATTTCAATGAGGTTTCCACCCAAAACCCTTATTTTACACCTACTTTTAGTTTTAACTTGCATTTTTGGTTAATTCAATAGTGTTTTTCTTTGACTACTAGTCGAAACATATTTCGGTTAACATAGGAATATTAAAAATAATTATACTAATCATAGACGGATGTCACATCGTAAAAATTAATTGAAAACGATCTTTGATAAAAGATATTTGACAAAGAACTTTTATGGTGGAGTAGGTTTTAATCATAGTCAGTCTTTTTATCCAATATTTTCTTAAAGATATTTAACATAGCGACATTACCTATAAAATTGAAGGTATTTCATATTTCTGCTCTAGAGAAGTAATTTTTAATGTATAAAATAGCCCAGGAAAGCGAAAATTATATGACTTTATCAATACAATTTTTCAGCATATTTAACATATGTAGTTCCAATAATTATGAAAATGATCATTTATTTTCGGAAAGAATTATTCTTTTGTTGAATTTTTTGGCGGAAAGTATAAAGTCAAATTTTGGAAATGTAAATTTCATACCATCAAGGGGAACCTTTCTGGATGATATATACTTTTCTTTTCTGTTTATTTTAGCCCTCGGTCACTCGTAGGTGTTCAGATGGTATAGTTTCCAAATACTTAAAATGTGTAATTAATGAATTAATGTATTTCTGCTAATAACTGTAATGATTAAGAGAAATTTTCCCAAGAAAAATTTATCTCACGCAGGATTCGAACCTACATACATCGGACGAGCGCTCTACCAATTCAGCTAGTGAGATATTTTTCCAGTTTCATGCGACAAATCGACATATATCGACATCAGATCTTGAAGGGTCGGCAGGACGGCGAATATGCAAAGATCACAAGCTTTTTACAGTATGAAATGAATCTTTCCATATTCGCCGTCCTGCCGGCGTTTCAAGATCAAGATGGAGGAAACAGTACTAAGGAAAGTATTAGTATGAATGATCTGATGGTGTTGTTTTATCCGAAGAGGATAAAGAGGTTGAAATTATTGGAGAGTCAGAGTTAGAGGTAGTAGAAGTAAACTGTTCCCAGATAGAATCCCCAGAAGTTAATGAAATTGAAATCGATCATGATGTGAAGTTTGAGTCTGAAGTCAAGGAAATTTCGAGACAGTATGCATCCTTAGTAGATAAATTCCCTAGTTTTGCTGTTGGTTATGAGCACTCTCTTGAAGTAGTCGAGTCAAAGCCTGTCGAGATCAAGAATAATCCCATTCCCAAAGCCATGTATGAGCGTGATTTAAAAGTATGTTTCTGTTTTATGAGCTATCCTTCTGGAAATCCATGCGAGAAATACATCCAAGAAGTGGTGAAGTTCCTCAGGATGCGGACTCACCAGTGCCACACCGACTGGGTTCATCATGTTCTAAACATAGAAGATTGGATCAATCAAACTCCTAACACCAGCACGGAAGAATGTCCTTTTACACTGATGTATGGAAGAATTCCCAGCCGATCCTGGAACCTTTTAGAAGAGGATGTCTACTTCGAGGCTAGCACAGATGAAGCTAGGAGGAAATTGCAGCTCCGTGGAGATCGGTACGTCCGTCAGGAGAGCGCGAAGGTCGTCAAGCGTACCCGGTTCGAAGTCGGCGATGCTGTTCTCGTTCATTGGTACCGTGTGGCCAGACGCGATCGGCAAATCTGTCCGAAACTTGAACTACCGTTTGTGGGACCTAATAGAGTGGCTAGAGTTTTTGATGGAGTCACCTATGAACTTCATTCTATGGACGGCATGCAGAACAAGGGTCGTTATCACATCTCGGCACTCCAACATTTCCACCACGACCCAGGGTAGTTTTCAGTACCAGGAAGTGAGGTTTTCGCCCCTGTGTGCGGAGATACTGTTTTGTTTGTTTAGTGTGGGAGATTTTAGATTTTTTATTTCTTTGTGCTGACAATTTCTAAGGAGAAACACTCATTTTTCGTTTTAAATTTCGTTTTCCCCTTAGTAATTGGGAGAGGTGCTATGGATAGGCATCCCGTTTTTCGCAAATGTACTTGAAGTTGCATAGATTATTGTCATGTTTTTCCGTTCTGCTGAATCATTGTACCGAGAGAATTTTCACTATTTAAATTTAGTTAAAGAGTTAATTGTATGATTTATTTAATTAAGTGTTTAGTTTTTTTAAAATTAATTCCTTTCTTTAAGATGTCTAGCGTTTGCTAGTTCTATTTAATGTTCTACTAGATTTTGTCGGTAAATTGTGCGTTTGCGTGTTTGTTGTAAGAAAAACCATTGTAGAAGTTTTGTCAGGCAGTTCCTTGGTCGACTATTACCGTGAGTACACGTATTTTTTTGTGAATCTTTCTTTGCCATTTTGTATTTTATTTTAAATTTAAACCTTTTCAATTTTTTGGGTATTTAAGAAAGTCAGATTTCATTCACTTACATTTTACTTTTTGTGGTTAGATTCAAGTTTTAATTGGCGAGGGTAACTGTGAGATTAATTGTTCTTTTGAGCCTTTTAAAATTTTACCCGTTGAGCTAGCTAATTTAATTTTCTTTTTCATTTTAAATTTTGGAAGTTCACTTTTTAGGTCAATCAGTACACAGCAGTACCTATGTCATAATTTTTTGGGTTGATTGTACATACACCCACAGCATTTATAATTAATTAACCGAATATATCCAACGCGAAATTAGTCAGATTAGCAGTTGATTAACGGTAGTGTAATGTAAAATAAACGCCTGGGTCTACATACATCACTGATGTTTTGGTTGTCAATTATTTTTATAAAACAAGTTTTAGGAAAAGTTCTACAAAAGATGTTCGTCAAAAAACCTTTATAGTGCAATATTCACATAGAAGTAACATTGAAATAGTGAACATGAAAAACGATATTCAATGTTTTTGTGTCTACAACAATGAAAAATCCTTCCGACGTTGAATTAATCAGTAGAAGGCATTGTTCATATTTAAAAAGAAGCTATTGTTTTACTCACAGTGTAGATTATGCTGTATGTTTTTAAGTAATATTTTTTTTCTTTAGAGAGAGTATCATGAATATATGTATGAAAGATTATTTCAACTACAAGTACAATTAGAGCAGACGCCATCCACCATAATTAACGGAGTCACCGGGAGAAATAAGCCCAGACGTCTGAACGAATGGAAAAACATATAATTAAGTGATTAATTGGTACGCCACCTACTGAAATACTAGGCATCCAGCTCACCCCGAAGGCTTTCTACGTAGAAAAAGAAATCAATTGCTTTTTTTGTTTCTTTGATCATTACTGCTTAGTTCTCAACAACAGTGAATGTCAATAAATATACTGTGAATATAGGGAGAGACTATAGATAAGTATACATGTTTCAAATGATTTACGTGCATATAAAAAATTAGTTGATGTATAGATAAGAAAGAAATTGGGAATTTTTGCAAAAAAATGCTAATTTTGTCATTAGTTTACAGTATTAAGGAGAGAGTTGGAATATAATTTTCAAACTGATTGGATAAAGTTTTCCAATCTTGTATTAATAAAGGTATATCTTATAAGAGTTATGCAATATAAAAGGAAGAAAGAGATTTCACGAATTGGGTTATTTTTTTAAACTTCCCTTCCCAGTAAGCAAATTTGAGTTTTTACGTATCAGTAGCGTACATTTGCAATGTAGTTCTTGCACTTCATATCTATAGCCACCACCTTAGGTACTTAGAAACACTTCCACACACAGTCAGATGCTTATCCATAGAAATCGATTCCAATTCCAGAAGAGCATAAGTCCCATCTCGAGTGTATTCCCTCCTCCTATCTGGTTCCTATAACAATATCTGCCGCCCATATCGATTCGGGAACTGTGAACACTTCGCAATGCCGTCGATGGGATCCAGAATTATTATCAAATCGTTTCGATGATTTGTATCGGTAATTTCATTATTTTAGGATATTTCTACAGCGCCGTGTTCCGAAGCCATAAAAAGTATAAATCAAACGGGAATGTTCTATTTGAAGTTTATAGATGAGAAGTGGTGTTTATGTTATGAAGTTGTAATGCAACATATTAATACATAAAAAGTCACTTCCTGTTGTTGCTATGATATATGAATAGGCCGTAACTAGAGATCTAGTTAATGATATTATTTATAAATTGTGTAAAATAGGTGGTTTGGCTTAAATATATACTGCGGAGGAAAGTATGCATATTAGTTAGTGAATAATATTTTGCAGTATTAAGAGGCTTTCTTTCGAGCAAAGTCTTTAGAATTTTTTCGGAATGCAATTTAATTATTACAAAATCAGGACCAGAAATAATACATTAAATGAATCTACGGTAAGGATTTAGCTATTCTATTATTTATATGTAGTGGTACGTATAGTGGATACGAATCGAACAAAAATTTCCTTGGATGGATATTGAAAAACCTATTTCATCATATGAAAAAATCGTAATGTCCATTAAAAGAAGTATTTGTGGTTTTTCCGAGTCGTGGCAACACGGATGTGTGGTACCGACCTCATATCCAAACTTTGTTAATCAAGGTGAAGCTAGTTAAACTTTAATTTTAGGTCCTTATGGTTGTTGTTTTGCTGGTCTTGAAATATTTTCCATCTAACCTGCAGACGTTGCTGAAACCAACCAGTTGTTAGCAACTTCCCATATAGTTTTGTCTTAAATAACATTTGTTTGTTTATTCACATCGTAATTGCCTGCATAAAACCACTGTAGAGTGTGTACAGGGACGTGCAATTATAAAACATAATTTCTTATATTTTGCTCACAGAACATCGTACATTACATTAAAATTTGTGTTACCCGGATTTTTAAATAACGTTTTAGTAAATAATAGAAATAAATTACTTAATATAAACAAAATTAAACATTCCCTTTATTTCGTATACAACGTTTAGAAAGTTTCTTTATTAAAATACATAGCAGTTTCCGGCTCGCATGTCATTTGTCATGATTAGCTCAGAAAGTTTCAACTTACATATATTCTTGACATTCGTTACCTACTTCTTAATTTTGCACTAAATTATTAAAAGCAGCTCATGTTCGGATGTCATCGTATATCGAAAAATATAAGCTTAATAGAAACACTTATTATGGATGATATGACCAAAAGGCATAAAATAAAAAAAAGGTACCTAAAAAGGCGTAAAGTTAGAAAAACAAACGACACACACACTGCTATATCTAACCATCAACATTTTATTTTCACTAAATATACATTTTATTAAAGAAAACTACTAATCTAAACTATAATGAAAAATTAAAATAACAGGTTATATTTTTCGAAAATAACTGATTATTAAATGCTGTTTTAAAACGTCTATTGGAAAGTTTGGGCTTCTTACACTTAATATATCATCGCCGATACCCCCTATAATTGGCGAAAGCTGTTGGGGATGCTAATGCATGAGTTATTATTATTATTTATTATTGTAAACTGAAAAAACTTGTCTCTCTTCCAAGCTACCATTTTTTTATATCACTGTTGAATTGGTAAGTACGTCAATGAAAAACTGTAGAAAAAATAGTGGTTGTAATTAAACAGAACGATGATGACGTTATAACAAAAATATGTGATATCATGATTAAAAGTTTTGCATCATAACCTACCTTTTAACAAACTAAAATCGACGTGTCTAAGCGTTTTTCACGAAAACATTAAACTTTATCATCACGCTGTATGTGTTGTTTTTAAATTTTTAAATCATTTATACTACAGTAATCAAAGGCAAAATCCTGTTTCTGAAGTGATTTTGTAGTCACTTGGTCACGCTAACTGGTTTTATAAATGCCAAATTATCATGCATTTCTACTGTTTTAGTAAAGCCTGATAATCTTGTATTGCATTACTAGCCGCAACTGAAAATTAATTTATTAATTTTTTGGAACTATCTAAGGCGTAGTATACAGCAGTATCTAATCGTGTTTGCTATCTTGTTAGAACTGACTGTGGATATAATGTGGATATAAAGCTGTCAGTATGAACAGCGAAACGTCGAGCCAAAGTTTTGACACACGGCGAAACCCGCAAGAAGCTGTTAGTTATATAACTTCATTGAATTTTGATCAAAGCAACCAATATTTTTTCGGAGTGCTGTAACCAAAAATATTCCTACTTATTTTCTTAGGGTAATTTTCGCCTCATATAGCACAATGCTCCCGCAATCTAGCAAATATCTTCACGTTAATAATGTGATTTCCATCTTAAATTCTCATTCAATTATTCTTCCATTTATTAAGTATATATACGACTTCCTTCGTATAATACATTAGGTTGACTAGTAGCACTGATGATGCTTGGTAAGGTAAATCATTCATATGCTAATATCAACCGAGTGTTTTTAATGTGACCTAAAATTTTGGTTGTTCAGTACAGTCGGAAGTGGATGATAGAGATTGCATAGCTGTACCCATAGTTTGTTGTTTCTTGGTTCGATTTTTGGTTAGTTTTAGTTTTCTTGGTGTAATGACGTTTGCACATGTTGAATTATATAGTATTTCTTGTCCACATTTAATCTTTAAAATAAATTTAGTAACGTCAGTTACATGATATAAATATAAAATAAAATATATCCCTTACAATTCTTAATCCATTCTTCAACGGTGGGTTTTTGTCTTGGCATTGTGCTACAAAAGCACTTGACACTGTCCAACGCAATTTTAAATATATCTTCCATGCCTTAGATGTTAAGCATATATATTTTTCATTTATTATTAAGAAAGTATTTAACAAAATGTCAATTTCAGTGTCGTGCGATACCTCAAGGTGGTCACACGTGTTTTCCTTTTGCTGATATTTATTTGATTATTTATTAATAGTTTGATTCTTTATTATGTATAGTTTGTTGTAAAGTGATCAATTGGATTGCCCTTGGAAGAAACTTCCATACAGATAAGTTTTAGTTTATTAGTTTTCCTTTTATTTAATTGTTTCTATATTATTTGCGTTATTGGGATCTTTTTTGTTTAGTTTTCCTTCACGCGCATCAGGCGCGTGGAGGTGGGTCTGAGTACGTCGCTTTTATACGACTCAGTCAGTTGGTTTCACGAGCGCATTAGACGCGTTTCTGTGATTTAAAATGGAAAAAATATCGCTGGATAATTGCAGCACTTCTGTGGACGGAGGTGTTGTAAGAGATAATATCGTTAGTACCCAAGATAGTAATAACTTTAATGTTAATACACAGTCCTTTGCCTCTATTGTAAAAGTAAATACAGTTACAAAATTTAATTCCCCTGAACGTGAGCAAGCAATTATAATAGATGCGGTAGGTGATATACAAAAAAAACGAATATATTATAGGAGTAGGAAAATTAGTCGGGCCCTAAAAATGTCATCTTCGCCTCGCGCATATCGAATAACAGGATATGTATATACTTATCGTCTAAAGAATCGGTAGATGAATTTATGACTAAATATGGCGGAATAACATTAAACGGAGAGTTTATAACTGCACGAAGATTGGTATCACCCGCTAAGCGGATTATTTTGTCTAATGTGTCACCTAGCATACCTAACGAATTATAACTGATGAATTGAGTAAATTAGGTTTGAAAGTTGTTTCATCGATTAGTTTCATAAGTGCACGGCTAAGTTTACAAGAATACAAGCATGTTTTAAGTTTCCGTAGGCAGGTGTATGTTGACGTAGAACCTAGCGTTAAAATCCCCGAGTCCATAATTATAGAACATAAAACAAACACATTTAGAATTTTCCTCACAATAGATGAAATAAGGTGTTTCTTGTGTAAAAAAACTGGACATATTGCCAAGAAATGTCCCACAAATGGTAATGACAATCCCAAAAAAATTGTGGTTTCCGCTGATATACATATTAGTCCCGATGCCAATGCAGAGGTTAATGTACCACCCACTAATTGTTCTTCCGATACTGTTACAACGTATAACGTAGATGTAACTCCCAAAGCGAATGATTCCATTGAGGCTATAAACCCCATGAAACGACCAGCTCCTTCTTCATTCGCTTCTGAAGCTAGTAGTATCCCTGAAGTGCTACAGTATTCCAGTCATGATTCTGATGATTTTGGGAAAAATAATTTACCTAACATTAAATTTGTAAAACCGCATTTAAAGAAAAAAATTAAAATTGATAAAACCGTAGTTGATGACCTGTCAGAAATTGCAAATACATTTACTAATTTAAAGACGGATATTAGTTTGGAAAAATATACTACGTTTTTGAAAGAGACAAAAGGTAGGCAGGAGATTGTTGGTATTATTCGAAATTTAGATATTAACGTCGAACAACTGGTTGCTCTGCTCATTGAATCGATACGTACAGTTAAAACAAACTCTTTAAAATCACGTCTTAAGCGATTAGTTAAAAAAATAAAGAATGTATACGGTTCTAGCTTAGGTATTGACTTAGATTGTGACGAACTTGAATGTAGTCAATCGCAAGGATACTCGACTGATACTTCAGATATAAACGGATAGTTCTTAAAATAAATGTTTTTTCTTTCGCAGTGCTTTCTTCTGTTTGTTTTATATTTCTTTACTCACAAAATTCCATCGATCTTTACATAATTTAACTATATTGCAATGGAATGCACAATCTCTCGTATCAAAAAGAGACAGTCTAGATCACATTATAAGTGAATATAATCCCCATATAATTGTTATATGTGAAACTTGGTTTAAACACATTCGATTACAAATTTTAAAATTATATAATATTGTTAGGCAAGACCGTCAGGGATGGATATGCTGGGTAGCTATTTTAATAAAAAAGTCCATATCTTTTGAATAATACGTTTCGAGAATCAGATTAATAATAATTTATGTTTTGTGGTATTAAATTACATAATTTCCAATTTCAATTTTTTCCAATATACCGTACATGCCAATGTCCTAATTACTACTGAAGAATATGTAAAATTTTTTCTCACAAATGTCAACATCATTTTTGGTCTGCGGCGACTTTAACGCACATCATCACGCTTTTGGATCTATTAAATCTGATAATGCAGGAAATATACTATTAAAATCAATTGACATCATAGATTGTATCTTTTTGAACAATGGATCCCCAACTAGAATTTCCAGACCTGATCAGGGCGCTTCCGCAGTAGATTTAACCTTTTGCTCACAAGATATAGCTGAAAGAATTCATTGGCGGGTGTTGGATGATTCATACACTTCGGATCACTATCCTATTCTTATGAATTTGGAGTATAAAGGCGATGATATTGATACCATATACCCCACCCGTAGATGGAAAATAGATAAAAACAAGTTGCCTTTATATACTGATTACTTAAACATGAGATATTCCTCAATACCTAGTCTACTTCATGCAAAGGAAAAAATCAAGTTTTGTATCAGTAGCATTAGAGAAGCAGCCGACTCTATCTTTATCATTAAAAAACCGTTTATACGCAGTAGAACGACACCGCCGTGGTGGGACGACGAATGCACAAATGTGATTAAAAAACGTAAACAAGCCCTTCAGAATTATAGAGCTAACCGTACATTAGAAAACTATCTAAAACAACGAGAAGTTGCTGCATACTCCAAAAGATTCTTGAAATACAAAAAGCGAAACAGCTGGAAAACTTTTTGCACTAATTTGAATAAAGACACTCCTATTAGTAAAGTTTTGGAGAACAATTAAAAATTTTAAGCAAGCATCTAACAATCAGTTCAAATTGCCTGATAGTCAACTAGATACCTTCTTAACCAATCTGATACCCGACTTTGTCTCCCCACCTATAGAAGACATAGATTTTAACTTAAATAGGGATCACTTCATGTTGGAACCATTTACATTGGCTGAGTTGAATAAAGTATTAAAAGATACCAAGAATACTAGTCCAGGTATGGATGAAGTCAGCTATGAATTGTTGGAACATTTACCTACCAAACATAAAAATAACCTGCTTGATGCTTTTATTGTATGTGGCTAAATAACGAAAATGTCGATGAACTTAAACAAGTACTATTGTTCCAATTTTAAAGCCGGGAAAAACCATATGTCCGTTGATGCATTCAGACCATCGCTCTTATGTCCTGTATAACCAAAATATATGAGAAAATTATTAAAAAAAGACTTGAATGGTGGTTAGAATCCAGAAATATCCTACCTAGTTATCAGTACGGTTTAGAAAGGTGTGGGCACAATAGATGCATTGACAGAACTTGTTTCTACAATTCAAATAGCCTTAACGGAAACTAACCGTTGGAGCTATTTTCTGGATATAGCTAAAGCTTATAATGGGGTGGATTTAAATATACTAGAGTTTAAACTACAGAGAATTGGTTTACCGGCTAATGTTTCGCGTGCTATTACTGATCTTTTTCGCAATGTTAAAGTCTTTGTAAGGTCGAGCAAAAATGAACGTGTTGGGCCTAGATTGTTATCTCATGGATTGCTGCAGGGATCTAGTCTTAGTCCACTGCTTTTTAATATATATACTCAAGATCTGTCCCACATAATGGATCCGCATGTTAATATTATCCAATATGCTGACGATATTTGTTTATATATTGCCAAGAAAAATGTGCAGCAACTGACTCATGATCTCTCCAAAACCCTGCATAGCACAAAAGTTTGGTTATCTAACAATGCTTTGGAACTATCACCTAATAAATCAAATGTGTTATTTTTCTCACGGTCATCTAACATTCCAAGCCGTAGTATTACTCTGGACGGTGACAAATTCTGTAATACTATGCACGTCAAATACTTAGGTTACATTTTGATAGTAAATTAAAGTGGACGCCTCATATAAATCATGTTGTCGACAAATGTGAGAAAGCGCTCAATTTATTAAGGATGATTACTAAAGTACGGTGGGGTACGGACTTTCACACATCTATGAATGTGTACAGAGCTTATATTCGATCAGTCATGGACTATGGTTGTATATTATATAGTGACACTACAAAGAAGAACCTGCAAAGATTAGATATTATACAGAATAAAGCACTCCGTATTTGTGTGGGCCATGCGATCGACACCAATCCATGCATTACATATTGAAGCAGGAGAACCCCCAATTGTATTTAGAAGACGTTTCCTGGCAATTAAGCATTTAATCAAATTGAAAACTAAAAATAACACACCTACTTTACATAAGCTCTGCAGCTTATCTTTGCTTGACCTAACTGCGCCCTACTGGAAAAAGAAAGCGTCACCCCTATTATGTCAAGCATTTCGTTATTCCGCCAAATATGAACAACGTTTCTACAATAGTTCCAACAAAGTAAATGCAACGTATTTTGAATCCATAGAATCGAAAGATATTTTATTTCCACCGTATACTGGTACACATGATCATGATACTCAAATTTGTCGAGGCATTCTGGCAGATCATAAACAGGACTTAATTATTTTTACTGATGGCTCCAAAAGTAGCAATGGTTGCGGATGCGCCGTTTATTCTATCAATGATGGTTATCAGAAACTATATAGATAGATAAAGATGCCATCTATTATATACCGCAGAGGCGGTTGCTATTTTAGACGCGCTACGCTATGGGCTAAGACAAACTTCCAATGCATCGTAATCATATCAGTTCTGCCGTGTTTTACCAATTCCATCAGTAGCACACTAAAGCCAGATTAACCCTATAGTGCAGATATCATTACATTGATAGTTACTTTAAAAAGAATAGGTGTTAGAACAAAATTCTATTGGGTTAAACACATTCAGGCATCAAATATAATGAGAAAGTCGACGACCTGGCCAAACTAAGCTGCACTGATGGTATTCTATACAAGCCCATCCTTAGTATCAGAGAAATACTAATGTTAGGGACACGAAGTACGATTATCGCGCCTTGGGAAGATTCTTGGCCAAAGAGCTACAACATTTCAAAATGTCACAGTACGCTTATATACATCCGTCAGTTAATGAAAAGCCGTGTGTACTACTCAGAAACTAAAATCTCTAGACGCTATCGAACAACAATAGCTCGATTAAAATTTGACATGGGCAATATCCGGCACATTTGTTTAGACTTGGTATAAAATCCTCACCAAAATGTCAATGTGGCTACGAAATTGCTGACTTTAACCACATATTATTTAATTGTGCTTTACACCAAAATGTGCTGGATACATTTATCTTTCAATTGGTTTCACAAGGCATACAATTACCTAGTAACTTAGTTAGTCTACTGCTTTCTAACAAGAAAACTGTGTATGACCTCATAATTACCACTCTGTACAAAATGAATGTTGACATTTGAAAACAGCTGCGAAATAATCCTCATCCTATGTGGGTCCACCTATTATCCGTTGGCCGAGTTTTTGTGTGTCTTACTGTAAGTCATCTCGATAGGCCCCGAGATGTAAAGTGTTGTCCCTGTACGTTCCACTTGTATTTCGCAGCTGATTTTTACGCGAATTACGGAGGCATATGGGCTACGATCCCGAGATGCCATTTAACAAAAAAAAAAAAAAAAAATGTCAATTTGAGTGCTAGAAATATATACGATACCCATAAGTATCGATACATTAGAGAAGGAATGCAACCAGTTCTCGCGGTGTAGCGAAACAGTTTCTCTTTTTCAATAAACTATCGAAACTATAACACTATATCACGGGATTTCCTAGTTGATTGCGAGTATTTGTTCTTTTCTGCAGTAGTGTATTGTACTTGTAGTACTGGATCGGCGCCGAGGTAAAGCAGTGTAGCTGTGAGCTTTGCGGTTCATTTGTCATTTAGCTTCATGGCAATCTTATCTCAGGCGCTTTGAGAAGAAACATTGCCGAATGCGGTCTGCATTCGCAAAAACGTCCACCCGTTTACTCTCATTCCGACGCTTACCGTAGCGCCAGGCCGAGATTAATGACCCGGCAATTTCTTAAACCGGAACTAAATCTATAAATTACCAAAGCTAATATAATAGGAGACCTGCATAAAAAGTATTGATAATTCAACGAGGAAGCGACTCGCCACTAAGCTCTGTGCAATTTTCATACCCAGGAGATATCTTGCCCGCAGTTAGTGGGATTGATCAGGTTTTAATTGAAAACGGGATGAGCTCAATTCGTATTTATTTTATTCTGCTGAACATATTTGTCTATATGCTGAGATTTTCCTACGGTCAATCCTATTTCATTTTACGGAAATGCCATGAGGTAGTATTCTTTTTTTTTTTTAATTTCCCATTGCGAAACCAGACACGAAGGCGAAAATGCATTTGTGATATTAGCATTTGATACTGAATTTCAAATGCAGGATTATGCTTATAAACATCTCGTTGATTTAATCGGTGGATTTAATATCGCGTAATGTGAAGCAAATGTGCACTGAACCAAAAATGGGCCCTGTAACAATGAAAAAAAATCAACGCGCATATGAAATAATGCATTCAAATTGGTCCAAAGAACGAGTTCGTAAAATCAATTATAAAGATTAATATTTCATATGCATTACATTTTTAATGAAACCGAAATCATTAAAAATGAAGTCATAGCTCTATTAGCTCAATGAAATATGTTATTGTTGTAACGAACACTAATTTTATTTTAACAATTTTATTTTGTTTACTGAATGACGACGAGTTATTAATTTTATGTATGAACTTCAGATAATCAAAATTATTATATAATGAATACTATTTGTTGATATGCTAATCGCAAGTGGTTTAATATATTAAATGTATGTTATTCATAATCATAATAAATTTTGGTAATTGTTAAAGAGTAAACTTGTAATTAAAATAATGAGCTTAATTCATCAATAAAATAAATGCATTTCATTCCCTCAATTCGCTGTTGAGTAAGCGTTTGCAGCTTTATTTTGCACTTCATCTGGGTTGCAGTAATATTAAAATTAATAAGATTGATATCAAGTATTGGCGATTACTAGAAAAACATCAAAAAAACCATTAACCGTAAAAATGCCATCATGGCAGGGGCCCATTTTAGGGGAATTACTATACAAGCGTCATGAGCATTCCTCCGAGTTTACTCTCATAAGTATAGCATTATCCTATATGAATTTAGATCTACACCCTCTAGGGGCCACGCGCCAAACTATCACTCCGTCAGTGACCGCGGTATAAGCCGGTAATGCAATAAGTGGCTGCTGTACACCTTTCATGAAGGTATGTTATCTGTTTGTTCTTACAATAAATTGCAAAATGTTAAAATAATCGAGAGGATATCATTTAATACTTCATTGCCTTGATATGGTGAATAATTTTATGAAAATTGTACGTAAAAATAACAATATATATTGCTGTGAACTGATGGTCCAAGCATATAAGTAAAGGGAAAATAAAAAAGACAAAATTAATTTAGCTAGCTCAGCAAAAATGAATTTAAATCCTTTTAGAGATTCTAAAATCTCAGGGAAATTTCTTTAAAATTAAAAGTGGCTTATGAAATTTACTTTCTTTAAAATCCCCAAAAATTGAAATGGCAGAATTAAAAATAAAAGAACTAATTAAGGTGATACTAATTAATAACTTTTATTGAAAAAGAAAAAAAAAAAAAAAAAAAAACATTTGGTAACAATTAACAGGGTTAAAAAAAAACCGTGGACTGAAGGTCCTGGATTAAAACAAACCCTGCGTGAAACTAAATTAAAGAAGGACAATTTAAATCCTTCAGCAAACAAAATGGTGAATCGTTCTAGAAGGAATTTCAATACAAAAAAAAAATAACTCCACGTGGTTTCAAAAATCAAAGCAAACTAAAATTTAATTCAAATAACGTGGAGAAAAAGCAAAAACTAGAAAAATGAAATAAAAAACAAGCTCTCAGCTTCACTTCACCTTCCCCGAGGTGATAAAATTAAAATTAAATTAATAACTAAAAAAAAAAACGGAAATTTTAAACTCTACACGCGCTTTCTTCTAAAACGAATATTAATAAACAAAAACTTACTTAAATTGTGCACAAAATAAGAAGAGAAGTCTGAATACTGATTAAAAATTAAAATAAACCGAAACAAATGAAAAATCGTAAAAATGGGCAAAATGAAAGATCTCAAAATTTTACAACTATAAACTCCCGTCACTATTCAGACTCTGAGCCCTAACGTCGCCTCTCACGGGTATATACAAAACAGCTGATTGCGCGCGCTCTGCAACGGCCGCAAACAAACAAAGAAATCGCCTTATAAGAAGGACATAAACAAGATAAACTAATGCTAAACATATAATCAAAGAAAAATGAACTAACTAACTGAACAATTAATTATCCAACAAAACTACTAAATTCAAAGTAAAAAGTAAAATTAGTGAGAATTTGCGCGCGTCAAAGCCAAAACATGACCTTGGAAATAAAACAGCAAAGAGTTACAACAACCGGGGAGACATACCACAGCACATCTTCAATTCTTAAGGGGAAAACGAAAGTTTCGGAGAAATAGAGGTTTCTCCTTAAAAATTGTCCGCACACGAAAAAAAAAAAAAGTCAATAGTGTCTCGCACAAAACAAAAAAACAGTATCTCCGCAACAGGGGTGAAAACGTACACTCACGGGTGATGAACCTACCCGGGGTCGTGGTGGAAGTGCTGGAGTGCTGAAATGTGGTAACGCCCCTTGTTCTGCATACCATCCAACGAATGAAGTTCATAAGTGACTCCATCAAAAACTCTAGCCACTCTATACGGTCCCACGAACGGTAGTTCAAGTTTTTGGCAGAGCTGCCGATCACGTCTGGCCACACGGTACAGACGAACTAGGACAGCATCACCGACTTCGAACCGAGTACGCTTGACGACCTTCGCGTTCTCCTGGCGGACCGTAACGATCTCCACGGAGCTGCAGTTTCCTTCTGGCTCATCAGTGCGCCTCGAGGTACACATCCTCTTCTAAAAGATTCCAGGACGCTGGGCATCCTCCATACATCAACGTATAAGACATTCCTCCGTGGTGGTGTTAGGAGTTTGATTGATCCAATCTTCGATGTTCTGGACATGAACGAACCCAGTCGTGTGGGGTTGGTGAGTCTGCATTCGAGGAACTTCACGACTTCTTGGATGTATCTCTCGCAGGATTTCACAAGGATGACGTATAGAACAGAAAGACACTCTTATATCACGCTCTAACATGGCGTCAGTAAAACGATGAGTATTAAAATATGTCGCATTGTCGGCTAGAATGCGTCGCATCTTACCTTGATGCATGATAAAGTTATCAATACATCTAATAGCAGATCAGTTATTATAATATCTAGTGGGAAAAAGTCTTACAAATTTAGTAACACGTCAACCATCACAAAAATGTTACCGTATCCAAATGATCCAGGAATTAAATTTCCAAGAAATCGATGGCAACTAGGTCGAGTTTGTTGTCCACAACGATGCTCTTGATAACATCTTGACAAGTTCGGTTCTTCGTTTTTCAAGTTGACACTGAAGACATGAGCGTACAATGTCCTTGCGATGTTCTTGTCTCTGACAGCGAAGAAAGCTCTCTGACGTGAGCCAAACTTTGTGACCTCCAATGTGTCAAGGGATTCATGAATCAGTAACATTGCTTGACGAGCATACACTTCCGTTAATACAACATTGAATTGATCACGTAACTCTTCATTAAAAACGCCATCTCTGATCACATACTCTTTATAAACATCTTGGTGAACTAATGCCTCTCGTATACCATTGAAACATTCATCTTGTTGAATCTCATTATTCTGACAAGTCAAACAACCCCTCGGCTTCATACAGATTATATGTATTGTAACTCAACATGGTTAAAATGGCTTTTTAAACTGTGCATACGAGATAATGCATCAGCTGTTACATTAAGTTCTCCTTTATATGTCGAATTTCAAAACATACTCGGAAAGTAGCAGTGACCAACGATAAATGCGGTTGTTCGAAAACCTTGTTGACATTAACGAGGTGAGGCAGCATGATCAGATTCTACAATAAATTTCTTACCAAGCAAATAAAATCTTAATTTGCTTATTGCATAGACAACGGCTAGCATCTTTTCTCTGAAACAGTGTATCTCATCTCTATTTATTCTTCATCTTGCTAATCTCTTGATGACAAAATTCTATCGCAATTTGATTTGACGTGCTTCTTACTGTGTTATCTAAAAACTTTACTTCTACTTCTTTAACATTCTTATCAATTCTGTCAACCCGACTTCTATCAACTACAATTTCCCTAACTTTTAAACAATCATTTTGCTTCTGCATCATTTCTCTCATCATTGCCATCATCATTCATACTCTTAATATTTCTTTGAATTTTCCGCCTCGTCTTTCTGCATACGCACATCCTCCATCCTTTCCTTGTCTCAACTTCCGAATCTCCATTGACGAATTTGTTTGTTCCTGCCACATCCGACTCATCCTCAACTGCCAATAGTTCTTGGATTCCGCCACGTCTGGTCCTTCGGAACGTAGACTTCCTGTTGTGTGGTGAGCTTGTCCATATTCATTCCAGCAGGCGGTGTAATAAAAGTTTTTAAACACACGAGAAAAAAAAAATCCGTTTGTCTGAGCAACGTGAAACTCTCACAAATTCAAAACACGGGATCCTAATCTTACTAATTACAATACAATAATATCGCGCCCCACGTTGGGCGCCAAAAATATATGCTGTGAACGTGAATGGTCCAAGCATATAAGTAAAGGGAAAATAAAAAAGACAAAATTAATTTAGCTAGCTCAAGCAAAAATGAATTTAAATTCTTTTAGAGATTCTAAAATCTCAGGGAAATTTCTTTAAAATTAAAAGTGGGCTTATGATAAATTACTTTCTTTAAATCCCAAAAAATTGAAATGGCAGATTAAAATAAAAGAACAATTAAGGTGATACTAATAATATTTTATTGAAAAAAAAAAAAAAAAAAAAAAAATTTTGGTAACATTAACAGGTTAAAAAAAACGTGGACTGAAGGTCCTGGATTAAAACACCCTGCGTGAACTAAATTAAAGAAGGACAATTCAAATCCTTCAGCAAACAAAAGTGAATTCGTTCTAGAAGAAATTCAATACAAAAAAAAAAATAACTCCACTGGTTTCAAAAATTCAAAGCAAACTAAAAATTTAATTCAAATAACGTGGAGAAACAAGCAAAACTGAAAAATGAAATAAAAAAAACATCTCTCGCTTCATTCACCTTCCCGAGGTGATAAAATTAAAATTAAATTAATAACTACAAAAAAAAACGGAAAATTTAAACTCTACACGCGCTTCTCTAAATAACGATATTAATAAACAAAAATTACTTAAATTGCTGACAAAATAAGAAGAGAAGTCTGAATACTGATTAAAAATTAAAATAAACCGAAAACAAATAAAATCGTAAAAATGGCAAAATGAAAGAATCTCAAAATTTTACAACCATAAACTCCCGTCACTATTCAGACTCTGAGCCCTAACGTCCCTCTCACGGGTATATACAAAACAGCTATTGCGCGGCGCTCTGCAACGGCCGCAAACAAACAAAGAAATCGCTTATAAGAAGGACATAAAAAAGATAAACTAATGCTAAACATATAATAAAAGAATGAACTAACTAACTGAACAATTAATTATCCAACAAAACTACTAATTCAAAGTAAAGAAGTAAAATTAGTGAGAATTTGCGCGCGTCAAAGCCAAAACATGACCTTGGAAATAAAACAGCAAAGAGTTCACACAACCGGGGAGACATACCACAGCAATATGTACTTCATATTGATATTTTCAACAAAATTGTTTATTGAACGTATGAAAACATAACTCCCATAACGTATACTATCCATGGACTAATGTAAAATGATTGGTTATTATTTAATCAAGTTTTGTAAATAATACATATTTCGTCATAAAATGACACATTTTGTTTTGTCAATGAAATAAATGTAGATTATTGATATTCGACTTACGACCAGTATTCTTCTCAGTGTATTCTGCCTAGGATATTGGGTGGCTGCCATAAATCTTTCAACATACGGAAAATTTTTTTATTAATAAGATATTATAAGATATGCCAACATTTCTCTTAGTGAATAGGCTCAGCATGTGTAATAACTAACAACCCCAAAATTTGTCAAAACTCTTCACACACCTACCCTTTAGTTTCCGCTCTGTTAACTAACCAAGCATCGACCAAATCAACGGGTAAAGCGAACAAGAATACAAGATGACTTCTTACTTTAAATCCGAGCTTTCGTTAACCTTATTAGCTTTATTAGAATCTATAAGAATATGAGATACCTAAAATGTTAAACCTCTAAAGATTTAAAATTTACAATATTGAAGTTTTAGTATCAAGTTAGTGTCAGGAAATCCATTTTACTTAATTTAAAGGTGAAATACTTTGATTTTAACAATCGAACAAACAAATAGAGAACAAGCTCACTTACTAACTACAAATCAATAGACGCCTGGAAAAATTTATGTTATAAATTTAAAATTAACTGAATTGGGAGCCAACTTAAGAATTCTTTAGCAGATCAGATGAAGCTTCCTACCAAACCATCAGGAGCAACGGGTACACCACCCAATATCGGTTTGAGAGAATCCCTGTGCATGGGCTCAAGAAGCAGCCGAAGGAGGATGAACCCACTCCTAGCACCTCCAAGGAGGACCAACCCACTGAGATTCTAGATGTAGATTTTGTGGGGAACAGGATGAAGCACCCATCCACCTCCTCTCAAAACTGGTAGACACTGTGAAACTCAGAGGCCATTGCACCTGGGAGCATGTGAAATCGAAGGGAGGGGGACTTACCTAGACTGAGGCCCTCTGACATCCTACACTTTCTGAAAGGAATAGAATTGGAAGGCCTTCCAATTCTATTCCTTTCAGAACAGCTGCAAACAGCAAGAATAGGGGATACAATAGATCTTTTAGGTCGCAGTGTAACATCACCCTTCTATTTACATACATACATACAGGGTCAAAGTAATCAATATACAAAATCACTAAGAAGGTGATATACAGTATAATCCGATAAAAACGACTCAAAAGAGCTATTTCATTAAAATTAATCTATTTACAGATAAGTTAAAACTTTGGCAATTCTATCTAAGTATAAAATACATGAGTAAACATTATTAGGATTTTGCATATCAGTACGAAAGTTAACAGTTTTATTTTTTAATTTATTGATAAGAATACATTTCAAGGTGAAGTCGTTTCAACCAGCTTGCTCATGGACTAGGATGAAAATATCAAAATCAAATTTGTCATCATAATTTAAGCTGTGTTGAGGCAGAGCCGTCTTATAGGATTTATGTGAACAATCAAGAGCATGTAGTTTAGTTCTATTATCCAAATGTTGTCCTGTTTGACCTACATAGATCTTGTTACAATCGTTACAAGGAATGGAATAAACCATATTGCTATTGAATTCTTAATAGCAAAGATGTCTTAGATTCGTCTTTTGGGAAAAAGTGGTTTAAAGTAATCAAATTATAAGAAGCAATTCTAAATAAATTAGAAATTTAAGGAATTAGGTTTTCAATGTAAGGTGATCTATATTATTTGATGTTTAATTCATTATTAAAACTGTCGTGTTAAGTACCAGAGGAACTCACGATCGTTGTTCATATTAGATGATTAGTTTAGACATAGGTCTTCTCAAGTCCTAATTTAATTCTTTTACATTAGGGTTCGACAACACCTGATACAGTTTCCCCTACAGTAGCATCATCTCTTACACCTTAGACAGCCTGCCTAAAATCTTTTCCAGAATAGATACCTTGAAAAACTTATTCAAATATATTATAAGTATACAAAGCGTCCCTCATAAGGTATTTAATAAAGTATAAAAGTCACTGAGTAGTGTTAAAGTGTTTTACACAACATTACAAGATATCTTCATGAGTTTTTTTATTTTTGAGGTTTCTATATTTATAGTAATGAATAATCACAGGGCGGATTGATGGCTTGCTTTATCAATAATAGTTCATACTTAGCCAGTGCGTTGTACATACAGTGGAACCGGTAAACGTAGGTCCAGTCACCACTAAAAATTATACTCCACTATAAGAGTAATAATATCTAGTTTTGGAATAAAATGACAAAATAATATATTTTATAAAATTAGGTAGATATTGTGTGTGAAAGAAGCCTTTATGGTGTGCAGAAACTTTGCAGGGAAAAGATTGGGGATGCAACCCAAAAATGGTGGCTGCTTTGGATGTATACAGCGATAGTGAGACTGATGGTTAGTCACTTATGCATCAGTAGCTTGGAGCAAATAACTAATTTGGCCAGCGTGAGAATTGACCTCTAGAAAGTGCAACGGTTCGCATGCGTATGCATAACTGGGGCTATGAGAACTTGCCCAACAGTAGCTATCGAGGTAGTATTGGATCTCACCCCTCTCCATGTTTAGGTAGAGGGCATGGCAAAAACAACCACACTCAGAATGGTCAAGGAAGGAACATTCAGGCATAGGCCTCAATCTCCCGATGCTGGCCAAACCTGAGAGATGCCCCGGGATGACATGTCAAAAAAATTCAGCTTTGTGAAGGAATTCATCACAAACTTTAGTAACAAAAGGGAGTGGGATCATATCATAAAATCATCTTGAAATTGAATAGAAATGCCATCAAGTGGTAAACTGAGGGCTCCAAAACCGGTACAGTGAACTGGAATAGGAATATATGGGCCTAGATCCGAGTATTTCGAAAGCTTGGGAAAATACCCAAGTACATTCTAGGTGGAAATATATGCTATTAAAAGATGCTTCCAGTTCAGTATTGATGGAAATTGTCGAAAGCAGATTATCTTCGTGTTCGATAGTCAAGCAGCCATCAAGGCGCCGAGCTCATATGAAATCAGTTCCAAGATGGTTTGGGAATGCCTAGAGAAATTAAATGAGTTAGGCGAAAGGAATAAAGAACCCTCCTGTGGGTTCTGGGTCACGTAGGAGTGGAAGGAAAGAAATAACGGATAATATCGCAAAAAAGGGGTTGGAATACCTTTTTGTAGGGCCTGAACGCTTTTGCGGGGTAAGTAAGTGAAATTACAATACATTATCTTTAATGATTTCGAAATAAGCTTTTATCTGAATTAATATTTAAAGCACTAGAAATATTTTAAATTAATAAATCATATTATTAAAATATTTAATGCAATATTTAGAATTTTTATATTCTCTTGTTGTTTTAAACCTCACATTTCCAAATATTTTATACTAGGTATTTTTTTTTCGATTAGAGAGAATTCGGTTAAAGAAGATTAAATTACAATAACAAACAAAGGTGTTCTGTGTGTGCATGAGTAAATGCAAACAGCATATTAATAGCGATAAAGCTTTTCATCAGTCTGCCCCTTAGCAGTTATATCATGACGTTGCTATTCAATTAAAAATTGAATGGCAAAAAAGCCAACCAGAAGATTGGCTATAATTAAATTGTTTGTATTCATTTTATGGGACTTTCTGTAGTTATAATTTTGAAAGTTCTGTTTTAGGATGTAATACGAACGAAAACGGCTTCACTTTTAGATCCATAGTAACAGGAGATAATGACGTTTGTATACTTTTATGTTAATTCTAATACTGTATGTCTTGTAGCGGAAATAGCTTTATATAATTCTGAGGTTACGATATATTAAAGCAAGGTAATGTTTAACATTTCGTAGAAGGGTAACTTATAGAAAACAGATTGTATGATACAGTTTCAAAAATGACACAGAAAATTGTTTTATTTTTTTTTTTTGTTCAATAAAAAGAACCTGCAAAGTATATACCGATAAGGATAATGCAAATTATATTTAACAGAATTTAATAACATGTAGCGCTAATATATTTTTATTTTTCATGTATAGGAAAGTCGTTTTTCTGTTCAAAACTGGTTTACTTAAAAATTAAAATAGCTGGTAATAACAATATTTAAGCATCTGAAACCCATAAACTTACGTGATGGAAGTGCACATGCTAGGAAATAGATTGCTATACGAATATAAAGAAAAGATATAATAATATTAATAAATTCTATTTATAGTGTATTTTACCCTCTATCGCAAGCAATAAGGGCATAACGAACTATGAATAATTTAGTACGATATACAGTAGGAAGCTATTATTGTAGTAGAAGGGAATTGACTTTCTAGGCATATATACTGCCAGCTTATGGCGATTTTGAAACGATCGGTATGCTAAGCAGGTTTATTAATTAAAGTTTATAATCTCCAATAAATAATTGTATAAACCAAAATCGCGTTTTTGAAAACATCACCGAAAGCGCATTCAAAAACTATCTTGACAACATAACACTAAAACATCATTGTGTCACATCAAATTATTACTTACAGATTGTACAGTTTCTTTAGCAGTGGGTAGTACACAGTTGAATGAATTCAAATTTTTAAATTAATTATGAGCATCAGTGATAGTACCTTATTTATAGTGTGTTAGCTTCATATATATACAAGAAATGTATACACACGAAACCGTGCTACTTCAATGTTTCAATATAATTATTATTTCACCGAATATTTTTTTCGTTCTGCGAACATCGGCCTCAGTTCTAGATAGTTAGTTGGAATGATACTCGACGAACCCTTTTCAATAAAAACATTACATCCTTGTCAGTCTGTTATCTTGCACGTCCAAAGTTATGTTGTTAATTGTAGAGCTTTGACTTGCTATCATTTGTCTCTAGTATATTTGGGTATAACGTTTGTGTAACAAATGGAATTTTGAAACTTTTGTAATTCCACAACATATTCGCGCTCCTATTATCAAACCAAATAACAATTTGAATATGTAAATCATAATTTCCATCTCAACTTCCTGGATAAATAATGTTATTACTCTGAGGTATACAATATCTGGTTTAACCTATAGAATAATATATAATATAAATACTTTATATAAAATATGGTATCGTACACCAACATAATTATATAGCAATAACTTCCTTTTTTCCCATAAGAACTTTTAGGTGTCGGACGTTCAGCATATATATTCAAATATATCAGCATTTTAACTAAAGCGATTGCCTTTTTGTATTTAGTGTCCCATTTCTTTTGCCCATTAAATTATTCCAGCTGTTCCAGGGTCCTAGTATCCTGGACTAATCTGTACAGGGCTCTGGCTGGTTGATCAAAGTAATCTGGGTTCATTTTCGGCTTGCCAAAAATTGTCTCCCTTCTTGCGTCCAGAGCCTCGCATTCACAACAATGTGGTAAGCGTTCTGTGTCCTCTCATTCGGCAATTGGTATCTCCACTGTTGATCTCAATTTTCCTCAAGTATCCTTTCAGTATAAAGTGTCCTGTTAGGAGATCTGTTATCGCGCGAAGATGATTCTTACTGTGCTGTAGCTGTTATTCAGTATTCTTCTTTGATGGTTCCTCAATAGACACTCCTAAAACGGATTCTGGGCCTATACATATTATAATATTAAAATAAAATATATAAATTAATGAATAATAATAATTAATGAATTGATTAATGGTCAATCAATATCTGAACAGAATCAACTACCTTGGCTGTATTCAAATTTGGCTCCCTTCAAATTGTGACCTTTAGACAGTGTGACCACTGTGCAAACTGAACAAATTCCTGTTTATCTGCTTAGAAGGGGTAATTATTTGCCGTCAAATTAAATTATGTGCGACATAAAAGTATTGTGTAAAAAATAGCATATTATCAAAGGAAACACAGATTCTCAGGTAAATTTTTAACTTGTATATTGTAAATCAAATAAATGTGGATTATTAAATACAAATTAAATGGAAACTGGATATTAACAATTTTTTTAACTCTTTTACAACAATATTTCTACAATTTAACCTCTAAACTCTTTAGATTATAAACTTTAACACAATATACTCCTTATGATTCAACTTTAAATTAATGAGTAAACGATTGTTTCTTTTTGGGAAATTATTGAAATTAATAGAGTTTAATGATAAATACGAATTTCTAAAAGCATCAGCCGATAATTAAACTAATCAATATAAACCAATGTGGTACTTTTTTTTCAGTAAAATGAAATGATTCCAATTAATAGATTATTCTTTAACTGTTTTATATCGTTTTAGATATGAATTCTTAGCTCTTAATTACACGTGTGTTCTAAAATAAAGAGTAACAGGCCTTTCTATTTCGGAGAATTCCTCCTTGAAAGTGAAATCTTCAGAATATCCTGTCGTCCAGTCTTTTTAAATGATGTGATGTCTCGTAGCTTATCTCCACGCTTTTCTAGGCTTGAAAATGTCTGGCTGGATGATTTTCTTTTTTTCAGAATGATTAGAACTTAGATTTTCGCTTCAATATCCTTGGTAAGTTATATTCTTACTTTTAAATTTTCATTTTAGTTGTTATGACGGTACTTTCGCGATAATTTCTGGTTACTTTTTTGAGTGAAAACTTCTTATTTCGCGTGCAATTTTTATTTTTCTCCAGGAGTAATTTCAAAAAACGTACGTCCGCTCTTTTTTACTCATGCGTCCCTATTTGAATTTTTTTTTTAAAACAAACTTCTTTTTTTTCAGGTCATGGCTTTACAGAATCTTCGTATTACCCGAATATTACGGCATTTGTCGGTCAACATTCATAAACCAAAGTTAATGAAAGTTTTGATTGGTTGTGGAATTGGTAATAATAAATTAAATTTCTATCCAATCAATTATTTATTTTAAATTTCGCTGTGTCTACCGGTTTTGGCCTTTTGCCATCATCTGGACTGTCCATTTTCGAACACATCACGTCTACTTGTGCATTGTGTATATTTTATGTTATTTAAAATTTTAATTATTAATGTATAACACTACAAATTCATATGACGTAGCACCTAATTCCTCTTAGACGTACTGTGTGTCCAGATAATGGCAAAAGGCCGAAACCGGTAGACACAGCGAAATTTAAAATAAATAATTGATTGGATAGAACATTTAATTTATTATTACCAATTCATAAACTAGTTGGCATTGAATCTTTCCAACTTCAAGGCACTTCTCGGTAGCAAATATTCGGGCATTTAATGTAAAAATTATATCTCATTCAAATATTGGGTGTCTCTTTCACAATTTTTATGTGATTTGTATTGAAATCAATTGAAAGATTTCATGAACTGTTAACTGAGTGCAGGTTTCTTTGAAGAGTTAAAATATTCTGTTTCTGCCGATAGATGTCAACAGTTTGATATATGTAACGTTTATTAAATTAGATTTTTATTTTAAAGCAAAATTTGAATGATATCTGAATTAAAGAAATACATTTAAATACTTGTTTTAATAAATTAGATGATTTATTTATTTGCTCTCGTGTTGTGTTTTTAGACACTCCTAGAACAGGTTTTGGGCCTATATATGAAGCAGATGATCCATTTCTAGCTAACTCATCGGCTTTTTCGTTTCCTTTGATTGCTGAATATCCAGGTATCCACAGCAAAGTGATTTTATTGCGGTCTGTCAGGCTTTGACACTTGAATACATTCCCACACTAGTCTTGATTGTATCTTAGAGTTCACTAGTGCCCTCAGTATCGCCTGGCTGTCTGTCGTAATATAGATCCGCTTATTTTTTTAAGCTCTCTGATTAATTTCAGTTGCACAATTCAATATTGCGTATCCTCTGTTTGAAAGACCGCCCTGGTAGACGACGGCTTAGGCAGGTACACAAACAGTCAGCTTAGACAGGAATACATTAAATGTAATTTTGAACCCTTATTTGTTATTTTATACAATCATGTATAATCAAAAACGAAACTTGTCCAAAATGAAAAAAAAGCTTTTAAAGAAGATGGAAATATATATATAACCACGGAAAGGTCAATTATCATTCATGACAATGTACTAGAATAAATAATATAGTATTTATAACAAGATTTCTTTCAAGATTTTTATTTCTAAAGAGTAATTATAAGAACCAAATTTATAAGTTCCATAAAAGCTAGCCTGAAAAAGTAATTCTTTTGCATCCTTGAAAAATATGAATAAATTGAAGAAGTAGGGCACAAGAATTGCGAAGTACAATAGTACTGCCCCAGATAGCGATATTGATAGGTGAGGTATGAAGCCTAGCTAGCGATAGGCTGTGATCTAAACTAAATAGGGTAGCGACACACTGGGAGATTGACGCTGAACATTTGCCTGGGCTTAATGAACATTCATGGGAAACGCGATTGCATTGACGAAAATAAAACTTGGAATCTATTTAGACAAGATCACTAGAGCAAAGAAAAACAGAAGAACAATGAGAGGGGGAGGAATACAACGGCACGAGGTAAAGAAGTAATAGAAGAAGAAAAAAAAATGCACGAATTTAATAATGCAGACTTAAGAATAAAAGTTGAAGGAGTTCTTTAACTACTTTAACCCCTTTGGGAAATTTCAGGAAAATATATGAGAATTGATGAGAAGGAAGAAGAGTGGAAAGAAGGAGAAATAAATTAAACTGAAAACTGAAAGAAAGAACAATATAATAGTGAAAAGGATGCGAGTAGGAGATAACTTAGAAGTAGCCAAAATAAAACTGTTTTGGTTATGGAATGAGCTAAAGTCAAAAGCGGAAATATAATAAAACAGTACAAGGAGTTTAAAAAATTATGGTGGAATAGAAATCTTTCAAAAGGAGGTAACTGGATGTAATAAAGTCCAAAAATAAGCCGAAAGAAATATATAAATAATAATTTGACAACAAAGCGAAGACTAATTCAAATAAGAAGTATTGCGAAAGGAGAACGGAGGAAAAGAAGTAAGTAAGAACAGGTTGCCATATATAGTTTAGAAGCATGATATTAGACCAATAAACAATAATATAATGATGTGAAGAAACAGTTGACAAGTCAATTGTCAACAACTTCCATTTAGTTGACGACTTAATACTGAAAAGTTTTCCAAACCCGCTGATAATATCAGCAGCAGTTGCTGACGCATCTTTAACGATCTTTAAGCCTTTAGTTGCTGATGAATGTTAATTTTTAGGTATAATTAGACAGCTTCATCAACTTTTGTTAAGTTTTGGAACATGTGCGTATGTATGTCTCGAAATCAGGTATAATAGAAGCTGTCAGTTTCTGCGTATAAAGATATGAACTCAAAGCAAAAAACAATGTTATCTAGATAGGTTTCTCGAATAACCTGTCAATCCTAAATAATCCAAATTGCGGATTTTCAAAATAGTCATTTAACGTTGACGATAAATCACAATCGGCCATTGTAGTAAAATTTTATGCGTGGCTTCCATTCGCTTGAATTATAGCGACACATTCTGTGGAGTATGTAACCGCATTACAAGAGAGGGAACATCTGGAACATCACCACCTATAGTAATAAAACAAATGTTTTCCCCAAATTGATGTGTCCGTGGACCGCAATTGCTTCTGTTTCGTAGGCTACTACTAGTTGTAGTTCCTGATTACTCGCCATTGTTTATGAACAGACGTCGATACGGGTAAACATTTGCCAGATACGATAAGAATTGTCGGTGAGTGAAGTGTGTACCAGTGTAATTATTAGACTTTTCTTAAGTTAAAGGAAACGTTAAGAACGACGACGTTTATTGCTACTTTAGGAGGATTTTATTGCCCATTAAGAGAAACTGACTGCCGTCTAGACAAAGTATATAACTAATCGGAATAAAGGACAGATTCAATTAAAGTTTTTAAGCTATATTCACTTAACACAAGTCGTGTTTAATAGGAATGAGCTAGAATTTCTATCGCAAAAAAAAAAAATTTAGGTATTTTTAATTTGTCAGTGAATGTCACTTGATACTTCCTTTTTCCTTATATTTCTAAGGTTGCGTAATATCTGGAAAAGCACATTCTTCCAGTAACTATTATTAATGTCGGTTTTCTTCGAATATTGCGTTTTTATTTTTAGAAGTATTTTAGTTTTTTAAGATTATCGCCTTTTCTGATTTTAGAGGTATTTTTCAAGGTTTTTCCTCCTTTTCTTATTGAAGCTGTATAATAAGGAGTCTCGGAAAAGACTGTAGGTTCCTGGCTATTTGTATATCATCTCCAACTTCTTTTCCAATTGAATCAAACCAGCCATTCTAGTTAATCGTGATAATCCTTTGAGTTCATTTTTGGCTTTTTGGTATTTTTCACCCGGAACCCTCACTTTTACACAGGATGTGGTATGTAATCTTTGGCAACTCAATGCCAATTGATTACAATTTTCTGTAGCTAGCCTTTTAATACGCAATGTCTTGTTAGGAAACCAACTGCTTTGCAAAAATGATTCCTACTAAGCTTTAGGACTTTCCCATTCTTTTTGATGATTTATTTAATAACGATTTATCCAGTGCAATATTGCATTTATCTCTGGTCAGATCCAAATAAGCTTGGAATCGAGAAAGACTTTTATGTTAAGTAGAATAATTGTCTTTACAGTCTTTTCTCTCTTTCTTGTTAACTCCAACTTCCCCAGTTATATTCAATGGATTTTCTTTTTCGTAGTTTCCTTTTATTCAGAAATGTTTTACACATATTTGCTGCAAAGGTATTATTACGGGGTCGGGCTTGACTCTTTTTTTTTTTAATCTCAAGGTCCTTTTTTCTTGGGTGGTGCTTCTTTAATTAAATGTAAATAAAACCAAGATCCAAAGAAAAACGAAACAATGTAAACTTTATTTAATCCGTCACAAATAATTGGAAATAAAATAAACGATTGCAAATTTGCAATTTTTTTGTAAACTGTATTTACTTAAATGAAATTAGAATTAAAATTAAAAGCGAAAATCTTTTTATAAATTGTTAAACTCTTTTTAAACGCAAAATGTTAGATGGCGCTTTATAATTCGCGAAACGAAAAACCTTTAATAAAACTTCCTAGAACTACTAATAATTAATGCAATTAAGAATAGTTGAATATCGAAATTGAATAGAATATTAACTTACGTTTTAAATTAAATTAATACAATCGATCGCTATTTTAAAACACAACCGTTCAAATTCAGATGCTTGTATATTACACAGTTGGCACAACCGATCGGTTGTTTTGACGTAACTTAAACTGACTCTTACTCGAGCTAAATTATTAATTTGCTTTATAAACTCCGGTCCGTGAGAAGTGAATGAAATTACTCTCAGGATCCTATAATCGGGTTGGTGAAGGGTATCTGGTACTAGTAACCTTGTAACGTGTCGTTACAGCGAAAAATTCATTTCAGTATTTGTTTTAATTTAATGATTTATTTTGGCATAAATCTTCCGTTCATTTGATGAATTTTTCTTAATTTTACTTTCGGTACAGCCGCATGCATTCGTTAATTTGTTTTTTACCGCCGCGCGCTAGTTCTTAATTTCTGTTCTCAGTGTGTCGCGTCCCCACGCGCTGCACGTTGAATCTACGCACGCTTCATATCCCCACGGCACCGCGGGGTATTTAAGCCGTGCATTTTCCGCATTCGTGGCAGATCCTGACTGCCTACTCCTCCGCTCCCAGCTATCGATCGTTGCCGCCTTTCGAGCGTGGCGCGACATAGCTCGCCGCTCCCAGCTATCGATCGTTGCCGCCTTTCGAGCGTGGCGCGACATAGTTCTCCGCTTTCCGCAGATTACAGATCGTTGCCGCCTTTCGGGTGTGGCGCGACGTAATCTTCCGCTTTCCGTTCGATTACAGATCGTTGCCGCCTTTCGAGTGTGGCGCGACGTAATCTTCCGCCCCGCTCGCATGATTACAGATCGTTGCCGCCTTTCGAGCGTGGCGCGACGTAATCTTCCATATTTCGTTCGGTTATCGTTCGTATCCACCCTCCGGGGGTGGCGCGGCGTAACTTTTGCAAACTCCGCATAAAGGTTCGTGAATCCGTCTCACAAATCTAGCGAATTACGTCACTACGCGTATTTTAATACACCCTGTGTAGATTGCCCGGCAAAGTAATAATTTCAACCGCCCCGTCAATATTCAAAACGATTAATTACGTTGCCTAGTAATTCTCATAGCGAACGTTAAAATACTAACGTAAACCCCTGTAGATACACTCTTTTATATGTTATTGTTTCCGACCGTCAAGAAATTGTAAATAAGCCGTGTAAAGTTAAATCATCGTATGTTGTTATTATATGTATGTCAAATTTGCTTACCTGTATGTATTTGTGTATGCGAATCTTTTTTGTCTTGCCGTTGTCTTGAGGAATAAAAACACAAAAATCAACGATTTGTTTCACTTGAACACATATTATTTATTGCGTACACCAAAGATTAGAATCCTGGACATTAACTCACACTCAGAGCTACTTCTAGAGGGTTAATTTAATTCATTTAAATTTTTGTACGACGTTTGCAAGTACGCAATATAAACAAACATCTTCGCGGGTATTTACGATCGGACAAACTGACCGCCGCTGCTAGCTCCGCCACGGAAGATTCCAGCACTACGCTTTATCAGTTACGAGGATCACTCATAAAGTCTTTAAGCAAAGCGGCAAGTGATAAGCGTATTTCAAAAGTAAGTCCGTAAAATCTTTAAAGCAAGTACACGCAAAATCATACTCCATACCCGAGCAAGTAAAGAACGTCGTTACAACCTTTTATCTCATGCGTCCTTAAATTCAGGTTCGATTTCTTCAGGGATTTATAATAGGAATAGATAATATGCAATAAGATCTAATTCTTTGTCTACTATCACAAAACTTCTGTGTTTATAGGATAGAATACGTACTGATTTTGCGCTGTTATCGTAAAACCCAATAAAATGAAAGTGACGCTTTCTTCTGATTTTTGAAATGGAATTTCATTGTCAGAAACATGTTTTTTAGATAAAATTACTCATTTTTGATATAACTTTTACATTAACTTTCTCAATTTCTAAATCTGTAAAATTAACGATGTTTTGAATTGCAAATTTTGGTTAAATAAGGAATTTAAACTACAAAATCTCTTTGAAAACGGTTTCCTGAGTACCTAAGAAATTTTTTAATGTGCTTCATGTACTGTAATAATTATTTTTTAAAATTGTAAGTAATGATATTTCGCTATGCTAACATCAAATTTTTAGGTTTTCCGTCTTTTACAGTGATTTCTACAAGCAATTGATGTTACATTCTTTGTACATGGATGCCTAGTCATCTAATACTAGCATCTGTAGATGTTGAATATATTATCAAGGCTGACTTCTTCTCAAAGTACTTCAGACTTTGAAAGACGATGTCTGAGAAACTGAACTGTGAATCAACATAGAATCTATTTAAAAGTGAGAAAATTTAATTTCTTTAATTACTTTAATGAATAGTGCCTGATTAAATTATGAATTTTGAAAGATTTTATGTCTTCATTGACTCGATGAGGTTTTCGTGTAGTGATTGAATTATCTGTGTGATGTTGGAATGTGTGTTAAGACTTCCCTTTTCGACTTTGAGCGTCTCTGATGCCCGGGGTTGATAGAATCCCACCGTCCTTGTCGACTTTCAGAGCGAATCATAGCTGGTTCTTGGTGCGACTAGGTTGTCTCGTGTCGAATGCGTGTGTGAATGTGTTTTTATTGAATTGATATTATATTTTTGATTGATTATTATATTTTTAGTGAAAAAAAAAATAAGTGAACTCTAATAGTATTATATCGTTCAAACGTTACCATTTTAGTCAGCAGATTTCACTGATCGTTTCATATTTCGTCTATTCCTCTAAATTAGTTTTGTATTTATAGCTTGCGATTTTTTATATATTTAGTTAATTTTTTGATAATTTCCAAAGATAGCCGTCCTTGTCTATTAACAACGTTTTTTTTTTGTCTACCCCTAAAGAAAATGAGATCTGGTAGACATTCACATCAATCACATCTTATTTTATTGCTCTACGTTATGAAGACAGAACGATGATGATACCATTAATAGTTTTTTAAGAAAAAAATTCTGAAATGTAAGACAAAAACATTTTTCCGGAGAGTCGATTCTGTGAAAGAGCTATATTTCTTCAAATTTTTATGTTTGTTTGTACTCACAAATTCAACAAAAACAACAATATTGTTATTCTAGAACATTGTTTCCATGTGTTTACTTTTTCTACCCCTTCTGTACGTCTGCGTTTTGTATTAGTCGTCTAAAGCCGCTATTTTACAACGCACCAAAAACAAAAAGGGCAGCTTCTCAAACTTCAACAATTTATTTGGAACAATTGTGGTATTTTAATTTTGAAACCAACGCCATTAGAAGAACGAAAGATTAGATTACTTTTTAAAACAGAAAAAAAAAGAGAGCGGTTGTGATTCCCTTGAGTTATATTCATTTACCGAATTCATTCTTAAAGTAGAGATTACCCATGAAAAATAATTTAAATGTACTTCAATTCCCACTTAGCGTTTTGTCTCTTAATTGCTAACTAATTGTAAGGGGAGCATTAGCAAAGTAGACGTATTTACCCAACAACGAGACATTGGCCAATGTAAAAACCGCTGTCGGTAGAATGGCAAAGAAATGGCTTTTAAGTCATTCAGCATTTAAATCTGTGCTTTGCGTAATTAAATATTCGTCAAGAGTGTTGCTTGCTGCACAACACATTAAATAGTTTATAGTGTAGCTCGTATACATTTACAATTACGCTGAATTTAATTTGTTACCGCCGCGCAATGAATACCGAATTTAAACCGGGTTAAAAGTTTTTATAATTCAATTTCAGAGCAAATAATTAAATGCTAAACACGTTCGCAGTATACGCCCCTGAAAAATAAGTGATCACGTGCAGTTTATTAGGCATTTACGTGATAAAGTCTCGTAAGTTTGAGTGTATACATTTATGAATACGTTCATTTTGATCACTTGGGGAGTTATCTGCTCATCATGAAGCAGTAATTGCAGTGCTAAACTCAGTAGCAGAGGGTGTGTTTTTCTTGTTGATATCATCTTCTGTTGACGATGCTGCTTAAAATTCGCACTTTTCTTTGAAACTGCTACTATAATATTCAAGTTATTAACCCATTACGTACCAGTGTCATATATATAGTATAGCTAAAATAACATTTTTTTTTCTATGTGAAGATGCAAAAGAAATTAATCTTTCCAAATATTGTGTTATTGCTTATAGTTTGTAGTTTTAAAATGCATTTAGAAATTGCTATTTATTATTACTAAAAAAATATGAAGTAAGAATGGATTTTCAGTTAATTGTCGCCCGTCTCATTTTACCTGTTTTATATAAAATGTCACAGACTTACGTCTTTGATGGGCACGATAATGAAAAAGGGAATGTTTAGTCTATAAAGGTACATAATCTTACGAAGTTCATTTCTGTTTATAAATAGGAATATTCGAGCCTAAACTATGATGTCATATTTATAGGACACTGGTCTAATGCATATACAGATATGTACTATGTATATCCGATTTGTTAAGTTCGGCGGTCACACTTTTCCTTCGTATTGTGCATATAACACACACAGCTTTTCAACTGTCGCGTCGGCATTTTGAACGTTTCTTACTTTTTTGTCAGAAATATGGATAATAAGCGGTGTTTAAGTGTAAAAGATATTGAAGCTTTATTTGAAGACGAAGAATTTTTTAGAGATTTAGAAAGGGCAGATAGTGTTGACATAGCGGTTTTGCCCCCCGATCCCGACGTTTTGAGTGATTGTGATGAAGGAGATGATGATGAAACAGGTGAATATGAAGTTAGCGATGTTCCCGGCAATTTAGAAATCCAACTACAAGCGCCTAATGTAGCTAGCGAACGGCACCCAAACGGTACCCAGAAACAAATGCCTAGCAAAAGCAAAGCGGGTTCAAAAAAATTAACTGATGTTCCTTCGCGCCGGTGTAAAGCATACTCATCCTATTCGAATGAAATACGAACTACACAAACAGAAAACGAGAAAATAAGAAAGGTTAGTGAAGAAATATATGATTTATCCCCGGTGCAATGTTTGAAAAATTCTTTTCTGATGATGTTTATGATTTGTTACAAGTAGAAACTGAACGATATGCTAAATGTACAAAATTTTTTAAAGATTTTACATTAACTTCTAACAAATTACGAGTTTTCATTGGGTTCTTGCTGTTTTCTGGTTAGCATATTCTACCTTCAGAAAAATTATACTGGAGCGTAGATGAAGATGCTGGGCAACAAATAGTTAAAGAGGTCATGTCTCGAAATGTGTATTTAAAATTAAAATCTGTTTTTCACTGTTGTAGTAATAATGAGCCCGATTTAACTGACAGGTAATAAAGATAGGCCTTTTCAAATACTTTTCACTGTGCATATATGTTATGCTGCAGATGCTACAAAATTCGCAAACTGATAAATAAAGTGAACGAAGCATTTCAACAATGGGGTGTGTTCTCTACTCACCTATCAATCGATGAAATGATTGTAAAGTATTACGGACATAATCGCCTGAAACAGTTTATTCAATCTAAGCAGATTCGTTTTGGATACAAATTATGGTCACTATGTAGTTCAGATGGCTACTGCTATAAATTTTCTGTTTATACCGGCAAAGATATCAACTCTACTCCGGGTATACTACAAGGTGCTCAAGTCATCATAAAATCTTTTGAGTGGTATTCCGAATCCTAACGATCATTTTGTATTTTTTGATAATTTCTTTCCGAATAGAGATATACTCATTCACTTAAAATCAATTGGATTTCGAGCTACAGGTAACATGTGCTATTGTCATTGTGTACTAAAATTAACTTTGCCTCAATTAGGGACTATGCGTGAATACAAAGGAACTTTCCAAGAAAAATCGTGGTGCATATGATTACAGATTTGATAGAAATGGTGAGGTTTTGATTTTAAAATGGCATGATAATAAATGTGTTATAATGGGCACAAATTTTGACACCATTGAACCACTGGGTAAAGCTTCAAGGTGGTGTAAATCTCAACAACAAAGAATCTCCATTCCACAACTCAATTCAATCAAAGCGTTCAATCAACACATGGGAGGTGTTGATCATCACCACTGGTTGGTAGGAAAGTACGTCATTAGAATTAGAGGCAAAAAATGGTATTGGCCTCTAATTACTAGAATGATCGATATGGCAATTACGAATGCGTGGATTTTGTATAAAAAAATTCACGGGTCTGGTTCTTTATCTTGTTTAGATTTTAGAAGAAATGTTGCGACGTATTATTTAAAACTGCACTGTTGAAAATTTTAACACTTTTTGACTAATTTAATAGTCAGGAGAGGCCCACACTCTTTTCGTGTTATTTTGTCGAGAACTATAGAAGTTTAAATTTGACGAGCAAAGATAGTCAAGTATTGTCTATTGCTAAGGGGTTATTTTGTCCAACTGACAGGTGGAATTATAAAATACTTCTAGTCAAATTTTATTTGATCTAGACTAGACAAATTTACTAGCTGTTTAACTGAATGAATGCGATCTATTTGGGTGTTTTAACACCATTTTCTAAACACAACGTCTTCTTAATATGCAACTCCTATTTCTTAGTGCTATAATATTCTCTCTTTAAGACGTTTTCTCAATTATAAATATGCAAAACCACTCATTCACAAGTTTTGGTTTCAACTAAACGTACAATTTTAAAAATGATTTTTTGAGAACCATTATAAAATTAAGTGAAGTTTATGCTATTTGATTCAAGTCTAAACTAATTGCGTAAATAGATGTTCCCAATACATCTTTAAGATGTTGAAATTTTTTATGCCCACTGGAATTAACGTTTAATAACACAAGGTTACACTTTGCAAGTCAGTAACATTTGGTGGTTTGTTTGGATATGTTAATACCGAGAATCAAACACGAAAACAGATACACGTGCAATGCAGGTGGTGCGTATAATGCAATACGGTATTAGAATAGGTGGGGTTTCTATATTTCTATCCGAGGGAAAAACTCTTGATTGGTTGACGCTTCTGAATGTCTAGAAAAATAGTCAATCCTCATGTCTGAACAAAGAATTCACACGAAATTCTAGTAATTTTTGTTCTATTAAATGCGCGTAGTCAATTCGTCTGGCAAAGTTTGGAAAAATCAACACTAAAATATTTGACTAGCGCAAAATTAACGCCAACACCGTAATATTTTCAACAGTGTGGGATATACGGGAGTTACAGTTATACAAAATAATATTTTTTATTTAATAAGTATGTGTAAGGTATATGTACACATATTATACCAGTGTCATATATATAGGACAGCTATTTTCTAATAAACAGAAACCGATAAATAAAACTTAAACTGTTATTTTCATTTAAAATACCCTTGGGACCAATAATCAATAAAAAACAAATGGCAAAAACTATTATTTCTACTAGTCGTACTTAAAGGGTTAAATGTGTAAAGTGCTTTCACGCTAACAATGAGAGAAAATAAAGAATACTTTATAGAAAAAAGTGTCTCTAAATAACTAGTCATATACCACTTGTACATGTATAGATATTTAGTTCAATATAATCTGAATTTAACGTCAATTAAATTAATAATGATACTTTCTTTAAAAAACTTAGAAAAACATAGAAACCCAAGCAAATTTAACAGCGAACAAATGTCAAATGTGTATAAAGCACCAATTTAAAATGTACAATTAATTAATAAATTAGTAATGCAAGCAGATTTACTGAAGGCCAGCTTATTAAATTTAATGCTGCGGCAGAAGTAGAAAGAAGTGAGTGAAAGGAAACACCAGGGGAAGGAAAAGACAAACGATATACCCCAAATGAGAAACCACCACGTTAATAATAAAATAATAAGCAAAAAACAAGGCAAAATGTAGTGAAAGCAATACGAAAATAATGAGTTTATAGGGAAATGGGATATGTACAAATCAAAGAAGAAATTTAATGATGTAGAAATGGTTTGAATACATAATACACAAAGAATTCGAGAAAAGAGGAGCAGTAGCAGGCAAAAGCAATAACTATTAATAAGTACTGAGTCCTTTATTCTTTACATACGCTCTCAATATTATTTCTTTCCTTTGCAAGATCCCTTGTCGGTATCTTTTTCTGTTCATATCTGCACATTTACGTGTTTACTTTGAAGTGTTAGATATAGTAAAAAATTACACTTTCAATTTGCTTATTTAGTAACACTTAAGCTTGAGTTTAGAGAACAAATACTTAATAAACTTTCGATCGGCATATTAATGGCATCTAATCCTAGTTCAAAATATTGAAATAAAAATTTAAAAACTATCTTTTTACATTTAAATGTGCAAAAAACTGGTACGGTTATAAATATTAAACAGAAATTTGACTATATGCATTATTTACTGCTGTGTACTGATTGAAAATAAATGAAAAATGCAAAACTGATTTAAAAATGAAAAAGAAAATAAAATATTAGCTACCTCCACGGAAAAGATCTAAACAAACACAAAAGAACAATTAATCTCAGAGTTACCCTCGCAAATTAAAACTTGAATCTAACCACGAAAATTTAATTGTGAGTGAATGAAATCAGAGTTTCTTAATTACCCGAAAAATTTAAAAAGTTTTAAAATAAAATAAAAGAACAGAATTTTTAACCCAGTGACGCTAATTAACAATCAATTTATTACAATAAAACGGGTTAAATTCCAGATTGTGCAGAAAAAAACCTAAAATAAAAACTGCACTTGACTCTAAATTAAAATAGGACAATGCTATTTCCTATGCAAAGCAAAAGTTTTGTTTGTTCAGGAAGATTAACCGAAATACATAACCTTTGAATTTCTATCCACATGGTTTCGCGAATTAAAATAAACTAAGCGTGGACTATTACTAGCAATTTACAAAAAAAAAAAAAATATGCAAGAACAATGCTTCTACTCACCCAAACGAGGTGATTGGTAAATAAAAATGAAACAGCAAAATTGAATAACGGAAATTAACTCTTTAAAATAAACCAGAGAGAAAACTAAAATAAATCTTTCTAAACCAAAAAAATAATAATTGATCTTAAATCTATAAAGTGCACACTTCAGTATATTAACAATTATTATAATAAAAGTTCCTTGGTTGACTAAATAAAAGACAATTAATTTTCACAATATCAAAATGGATTACAAAATGGCAACCAAGATTTAAAAATACGTCTATTCACATCAATAGTCGAACAAGGAAGTCCTTAACAAAATTCTACAATTGTTTTTCTTACAATAATCCCTCTCTCAAAATCGTACAACGCAGACGTATAACATTACAACGATAATATTTAATAGAACCCGCATAAAATCAGCACAAGTGAACAATAGACAATTGAATGAATGGATTAAATAAAAAAAAATCTTAACACTACAAAATTAAAATGATACGATAAACTCTTAAACTAAACTTATTCAAACAAAATAAATTGTGAAAATTCTCGGTAAACTGAAAATCAGCTGTACAAGGAAAACAATAAATGACTAGAAAATATGCAACTTAAAATACACTCAGCGAAAAATGTGTTGTCTAACCATAGCAGGCATTTAAAATATTTATCAAACTATTGGATATAATATGTACAAATTGAAAAACATAGAAACGTTTTTGTGAATAAAGAAGGATAATTAATGCCGCTTCTCAAGAAGTTTTAATTTATATAAATTATATTAAAGTAAATATTAGTAATTAGTAATTTATCTTCATTGATTGCATTGGATATTAATCGGGTTACCGTTGACTTATTCCATTAAAGTAAACAATAAGAGACAAACAGCTTCTTTCGCACCAAATACATACGGCATTAGTTTTGCGTGCTTGCTTCTTCCGGCTACCTCCTACACGTTCCGCTCCTTGTTTACCAACGAAATGTTTTGACGATCAAAGTGGTCTTTTAATATCTTAATGTCTTCCTGAAGAGAGATGACAAAGGCTTTAAGATCATTCAAGTTATTTCCAATTTTCGTACAGTTTTTGCAGACCAAGACAGACCTGTTTTTAAATATATTTTCCGAGCTTTGGCGTTAGAAATATCCAGAAAGCAGTCTATTACGAATGGCTGGACTTTAGAGCATTTAGCTTAAATAGGATAAAATTTTTAATAAAAATTTTTAAAATATTAAATAGGCGACTTTGAACATATATGTGGTAATATACATTTTGGAATTCTGATTCCTATCAGAAAGTAACAACCACAAATTTTATGTGCTGTACGAAATTCTTTTAAAAAAAAGCACACACTTCAGTCACGCTTTCCATTCTTTAAAGTGCATAGTTCGAACGGACGCCGCGGCGCGCCTCCACGTCCATGAAACTTTAACACTCAGACGCCCTCCCGTCAGACACAAGCGTCTATTAATTCGACTGGAATAAATTCTTATCGTATTCCGTAGAAATGTCTGTAACAATGGATCGTGTAATTACAGTCCCTTCGCGTTCTTAAAATAATGCGTCCGCATTCCCGTACTCTCTTCAGCTTTCGAGTATGATTGCAGCGTACATCGAATCCCGCAATTAGGAACATCTGTCGTAATGTTTCATAAAATGTCCGATGGAAATGTACCGTATTGACGCGCCCCACGGGAAACTTGTTTTTTGCGTTTTGCATTCAGAATTGAACGAAATAGATTGCTTGTGCCACAAAATTAAACATTGTTTACTGCCAGGTTTATTGAGAAACCGAAGAATTAGGTATCCTTTTTTGTTGAAAAATACTTGGATTGGTGGAGATTTCTCAAAAAAAAAAAAATGTAACCTTTATGCCGCTATTGGTATACGCTCGCTCTTTGTCCTTTGAAATTTTACATCCAGAGGTTAAGTCTGCTTAGTTGTAATTTTATTAATCATTTCATTTGCCAATCTCTTTTCAGCAACTGTCAAATATACATTTATATAGTGCTACTACTGAAATGCTCGTATTTGTAATTTTTATTTTCTTTCATTATCAGAAAATGGTTTAGCTATGCAAGTTGTACTTTGTACGTGAAAAACTGTTGTAGTGATAAGGTGTCCTTACTTAAATTATACTTTTTCTTAAGATTTCAAATTTCGTATGAATATGGGAGAAAAAATTTGAAAAAAAAAAACATCTAGTAGCTATTCAAAAATAATAATTACTTAAAATTTTAAAAAGAATTAACTAAATATGAACTCTATTCTATTTTCAAAGATTGCAAGCTTTTTACAGTATGAAATAATTAACGACATAATGTATTTCTGCTAATAACTGTAATAATTAAAAGGAATTTTTCCAAAGAATTTTTTTTCTCCTCACGCAGGATTCGAACCTACATACTCTTCTTTACCCGACGAACGTTTTATGAATTGAGCTTGCGAGGGATATGCAGGTTCAAACGACAAAAATTAATTGAGATATAAGATCCTTTACTCAAACAATTGCATATTGCTAGATGCAAATATAAGATAACAACGTTTTGCATTTATAAATATCTTGTACGAAACATACGCGTCTGTGGTATTCTGCATGGCCAACAGAAACGGGAAACAGTTAAGGAGTATTAAGAGAGAATTTATAAGAAATATATGAGCTTCAAAAAAGGCGATGAGGTGTAGAACAGGAGATATAGTAATGAAATTCTAAGAGAATTTGGGAGACGACATCGTTAATTTCATAAACATCAAGAAAGAAAAAAGAAAATAGCTATAAAACGATGAGAAAGTACGGATACTACAAGGGAAATAATAATTTCTAAGTTGTACGTGAGAAAACCGAGGCATGGATGAATGGAAGGAATACTGCAGAATACCAATAGTATGAGAATAGAAAATTGGAGACAGAAGGTCATTAATAGAAAGATACGAGGAAAATAGTCAATATGGCAAAAGTTTAGTAGTGGGCATAGAGCTGGCACGAAATGCGATGAAAAGGGGAGTGGTGTACCCTGTTAAAAAAACTGAAAAGCAAATATAAATATGTGATACTTATTATGTTATGTTGACATGCAAATTAGGAAACCGCTTTTGCATTTTGTTTCAGACGGTGACTGGTAGATAATACTCAGTTTGTCTTGCCCAAGATATAGAATACCTCTGTAAAGGAGAAATGCATAAGCGCGATTCATTATTTCATTATTATTTACTATATACCATCGATGCATAAATATATTCAGTGACATTAGGGGTGTTAGACCTAGAAGGAATAATTTGTTCAACATATTTCTTTTTGCAATGTGACACTTTTACATCAAAAATGAATTTGCAAGAAATTTTATTAAGTACATGTAATACGAAAAAAAAAAAAATAATAATAATGTGTTTGGAGACCTCGTAACTGAGTACACTCCTGTTCACATCTAGGTATGAATGAGATTGTCGATATCTGCTTGTGGCACCTCGTTCCAAGCAACTTGAACTTCGTGGATTAACGTGTCAGAGTCTGTGGAGGATGGTACAAAATGGATAGTCTCTTCCCTATGGTATCCCACATACGTTCAATAGAGTACCCCGTTCCGGTGAACAGGATAGCCAGGGCAAAATATTAACGCTTGCTGCTAGAAGAAAGTCCATAGTTTGATGAGCAATACGGGGACGTGCGTTGTTTTGCTGAAAAGAGACGTCTGAACGGCCGTCTAGATAAGGTAGTCAAGTGGTTTGTTGCTGTCATATTCCTCGAATAAAGAGAATGGTGATCGGCTACCGTAGGCAACAACCCCCAAACCAATTCCCTAACACCACTTTGTACATGCTTTTCAACAGCAAACCCATTATCATGTCGCTCTCCACGCCAGCGTAGTATCCTTCTACGGCCATCTTGCATATCTAGACAGAACCGCGATTTATCGCTGAACACGACATTATGACATTCTGCCTCTCAATGCTGCCGTTCTCTGTACCAATTCAAACACTGACAACAGTGTTCCACAGTCAAAGGAAACATTAATCGTGGATGGTATGAAAGAAGTCGAATGGCTCGAATGCTGCAATATAGTGTACGCATAGCAGCAGCTCTGCCTTCTACTCCAAACCGTTGGTTAGTAATTTGAAGCGCAGTAGCAAACCGGTCTCGTAAAGTTTGTGGACTGAAGCGCTTGTCTCGATGCTCTGTGACACACCAGAGTTGACCTGTGGGTTTTATTCGCGTTCCTTTACCTTCTTTTATCCACACACGATATACATGCATTACCGCCATTGCAGTACAATTAACACGGAGGTCAATTTCTCGATAAGACAAACCAACATCTCGATAGACAATAATTCCACCTTGTTACCTTGTGAATGTCACTAACATGGTGACAATTTTGACATCCTCCAAGTCTAGGCATTTTATTACGTTTAACACTCGTAGACGAACGCGCAGTAACTAAACATTTCTGTACTAGTCAGTTCTCATAAACAGGTTTCTTCATAAAAAAAACTGAGAGAGAATTTTTGTGTTTTCGCAAAAAATCTTGCCATAGCTTGCTTTAAATATGGTTATTCTAATGCTAAAAAATAAAGTTGAACAAATTATTTCTTCTGGGTGTAATGTCACTGAGTATATAATACAATATATATACCAGTTTAAGGAATCGCTGAAGCTTCTAAACTGCATTTTAAATCCTCTAGTTGAGAAAGATATATTCGAGTTTTTAAAATTACTCTGGAAAGTTGAAAATGTGGTAGCTCTTTCTGTACCGACTTAAATAATAAGTTCAGAGGAGTTCAAACAAATTTTGTATAATATGAAAACAAAAATGGAAATTGTCAATGTGTTTTTGTTACCTACACTGTACAATTAAGAATATGTATCAGAAGTACGTTAAGAACCATATGTGTCACGAGTTGAATATAAGTAATTTTCGCATATATCGTAATGACTATGTATATATAAGATCACTAGCTATAAGTATTTTTTTATATTTATAAAATGAATTTAAATGTTGTTTGCGGAAAACAAATCATCGTCGAATTATTTCGACCACTTTTGGATTTTTCATCGTAAATTTCCCGACGTAACGCAGCTATTTCGACAAACATTCGTGCATAAAGCATCCTTCGATTTTCAATTTTTGCTTTGCTTTTACATAAATTCCTCTGTGTTTGTATGTACAAACCAAATGCGGAATATACTCGTGGCAGCATTTCAATCTTTTCAGAGAATTACACACTACCACTACATGCCCTTTGCCTAAATGAGTTCAATCGGTGTTCCCTATTACGCAATGCATTGGAGTGCATATGAGTGTTTGTGAAATATATCCGAAAATCTGTTAATTAAAGTGACATTTGTGTTTTCCCTAACATGCGCTAATAGAATACGCGATCAAAATACGAAAACTTCTTTCCCATCTCACACATGCAGTTGGAAGTAAGTAACGTAACATTATTTTTAAACTATAAAAATATCTCTTATTTTACCATAATAGTTGCAAAATATATTTAATTGTGTTACTTCACATGCGTTTAACGATAAATTGGTAAATGTATAACGATAGCATAAATAACGCACAAGCTGCCGATTCACTAAAACAGAATATTCCTAAATATCAATAGCTTTCCGTGAAATATCTTTCCTACGTTTGATCCCTGAGATGTCGAGTATTAAACTGAAATTCGTATTCGTATTTTCCGGGAAAGTGGAGGGTCTCCCATTCTGCAGCGGCTTAATACACTTAAGTAACGATCTAATGTGAAAATAAAACGAAGACATTAGTATTGGGGTACAGAAAATAACTAGCAAAAAAAAAAACCGTAATACTTTAGATGTAATCTTAAGAACACATTCGAAGAACGCTTATCTAAATCCCATCTTAAACTTTTCCATTTTAACGGTTTGTCTTCATTCTCAATTTTTGTTATCAACACGTTCTTATTGCCTCCTTTTCTCCACTCGAATCAATGCCCTGCGCAGCATAAGTTATTTTTCTCCGTTGCTTTTCGAAACAGGATTGTCGCCGCGAGTTTGTTGGCTGTTAGAGTTTCATCTGGATATTACACGGGGTGATTAAAGTAATAGCTGGCCTGGCTACGTCAAGTACGAGAAAATTAATTCATAATCTCTGAATTATTGATTATTCTTAATTAATGCTGATCCCTCTTCGAAAAGGATTCAACGAAGCCCGTTAATTTTCGACATTTCGCTGGGTGAAAGGTTAAACTTTGGAAATCAATCAAAGTTTATAAATGTTTAGTTTTTGGTGTGTATCTTTTTTTTCATCAACGATTTAGGGACACCGCGAATGTTGACAAAGAAAACCTTGAAATTTCATTATTAAATTTATTGATTTTACCTTCCTGAGGATATCTTAGCGAAAATATAAAGTTATTGAATAGTTTTTGATAAAATTCCGAAATAACTTCCGAATAACCAAGCTGAGTAGTTTAAGTCAATTCTTTTTACAATTACTTCCATGGTATTTATTAACCATTACGCCTGTCTGGTGAAATTTTGTTGTTTTTTTCTTGTTGAGTACGGGGTGCGACGAGGCTCTATTTTGGGTCCCCTCATTTAATTTAATAAAAATTACATGTGTCAAATTATGGACATCTATAGGCAAAAACAGAAAATTTTAACTCTTCAAAAAAAAAATCTGTAATCAGTTTGACGACCGACAAATACCGTAATATTCGGTTAATACAAAGATTTTGGACAGCCGTGCTCTAAAAAAGATGTTTATTTTAGAAAAAATTGAAAAAGAGACGCTTGGGTAACAGCAGAGAAAGGGCGTATGTTTGAAATTAGTCCCAGAAAAAAATTAAATTTGTGCGCGAAATAAAAAGATTTTATAGTTATTGAAAGTTTTCAGATTGGTGGTGGAATTAGTAATAATATATAAATAAATAAGTTTTCTTTCCAATCATTTCTCTGTTTACCGGTTTCGGCTTAAGCCATCTTCTGGACAACAGTACGTCTTAAAAGAAACTAGAAGCTACGTCATTTAACGTTGATGTGATTAACATTATAATAAAATATTTTAAATAAAAACATGGACAATGTACAAATAAAACGAAAAACACATTAAAATTTTGTTAAAATATATGATGATGTAATGTGTATGAAAACTGACTAGTCGGTAGGCAGAGAATTTAAAAATAAATGATTGGAAAGAACACTTATTTATTTATATATTATTACTAAAAAAAATTTACACAAAAAAAAGTGACCCGAAATTAAAAAAAAAAATAGAAAACTATTACAACGATACTACTGTTTAACAATTAAAGTGAACATTTAAAAACAAAAATATAACTTACCCAAGATATTGAGGCGAAAATCCAAGTTCATAACATTCTAGAGAAAGAAATCCCTTTTGGAGTTCTTATTGTGTCTTTTGGGGTCTTGTCTTTGTTTGACACTATTGTATGGATTGTTACATTTCCGAAGACAGGTTTAAACGGATGTGGACAAAGCATTTTTTAGATATTAGTTTTATTTCAACTCATTCAACTCATAAAATAGAGGAATTCCAATAAAAATTCTCAATAATTATTGAAAATTAAAAACATTCAACTACATTTTTTCAGAAATGCCTTACCTACTGTTGTGGTTAGACAACCCATTTTCGCTGAGTGTATTTTAAGTTGCATATTTTGGTTGCTTTGTTTTCTCCGATTAGCTGTTTTTCAATTTACCGAGAATTTTCACAATTTTATTTTGTTTTGAATAAGTTTAGTTTAGAGTTTAGAGTTTATTGTATCATTTTAATTTATTTAGTGTTAAGATTTTTTAAATTTAATCCATTCATTAAATTTTCTATTGTTCGCTTGTGCTGATTTAATGCGTATTCTATTTAATATTGTCGTTGAAATGTTATACGTCTGCGTTGTACGATTTTGAGAGAGAAATTTTTGTAAGAAAAACAATTGTAGTATTTTGTTAAGAAGTTCCTGGTTCGACTATTGACGTGAGTAGACGTATTTTTAAATTTTTGTTGCCATTTTGTAATTCATTTTGAATTTGAAAGTTTAATTTTTCTCCTGTAATTTATTTAGTCAATCAAGGAATTTTGATCGTAGTAATTGTTAATGTATTGATATGATATAGGATCAATTATTATTTTTTTTTTTTAGGAAGATATATTTTAGTTTTTTCTCTCGTTTATTTTAAAGAGTTAATTTTTCCGTTATTCAACTTTGCTGTTTCAGTTTTATTTTTCAATCACCTCGGTTGGATGAGTAGCAGCTTTGTTCTTTCTTTTAGCTTTTTCTTTTTTTTGTATATTCCTTGCATTTGTCCACGTTTCGATTTTAATTTGTGAAACCACGTGGATAGAAATTCAAAGGTTGTGTATTTTGGATAATCTTCCTGAACAAACAAGACTTTTGCTTTGCATAGGAAATAGTATTGCCCTATTTGAATTTAGAGTCAAGTGCAGTTTTTGTTTTAGGCCAGAACCTTCAGTTCTAGGTTTTTTTTTCTGCACGTCTGTTATTTAACCCATTTTGTAAAATAAATTGATTGTTAATTAGCGTCACTGGGTTAAAATTCTGTTCTTTTATTTTATTTTAAACCTTTTCAATTTTTTTCGGGTAATTAAGAAAGTCTGATTTCATTCACTCACAATTTACTTTTCGTGGTTAGATTCAAGTTTTAATTTGCGAGGGTAACTCTGAGATTAATAGTTTTTTTGTTCAATTTAAAATCGTATCCGTTAAGCTAGTAATTTTATTTTCTTTTTCATTTTAAAATTCATTTTGCATTTTCATTTAATTCAATCAGTACACAGCACTATGTAAATATCTGTAGCTTCCTTTTAAATTAATTAAACCTCAAATTATTGATAATAAAATAAGTTAATCGATAAGTAGTAAATGTTGGAGTTATTGGTCTTGTTATTTCTATTTGCTAGAGTACTACAAATATATAACGTTTGCGGTGTATCTATTCGTGGATCTGTAAATGCAAGCATTTGTACCCCAATATGTTCTTGCCAAAAATACATTGCGATTTTGTAAATCAGTATTATGAGCATTTTGTTTCCATCTCAGTGGAGAAAACCTTGGAACCGGGCAATAATCATGGCGATAACGCAAATACTGTTTCATTCTACCGCCGAAACAGAGGCCAAAGATCGGATCTGTGAGCATCAAGTCGGGGATCGGTAATAGTTCCTCGTAGGCTGCTACGACCTCTTAACTCTAGCTCGCGATGGTCATGCAATAGGCTATTAAACCCAATGAAGCCGGTTCTGATAGCCCGGGGGGCGACATTCTCGTATACTGCTGGCGGCGGAGACATCCCCGGAATCGAGATCCTACTGCTCTAGTTGAGAAACGTGCCTGGATCGTCACTATTGTTTTATGAGTTAGGGAAGTGACGTGTTCTCGGAATCATTGGATTTTGTGCTTCGACTGCGACCGAAAGGACTAAGAAACGGGTACGTTGCGGTCAATACAGACAGTGGCGAATGCGGCTGAGTTAGGATAGCGCAGTATATCTAAACAATTAAAGATAATGGTGTCTAGTTATTATAATTACTTTATATTTAGTCAAGTGCCCTTTGCATGAATACATAGTGCTGTGGGCTAACGGCCAGAAAGCCACAATGTCTGTCGTCCGCAGATAATATGCTTATTGAGGAAACTCAGTAATTCTATTAGACTGACATGTACAGGGTGTTTCAAAAGCTATAGCGGGATAAGTTCGAATAAGAAATCGGCCTTTCTATAGATTTGGGTATTTTTTTTCTTTGAAGTAGGTTTAATAATCAACCTCAGACAGTTTAACCTATGTGATGCATTCTTTTGAGTTGAGATTGTATGTTGTAGCAGTTGTGGGACGGTGATTATTTATAGTTTTTTTTACGATCCTAGACGTTTCCCCAAGTAAGCCAAAAATATAAGTTAATATTTTAGTAATGTCTTTTTTTATATGTTAGGATTTGGGGGTACACATTATTTTTTCATCAAATATAGTTACTGCTTACCTAAGGAACATATACAAATTGCAACTCAATGCAAGGGGTATAAATTAGTAAAGATAAAGAATATCAATTAATAATAACTGTATTGTGTAAATTGTATTCATTTGACATTTCCAGCCATAATGTTATAAGTGGTACAAACCAGCTCTAAGTACAATATACGAAAAGAATAAATTACAGTATTTATTAATATTTTTGCCTTCTTGGTATCACGTCTAAGAGGGCATTGCTATAGAAAGTTAAATATAATTTTTATTTTGATAATGAGAAGTTTGATAATTATAAAAATATGTTAATGATTTATATTTTGTAAAAAGTGATCAATTCCAGCCTTCCTAATTTTATTTAAAAAAAAACACACAGTTTTTTATTTTACTTTTATTATTAATGGACTAAGTAGAGGAGATAATAAGGAAACTTAAGAATGGCAATGCAGCGGGGACATGATACAATAACAGCGGAAATGCTAAAGAATCTCGGAGAAAAATGGGTCTCAGTTATTGGAAAGTAAGGTATCAGCACTCAGTGATGGAAATAGCCATTATAATGCCGATATACAAGAAGGGGACGAAATAAAATGCGATAATTACAGAGGCATAACCGCTGCTTAGTATAGTAGCCAAGGCATATGAAAGCATACTAAACAAGAAATTTTTAAACTACATTGAAAACCAATTGGAAGAAACGCAATCAGTTTTCAGGAAAGGATAGGAGTATCCGAGACAACCTATTCACTGTCAAGGCAAGTTACTGAGAAATTGATTAAAGCAAAACAGCAGTGCTGCGTTGGTTTCATAGATCTGGAAAAGCGTTTGACAAAACACCTAGAACACTGATATGGAAAAGCCTAGAAGAACGAGGTGTAGATCTGAGACTAAGAAGGGCCATCCAAAGTCTATATAATAACAATAGCATATACATAAGAACACATAAGGTAGCTTCGAGACGGTTCATGGTGGAAGAGGGTCTGAGACAAGGAGGGGTTTTGAGCCCTATCCTTATTTACAGTGCTGATGGATGATGTTATTGAAACAGTAGGTAGGGATAGCAAGCCCTTACATCTTGGGTACAATAGACTGCAACAAACAACTTTGGCTGAATGTGCGTTGGCGTGATATTATTATATTTGCAAGTACTGAGAAAGAACTGCAACAAACATAAACCTGTGGGAATGAAACTCTCAAACACAACCATATAATAATAAATAAATGAAAATAAAAGTAATGGTCCTTAGGAAGGAAAAGAAAGATATTAACGTGGAAATTGGGGAACAAAGATTACAACAACTTGACACATTCAGATATTTAGGAGTACAAATATGTAGATAGTCGTGGAAGGCATAATATTAAAGTGGAAAATAGAATACAAAAAACGGTGAAGTTATATCATACTCTAAATAAACCATTCCTAAATTAGAAAGATATCCCAAAGAAAATAAAAATGTTAGTGTATAAAACTATATATAGACCTATATTAACATTTGGAAGTGAGAGCTGGATACTAACCAGGCAGTTAAAAACTACAATTCAAGCTGATCAGAGGAAAGTGAAGGGAATTACGAGGAGAGACAGAATTAGGAATGAAGTAGTGAGAAGTGAGCTGGGAATAGAACCAATCCTCAAAACAGTAGAACAACATCAATTAAGCTGGAGTTAGACATCTTATAAGAATGAATAGAACAAGAATGACGAAAAATATGTGGGAGACCAGAGTTCAAGCTAGAAGAGGACGAGGAAGACCACCTAAGACTTGGAACGATGCTATCCATGAAATTTTGGTAAGGAGACAAATTACCTGGACGGAGGCAGTAAAGATGGCTGAAGATAGGAAACAGTGGACCAAATTTGTGTCTGGACAGACAAATTAAATTAATGGCGTCCTTACACCTACGGGTAAAAAGGATTAGGATTATAATATAAGTACAATAATATATTATTAATCGTATATTTGGTATTATTCTTTAATTATGGAGAATTATATCAGCCAAACGTCCGCCTCTGGACATGCTGTAGTAGTTAGTTCTCCGGAGGTAATTTTTCATTTGAGCTTTTTCGCAAGTTTTTGGGGCATATTTTGACTATAACAAGCCGATTGTCATTCCTTAGATGTTTCGACATTGCAAGCTTTGTTGCGTAGACTCTACAAAATCCTCACAAAAATTCAATGTATCAAATATTATAATTTTGGTTGGCCAGTTAACCTCGCGTGCGACCTCTAAAACTTTTCACTCAAAATATCTAATGTTTGCGTTGAAGATGTGTGGAAAGTTGCATATCTTATTGTAACCACATCGTCAACATGAATATCTTTGAGAAAATCGTGTAATATGCACCTACAGCGCTCATCGTTGTTGCTACTGTCTGAATTTAATTGCTTTCAAAAAAAGGCTCCCTCATCATAATTTGGCACCACACTGTTACTTTTGGGCATGCAATGGTGTCTCGTTTATCACTGAGGAATTTTCTTATGTCATAGGCGGCAATTTTGTTTATTAACATATCCGGAGATTGTGAAATGCTTTATCAGGAAAGAAATCAGACGTTTTGACTCTCTAATACCCGATCTACGTAAATTCTTATATCAAGCAGCTTTGGGTTTCATTCCTGTATTATTGCACTGGATTTTATAGAGGTGCATGTGCAAGTGCCTATATGAAATGGGCTAAAGGGAGCTATGCTTCGGTCACACTATCACTCACAACAACAATATTTTCGGCTGAGTTTGCACACAATGATATGTATGGCCTATCCTATTCCAAATGCTTCCAATTTTTTGAAAAAAATTTCACTACGTAAAAAATTTTACAATATGTATAATTTATTGGCGTGTGTAATGTGGGGCCACCTTATTTGACAATTTGGCAAAAATATAAAAAGAATAGATATTGGAAACAGGGATAAGTCAAAGTCAGGATTGAGTATACCAGCAGTTAGAAGGGGTGATGCAGAAGAAATACCAGAAGAAGAGCGACTGACGAAAACTGAGTTTTAAGGATTTTGTTAAGATGTCAATGTAAGATAGGATTGAGTAGCGATAACAGATAGCTGAGTTAAGAAGAAGAGTAGCTGAGCAATTTTTTATAAAAAAATACAATAATACATTTATATGAATGTAAAAGGAGTTATCATTTTAAACTTGCATACATTGACTTGTGGATCTTATAATTAGATATAAGAGAAAATCTGTAATTCAAATAAAATTTTGGTACACTGTAGTACTGCAATATTATTAGTTTTACTGATTAAAAACAGTTTTACAAATAAAATAATTCATTTAGTTTTTTGAACTCTTATAGTATTTTTCTGCGGCAGTTGCACTAAGAATATAAATTTGAGATAATGCTCAATTTAGTAAAACATGCCTCAAAAATATGCTTCCTTACTCGTTCACTTAAAAAGAAACTATATTGAATCATACTAAATGAAAATATATATAAAGTTTTATTTTATGAATTCATGGTGTTCTGGCGATTTACAGAAGGAAGTTTGTATTGTTTGGAATTGAGGTACCTTTCCACATCTGTTTGACTGACCTGCTAACATGGTGTTGGTGAATGAATTTAATTATATGAAAGGGAATATATTTCGTTAATTTTGTATTTAGATTATACATTATAGTGAATTATTGATCCTGTATTAGAAATATATTCCGCATTATATTGGGTATTTTATGATAAATAATAGTAATGGTATTATACTCTTTAAATGTATTGTATCTGTTACAAGTTTGCGGCAAAATAGTTACAATATTACAAAATTGTAAGGATAATATTGCTTTCAGGTAGTGCAGGATGCCTTATAATAATCTAGGCGCATATTCCATTGGATATATAGCGCGGTTTGGATATTTGTGAAATTCAAATTAGCGAAATAGGTCGCATTAATATACATATCTAAACTGCCTGGAGAGGTAAACTGCCGCTTCTGTGCTTATTTACTACTCCGAATTAACAAACGAAATCGCTATGATTCTGGTATACTTCAGTTTTTCATGCATACACGTTCACCACCGCTCTATTATAGTTTCATCAGTTACGAACTACCGCTGAATAGCCGCGTGAAAAACTAATAAATTTATAGCTGCCTTGGGAATATATCGTTTATCGATTCGGTAATAGCAAAACGTTGCTTATCGGTTATTCGTTTTGCGAATCGAACGCGTGGTACCGCACTGTGTTCAAATTGCTCGATTTTACACATAACCGACAAGGTGTAATTTAATATTGGTTGATTAATTTGCACATTAATTGGTCCCATTCCGAAATGCAGTCGACTGCGGATAAACTAATAACAACAGCAGATGCCGGCACGTGTGATTATTAAAGGTAGCTGCCGCAGTACCGCATATATTGGTCGTCGACGATGTTTCTTCGCGTTTTACGTTAATATGCACGTATGCTTCTGTGATAGATGTATGGAGATATTTGTTTCTTTTGGCGTAAAATAAACGAACAAACAGTGAGGGACAATAATGGGCGTATCTAGTAATGCTATTTTCAATTGGGATTGAAATTTAAGTTGCGCTAAAATTGAATTTGTATTTTAAATAAAGTGTCAGATATTTTTTTTTTACAATTTTAATTTGTAACCCATTGCATCATGTGCTATCCGCGAGTTGCTTCTCAATAGCTAGTGAATTTGAATTTGAATTAGAATTTAATTATAAATTTAACTTGTTCTCATTATTTATATGCACTAATTGCAGAATTAGGTTAAATTAGACATAATGCTTTGTAACTAGGCAATTCTTGCTATTGCCGATAATTTTTTCCACCCACAATAAGGGTTTACGAAAATTATTGTACCGGGAGGTATCTACATCTACTATTCACCGACTGATAGTCAACTGATGTCGCGGTAAATAAGTCCGTTAATTCATTTACTATGAACGCTTTCGGCGTACTTCGCAATATATTTCTAACCTTATTTAGAATTAAATTTGAAATATTTATGAATAGGATTTGCGATTAAAGCTAAAGAAGTTGTCCCAAAGAAGAGGTTTGTTTTCTGTTTGACCTCTCAGCTCAGCGACTCAGATAAATTGAGATTTCACAATACGCTTCTTAATGAGAAGGCAAAAAATTTCTAGTGTTTTTTTAGTTCTTGTGAGTCAACAGTCATTGTTGATACTACCCCAGTATTTTTGTTTTGTGCAAAGCTTTCAATAATCATTGCATAATTCATCAACACCTCTTCTATTTTCCATTATTGAAACAGTTGTGGCAGTGGTTAACTTTATTGGCTCTCGGCGAGTTAACCATCGCCAATTCGATGGTTTTATTGAGATTTTTGGAACTCTTTATTAATATTTTTTTTAAATGAGAAAGAATTTCTACAATCGTTCCGTCCATTAATAGTAATTATTGCTTCCGTTCTTATGCCCCTCTCAGCTGAAACTTTCGTCCCTCTAATTATTTTAAATAAAAGATACTTAACATTCGTTGAAGTACTACAAAAAAATATGTCGCAATTCATTTCTTGTGATCTAGATTGGATTAGAATTCCTAAAAATGAATCCTATTTTACTTCAAAATTTTCTGGTCAGATGTTTTCAAGGTGCCCAAATATTCAGAAGTAGCAGGTATTGAACTACTGAGATGTGTTTCCAAATGTCCTAAAATAGTGGAATCTTATTTTTCTTGGCTTTCTTCATAACACTACTATAGGTTTGTCTTTTTTATTAATAAATTTTTGGTTTATTGCGTAGTACTTGATTGTTTTATCAATCGTTTATTCCAGCATCTTGTTTTCCTGTTTCTTGCAATGTTACTCTTAAATATTTAAATTTCACATTTGTTCTATTTTAGTATCATTTATTTCAATTTTAGTTTCAATATTCTGGTTTCCGAGGATTTTAGCTTTTGTTATGTTTATTGTCATGCCCTCTTCTTCCATGTTTCCTTTCCATAAGTTCAAATTTTCCTTGTTTTTCACTGTCTGTTATTATTACCACATCGTCTGCAAAGATTCCATTATGTTAGCTATTTCATCCTCTGCAAATTCTTACATCACACAAACACTTTATTAACTTTTTGTTCGCATTTTGCCTCATTTTGCAAAATGCGAACCAGATGAAGATAAACTTTTAATATTTAATATTTACTGTTTGGTTTATATATTGCGTACTTTTCTAGGTACTAACATATAGAAAACAATGATTATTATAATATTTACTAGCAATAATAATTTATTGTAACGTTATTTATAATTCACCAGGTAAAAAATATTTGACCATTTGGAAAAGTTAATAAATAATAGGAATAATTTAAAATAAAACCACTGAAGCCTATAGGGAATGTTACAGAAAAATATAAGAATATACAGGGTTTTTGAAAAAAAAAAGTTTTGTAACTTTAAGATTCTTTGACAAGTCAGTAATTTTTAAACATCCTGTATGATACGATGGAAACTTTTTGGTACATTGTTTTCGGTTCAATAAAACACAGAGGAACACTTAATAAAAAATATACACGTTAGAGTTTACAACTTGGCCCGCTGAATTTAATTTTCGTTACGATTTGGCCCTGTCCTAAAAAAGTTTGCCGATCCCTGGTTTAGACGTTAGAGTAATCTTTCACAAACATGCTATGTCTCTCAAATCTCAAAGTATATGATTATTTACTGTGATAGGCTAGTATATTTTTCTCCTTTACGCAGAATTAAATTGAAATTTGAAGATTTACGTTAAATACTCTAAATTTTCCTTTAAAACTACAATTGATTCTCTCTGTCTTGTGGTAGAACAATCAAGCCATCATCAAAATGATAAAATTCCGACGTTAATGTTAAACCATATCACATTACAGCAATTTTCCTAATATAACGTAACATATGCTTAGCTTCAGCGTTGTATGTCTGTAGGAATTTTTCATTTTGGCCAACGTTCCGTCCTCAATCGTATGGGACATCTTCAGGGCTACTATTGGTGTGTTGCTCCTTTTCAACAACAATAGCAGTAGCAACTCTGAAAGTGTTTATCCTATACGATTGAGGAAGAAACGTCGATTGGAAACTATGTTAGGACGTGATTCCAACCAGGAGGCTAAGCAATGCATAGTTATTAAAGATATATGAGAAACAGATATTACATAACAACAGGTGGTGAAGAAGGAAAAGAGACACAGTTATCATATAGACGAGCTCGAATGCTGGATAGAACACCAGCCTACTAGTCTAACCTTGGGGCAATCGAGCGCACCTCATTTTATTAATGCTTTAGTTCAGTACTGCGGGGCTCTACTGGAATGGACTAAGCTTTGCCTAGTTGCTTGTGGAATCACTTACGGATCAGTTTAGTCTTTTCTTAAAAATAAAACTCTCCCAAACTTGCACAGCAGGAAAAAATACTAAAGAGAATGTACTAAAGATGGAGATGCCTGTTTCATGTAGTAAGTGAATGAAAACCACCTTGAAGATAAACTTCGTTGATTTAATGCCCCACTATGGAAATTGGAAGGAGGACGCCATTAAGGCGACGTCAAAAGCCAAGAAACTAATTAAGCCACCGATGACCCCAGAGCCCCAGAAAGCTCTGCAGGCAGTTAAAGATTAGGCGGGATCCGAAAAATAACCACAGGTACCCCAGTATCTCACTCAATGTATCGAGAGACAAAAAGCTTAAAACTGGGTTTTAACCTTCAAAGAAGTGTCTTCTTGGGAAGTGGCAATAGTCAGCGATGGCTATCTAGTTGGCCATTAGGAACCGAATAAACTACAAGCAGTTCAAAACTTCTTATTGGGACGGTATGATAACATTCCGGAAGAAACACCTCAAGTCCGTTTCGTTAAATGCACACATAGACCGAAGAATCTTATCGTGATCTGTACCGACAAGCAAAGCTTGCTGTGGCTCAATGAAGTGGTCCACAGTCTCATGCTTTGAGAGGTTTCACCCCTCAAGGATATGGAAGGCAATAACAATAAAATATCATTTTCTACGTATCCGTTTTAAAATATTAACCACAATTTAAGTATTCTGCTTCAGAATGAAATTTATTAAATAATTGGCTGTTGATAGAGAAAGTTGCAAGATTGAGTCGAGTAATATCCTATAATATCGTGATCTTGAAGCTCAGGATTTCAACCGTAGATAAAGGTAGGTACAGGTAATGGTGAAATTAAAATGCATTGGAATTATAAAAAATAGCGACTGCTAGTCTAGTAACTTGCACGTTTGGCTATCAGTCGCGGAATCCTCGATTCGAACCCGACGCCGACGGACTGCTGTCAGAGCAAGGTTTCCGTAGTTTCCCTCACTCCTTGGAAAATGCTGAAGCATCTTAAGTTGCCCCACGGGTGCAGACGTAATAATAACTCATGGCCGGCCTATGCCCCTTTACTTGGCGAAAGCTGTTGGGGGACGAGAAAGCATGAATTATTATTATTATAAAATGTAAATGAATTTGGTTGATATTTAAATTAAATTATGAAGGGCTGTTTTTTTTTTGGATAGATCACCGATAGATCAGCCTCACATAATGGTCAAAGAAAAAGTAATCACTTTTTAGGACTTATGTTCATGTTGTGAATATCGGACAACAATTAAATTCTAGGTTTGCATAAACATGCTTTGTGACCAGTTTTAGAAATACTCCTTTTTAAGCAGCTGATAACAAGTATTAGCGAGCTATTTTAAGCGAGCGAAAGTGCTGTGACAGTAATCAATTCCATTTTACTTAAAAGGAGTGGCATTTAGGTGACAATATTGCATAGAAACAAGCACAGGAAGAAAATGTCGACTGTCCAAAGAAAGGGACCTGTGCGAGGAGCAAGCTTGTATAGAACAGTTCTTAGAAGTAGTTAGAGCAACTAGTTGGTCTAATGGAAGAAAAGAAATCTGTTTATAATAGAGGAACCAGAGATAAGAGAAGGGGAGGCGAATGCTAAAGTGAGGAGCTATATCAAATGACTTTAACAAAGGTGATAGGTTATCCAAACTAACCGAAAATGGACATATGGATAGATTAATTAAGTTACCTCGGCGTGAATACATGTAGCATAAGAAATAAAATATACTACAAAGATTAGGATACGGTTCTAGGCTCATTAATAACAAAAAGATGGTACAATGAGCACCAAGCTCAAGTGCCCGGACATCAAGTGCCCACCCTAACCTGAATGAATAGGCTCATTAACATAACTTAATGTCAATTGTGTTTTGGAATTGGTGTAAAATTTGATTTTCTGATATTATGCGAGTATATTGCCATATGCATTTAAAAATCAACTGTCTATTCAATCTATAGGAGTACTTCGTATTTAAGAATACACGGAAAAATTCAATAGCTTTTAGTTTCGACCATTTCTTTAACTTCTTTTTTTTCTAAAATAAAACTTTTTCGCTGTAGGTTGTCATACTCCAGATAATGACATTATCGGTGAGTACAGAGTATGCTAAAGAATAATAAACATCTACAAGGCTTGTTGTGTTAGAATATTTTTCAGTTGCAAAGTTGCTTAATAAGCCGTTTAGTTTTTTTTACACACATAATTGAGATGGTTCTAAGATTTTTTTCCAATATTTCACCCAGCATAGCTACACTGTCAGTTTTTTTGTTTAAGTTTATGACTCCCGTACATCAAAATTACTTGTTTTTATTCTCCGCTTACTTAAAACCAATCTGTTTTACAGCACCAGTATGTCACACCGACATTACTGTTTATTTTCAAATTGTAGTTATCTTTCATTGCCTCAGTTTTTACAATTTTAAAAAAATCGCCAACAAATAAAATCAGAAATTCGTAAATTATTCTTTTCGGCACGACATTAACGTAGAATAAAAGACAACATTTGACCAAAGCTGAGCCTTAAACAACATTTACATCAATTTTATATTCCGGTGTTTGATCCAACACTATTTTGTGAAATAAACTAATGAGGAAACTTTGAAAATGTGGATGTAAATGTAAAACAAATACGAATGATTATTTCAATTTGACAAAAAAAATTGGACTAATATTATTTACAGTTTAATTTTATTTATTTGTTTAAATACGTTTGAAATCAATAACCTCAATTTCAACCTGATTTAGTTCATAAACATATTCAAAATTTCATTGCCTTTATTGTAACTATTACGCCTAAAATGGAATTATGTGCGGTGTAGTTTACATTTTTTTATGCATTAATTAAGTAATACATTTAATAAACTGTCAGATACCAACTGCAACAATATTTTGCGTAGTCGCGAAAAAGTCACAACTCCATTTTATACGTGACTGCTGCAGCGTGAAATGGTGGCTTAATTAAAATTTCGATATCACATCGTCAACAGTCTAGTGACAACTTTTAATTAATTTAATTGAAATAGCTTGTAACGCGATCAGACCCTGAGGGGGTTGATACTTGAAACGTTATTATCTGCGAAGCGTCACTTTATAGCATGTCGATGAAAGATCAGTATTGAATATTTGCAGTAGAATATTAGTGCATCAAAGTTGTAGGTGTAGATAATACTCCCTGCTGAATTTAATTTGTATCTAACTTTCAGCGCAGCACATCTATGATTCGCGCGAGGCATTAATGATATACGACTGATCGCTCATTACAGCTTGCAAATTATATTTTAAACGATGGAAAGCGCTTAAATTTATTGATTTATATTCTTGTCAGTATGATTTGAACTATATAACTATTTGTATTTTGTAGTGAAGTCCGCTCTGTTATGGAGACGCTCGGTCACTAATGTAATACAGATGAGTAGCGTTTGTTCAGTGACTCTTCCAAATTAAGCCTGAAAGTGGACAATGGAAATAAGTCCCCCTCGGTTTTTGTGGCTCATGCATTTGCAAGCGATTAAAGAATCTTAGGACAACGTGAAGCTTCTTTTGGGAAAAAAATAAGTGCGATTTTAAGTGGAATATTTGTGGCGGTTTGAAACTTGTTTCATTTTTGGTCGGCATGCAACTCGGTTATATAAAGTATTGTTGTTTCCTCCGTGAATGGGACAGTCGGGATAGGAAAAATCGTTATAAAAATAAAAAGTGGCTAAAATGAACTTCACTGACACCGGGAAATAAGAACGTCATTAATACCCCAGTCAAAAAAATTATTTGCTTCTTTTGCACATTAAGCTGCTTGATGATTGATGAAAAACTTTGTCAAAGGTATGGATAAAACTAACAGTGGGTTTATATATGTGATGAGTGAGTTCTCTAAGATCAGTGATGCTAAGGTAAAGCAAGGTATTTTTGTGGGACTCCAAATCAGAGAGCTACTTCGAGATGAATAATTTGTTGAAGCGCTAAATGGAATTGAAAAAGCAGCAGCTTATAAAGGAGATTTGCGACGGCTTCTTGGGAAATCGTAAAGCCTAAAACTACATAAAGATTATTAACAATTTACTGGCCTCAAATAAAGTCATGGGTGGCAACATGAGTCTAAAAATGCACTTTCTTGACTCCCACTTGGACTTCTTCCCAAAAAACCTTGGCGCAGTTAGTAAAGAGTATGACAAAATATTTCATCAGGACATTCTAATCATGCAGAAGAAATACCAACGCAAATGGAACCCTGCCATGTTGTTGTATGTTTTGCAGGCCGCTGAAGAGAGATGTTTCCAATGGCAAGTACAGCCGGAAGTCACATATCTGCACATTTTCATGATTTATACACATATTATAATACATACATTCACAAAATAGAAAAATTCTGAAAACAAATATGAAATAAGTGTAAAAAGTAAAAAGTTTGCAGGATATCACTGGTGCTATTAACAGCACAGGGACCGCCTCTCTGGAGACCATTCTGGGCCTCCCCCAGCTGGAGCTTTATGTGAGCGGAGACAATGAATGCGATCCTTAAACTAAAAGCCACCAATCTATGGCATCCCAGCTTCAGGGTGGGAGGGCACACTTATACTACGGGCACGCTGCTGGACGGGCCATTGCTACAAATGCCCACGGACAGCATGATGAAAAAAAACCAGACATGCAGTGAGATCGCTGCTAATGACAACTGGTTCACGGACGGATCCAAATCAGGCCAAGGCACAGGAGCCGGTATTTGTGGGCCCAGTCCTTATCAAAGATATCCATAAGCCTGGGGAAACATACAACGGTCTTCCACGCAGAGTATCCGCCCTTGCAGCCTGTGCAGAATATGATTGAAAAAGGGGCTGCATGAGGAGAAATTAATATAAGGACTGACAGCCAGGCTGTCATTAAGGCAGTCTCGCAACCCAGTAACTAGGTACAAAACTAGTTAGAGACTGCAAACTATCCCTCAACACACTGGCACGAGACAACACGGTGTCTCTGATTTGGGTGCCGGAACATGACGACATAAAGGGCAACGTAATAGCCGATGAACTAGCCAAGGAGGGCTCTAAGAGACACTTCATTGGTCCAGAGGCCGTATGTGGGATCACTAAGGACTCACTAAGAAGGGAGATCTGGACCTGGTTAGATAAAGAAAGTACAAAGAAATGGAGGCGACTGAAGGTCAACTCCATACCAAAATGCTGATAGGGAATGGGGATGGTAGTTTCTCTGAAAACCTACTCAGGCGCAGTAAGAAAGAAATAAAGACCATTACTGGGTTGGTAACTGGACACTGTCCCCTGAAAAAGCATCTATACAACACAGGCCGAGCAAGCGAACCGTGGTGTAGAAGATGCGAACTACAGGAGGAAACGAATTTACATGTACACATCTGCACTTGTGAGGAACTTAAGGTACTCAGGCAGATGTACTTCGGGAGAAATCTATTGGAGCCCTCGAAGGTCCTCAAGTTTCACTGGGCAAGATAACTGGGCTTTATAGAAAACCAAGCTGCTCGACTGGAAATAAGAGAATCAATAGGGATGGTCCAATCAGCACCTTGCTCAAGTGCCCGGACATCAAGTGCCCACCCTAACTTGAATGAATGAATGAATGAGTGAAGCGTAAAAAGTACTATCAGGTTTACTGATTTTACTCGTGACGAAAAATAAATCTGAAATATTGTTGATCAGTGTTGTTAATTCATTTTATTTCAGTGTGGCTTTCGCCCGACCCAATTTTACTGTGTCTACTTTCATTTCAATTTTCTTCCTGAGGCTATCATGCAATGTCACAGTGCCCTTTAAGTTAGGTGGTCTTCATTCAGGTCCAGATGTATTTGCCCTAAAATTTATTTATCCTTCTAATTTATCCGTCTAATTTGGAGTATCATAATAATTATAATAACTGGTAACTTATAAATGGTAGTAATTGAATGGATATCGACTATTTGATAATATATCAGGAATATATTATCAAATAGTCGATATACCCGTATATACCCATTTATATTAAATGTAATAATATTTTTTTCAGTTTGAATATATAAAAAAAACATAAGGAAAAAGAGTATTATTTTTAAAATATATCATTATTAGAAATTTCGTAGTATATGCATAATTTTAATTACCGTTAATATTAAAGGAACTATTTCCGTAAACACGGTGTCATTTCGTGTCTTTGCGTGGGCTGTTAATTTATGTGACCACACCACCTACACCTTAATCGCGCACATATTACTACGACCGAAATAGCTCACGCATATCTTACCCTGGCACCTTTAATCGAACATAAGTGGTGAAGCACCTGAAACACTTAAAATACCTCTGGCCAAATGGGCGCTTGCATTATCTTCTGGTTAAAATCCCGGGCACGACATCTAGAGGAAGGAATTTCAATCAAGCAACTATTCCGTGGTAATACTGAAGTTCTTAATAGTTTCTCCGATAATTCTGCAATATAAAATCAAATCCGAGTATTATCACTGAAATTTCGGTGTAATATATGCTTAGCTGTTCAGAATGAAAATTGCGACCAATGCGAATTTATTATTATTGGAGTAAATTCTGTTTCAAGCTAAAATACATTTTGGCATCATTCAATTCTTAGTTTGTAAATACAATAAAAGAGAGAAAAAAAATACGCTGCGATACGAACGTTCTCTACATTTTCCCATAACTTGGCAAACATAATAATTACATTTGGGCACAACGCAGTCAGGCAATCGATTTGACACGCTTCTTTCTGTCTTCACAAAAAAAAAACCTTTCAACATTGAAATGCTAGCTGTGGAGAAAAAAAAAATATATAAACGAGACCAACTCTCAATTTCCGAATGTCCAGACATTTTAAACCGTTGATGCGTAAACTTAAATCTTTCGATTATCCCAGACCTTCTTTAGGAGAGATGAAGTGTGTTTGTCATGAATGTGATACACCTCCAAGCCAATTTAACCTATTATGCTATTTTTACACATTTAAATGCGTATGTATACTCAATTTGTTTTAGCAATAGTACTATCTAGTCAACAGTATTTTGGGTTTATCAGAAGAACTCTACACATTTATGTCATCATTGCGAAAAAATCTATAAACCGATTATTTTGTAATGTCATTAACATATAGAGTAACAAAACCATTGAGAGTCTAAACCACACCACCACTTCCAACATTTCTCTTTCCCTCGATAGAAGTTATTAAATTCTTACAATGTGTCGGTGGTTTCATTCAATTTCCATCGAAATGCTCATGGCGACGTTTCGGAAAATAGAACTAAACTTTAACGTTATTATTGCGGTTGGGATCTGTATATCACGTACATAGGTGCAATAATCGTAATCGTAACAAGTTTTGTGGAATTCATATTGTCTGAGTCGGCTACATTGTCTGCACCTGGTATTCTTAATAACAATATATAACTTGTAGTAAGTATATTTAAATTCATTAAAACTTTTTATCGGTAGAGTTTGTGTAATAAAGGCAGTTTCAATTAAAAAAAAAAACTACGAATGATTTGGGTGATTGTGGTTAATATGTTGTGGTACGAAAGTAACTATGTATTTAAGGTAAATGTTGAAAAACTAGACAATAATTGTTTTTTTAGGTGAATTTAATTGTGAACCGGTTTATATTCGAATATTTTTACGATATACAGTGCACTCTGGTTATAACCTACCCCCTAGACTAGCGTTTACACCTTTTTTATTAATTGCGGTAACATATTGAAGCAATAAATACTTTCAGGAATTAATACAATGAATACAATTATACATCAATGATTATCATGTTGTGTTACCACTTATGACTCAACACTGGCAGCAACGTTTGGGATGGTGTTTGGGAATACGCTAGAACGTCGAGTGACTTAGGTTGGTATTCAGTAGTGATTGTGAATTTACCAATTTTAATGAAATACCGGTTTACCGGTAAATTACCGGCAATTTTTTTTTTCATGTGTGACATTAATAGGGATTCCCCAAGAAAATAAGGTAGAGAGTTAGGCTACATAATCATATTTAGCAACAATCTTAAGCATAATATGAGAATTTTGAAATAAATATTTGATTAATTATTTTAAACAGTTGTTAGAAGTAAAAAAAAATATTTAAGATTCAAATTTTAATGTTATTTTACAATGTTACATTAATGTCCTCTCATAATGTGGTGTATTCAAAATTGCTCTATTAATTTAAATACGTGAGATATTTTTATATATTATTATTTTTAAATATTAAAAAATGAGAGATTTACTTACTCTTTAAGAAACACGATTTTAAACTTTCAAAAATCTTAAAAAACTCCAGTGCACAAAATCACATATGCTAACTCAACTTCGAGACAAATAAATTTACAAAAAAACGCACAAATGAGAGAATGAAATTGCACTTGTTGAAAGGCAGAGGAAAAGGGGTATTTTGCTTCCTATCGTCCTAGCAATCGTCCTGGCAACAAATAAACATTAATTTCGCTTTTCTTTGCATTGCTTTTCGTTATCCATCTTGTTTGAGACTTATTTTCTTTTAATGCTACACGACTTCTTATAAATTTATTGCTTTTTTGATTTTTTTGATTCTTTCTCTTTTTGACTACCTGGTGAAATGGAGGTTATACGTTTCTAATCAAAACCGGTTGGAAGGTGTACAATCCTTAGTATTCAGATATGAATCCAGATTGCATAATGGGCGCATGAAGATGACGTTATGATATTCGTCTTTCAGTGGAAAGGAAATTATGATTCTTAATATATGCGACAAACTTTAAGCGCTGATATCTGGGGTTATTTTGATCATAAAAGTTCATGAGAACATATGTCCAAAATCGCTTAGTTCTAAAGTTGTACAATGTTTAATAGTAAGTCAATATAATTAATGTTTTTATTATAAATTAACAAAATAATTAGTAAAACAAAATTAACTTATGCTAACTGTTGAAAGTGACCGCCCCCCACTGCAATACAAGTTTCTATCCTCCGTCGTATTAACTGGCGAGTCCGTTCTAAAATACCAGGGGTATTTCGAATTGTTTGAAAAGCTGTGATTATACGATTTCTCAGTTCATCGACATTTTCAATGGGAGTCGTATAAACTAATGATTTAATGTGACCCCAGAGAAAAAAGTCCAAAGAATTTAAGTCTGGAGACCAAGGAGGCCACGGTTGTGGACCTCCCCGTCCTATCCACCGATATGGATACGTATTGTCCAAAAAACTCGCGAGCAACTAAACTAAAATGCCCCGCACAGTACCGTCACATGCATAAAATACATTTGTAATCTTTAATTGCAACGGAAACTTCTTCCAGCAGTAGTGGTAGCTCCTCTTCAAGAAAAATTGCGGTATACCTCGTCATTTAACCGCATCGGTAAAAAATGTGGACCTATCAAGTGATCTCCAACAATTCCGGCCCCACATTGACAGAGAATTGATGATGATGACGGGCATTCACTAGTTCGTACGGATTTTCTTAGGCCCATAATGTGATTATTATGCAAATTAATAATCGCGTTTCTAGAGAAAGTAAGCCTCGTCGTGAGAATATTTGAGCCAAAATAGTCAGGATTTGATGGCGATTTTGGGTTGCATCCATTGACAAAAAGCCACTCTTTGCGGAAATCTGCCGACAAAAGTGCCTGCACCCGTTGAATGTGATATGGATAAAACAGTGATCTTTCAATATTCTCCAAACTGTGTGCCTGACTAATGTTTAAAGCAAACGCAACTTTTTCTTGTGCTTAGTAGATAGGATGTTCCTCAATTTCGTTTAGTACCATTCTTCAACTTGTGGAAGTCTCACTGTAGATGGGTGCCCGTTATCAGTCGCTGTTTTTTTAAATTTCCCGGTTTCACTAGAACGTGGTGAAGACGGCAAATATTGGTATGCGGGATGATACGGTTCGGATATCGTTCTTCATAAAAGACGTCTAGCCAGCACGGCGAATTTCCATTGGCAAGATCCGTAAACGAAATGCATCATCACACATCTCAGCATTTCGTGTAATTCATTTTAGAAAACAGAAACTGGCAATAAAACTGAATGAATACTCTGACAAACTATGAACAAATATTGAAATGACAAATAAACAATTCCCTCTCAACACAATAGTTTTTGAAGAACCAACCGCGATATTATATCGTGTTAGTCATAGTTCACAATTTATTATTAAACATTCAATAACTTTAAAACCAAACCGTTTTGGACATATACTCATATGAACTTTTATGATCAAAATAACTTCAGGAATCAGCTCTTAAAGTTTGTCGCATATATTGAGAATCACCCTGTATACCGGGACGTGGGGGTTACGGTATAGAGTGCTATATATATGGAAGTAGGTCTTAGTGTTCATTCAAGGAACCATAAACGCCTAGCGTCAGGGGGTGGAACCCTATATTCTTCCAAGTCTTTATCAAATTAGGGTATTAGCGGGTATTAGCTTTTCTAGCAAGCTAATACCCGCTGTCACATGACGAGAATTTTCGGAAAAGAGGCATATCAATATTTTGTCATGGCCATCTAGATCTTTTGCCGTCTTCGTCAATCAAACACTTATTATATATATATAATGTTCCTCCTAAGTAGATTTCATTTTTGCGTAGGCGCTATACCGGTCAGGTAATGGCGTTATCTGTGGGTTTTGCTAGAGGAAATAAAACTCTATTTATGATAAGTAAAGTGCACACAGAAAAGACTGAATTACTCGCGAACTCGCGAATATAAGTGATGTGAGCGTTTTACCTCTACACATCCATGTAAAATAAATGGTTATGGAAATCATAGTGCCCGGCTGCCAACGCGGCGCTCAGTACCTTTCAACCATCGTCTTTCATACAAAGCATATACGACAAGCTCTCTATGTATATGTATGTACATACATTATGGTGTTTGAGTGATGTGAAACCCTGACGTTGATTTAACTGTATCCATACAAAAGCAATTAAATGTTTACACTCCGGTGTCGACGCCACTGGAACGAGTAATTGGATATCGTTTTTGCTAATTGCTTCGAAAAAATCCCACCCGGGTGAGTTCATCAAACGAAATTGCCGTCGTTTCTGCACATGGAACCTTGCATATGGTGCCTCTTGCGTCAACATAAACAAAAGGGACGATTGCTTTTAATTTTATATGTCGCCGGTGTATAAAATCGATACGATTATTGGATTTCCCCAGGGATTGGGTGGTTATTCTAAATAAAGTTTAATTAATACCTTATATCTTAGACAAAGACAGAAATGCTTGTAATAGGTCATTTAACAACTGACTGTATCATTTGCAAAGAGAGCCAATAGGGAGACTAGAGAACAGGGTTTGATAAATGTATAGATCCATTCGAATATCTTTAATATAGCTACTAATTTTAATCTAATTTTAAAGACCTTTCACATTTAATTAGGGGCAAATCGGGGGTTCGATGAGTGTATTTATATTCGAATCAGATTTCCGGTTAAGCCGAAAATGACGGCTTTTTCAAATTCTGTATTTTAAATGAAACACTCGGTACATTTTTATGAATTCCAATTTATTTATTTTTTAATTCATGTTCATGTTTAGTTATCCATGCACGTAAAATTCAGTACTTAACTTAAGCTGTCAGAATTAATTTTGTAAGTGTCTAAATATCAATAATCCCCCTTATGCTGTATCATTTACGTTATAAATAACATAAAACGTTAAAAATAACATAACGTATAACATGCAAGCGTCGTCATAACGGTTGCAATCAATTTCCGTATGTTGTATCACTATATGTTATCCCACGTGTAAAAATTAAAACGTTATTAGAGAAAAAAGTATAGAGATGGGAAACGTCTAACAACGGAGACAGCTTTATGCGTGATTCTGTCAATTAGAAAGAATAATTGCGGCGCAAGCGTGGCGGTTAGTGTGGTAGTGGTGTGGTGTCGTTGACAATGACATTTTGAAGAAACTATTTTTACAAATTCACTTGAGAAGCGAACATAAAGATTACAATATTTAAAAGAAGAACGAAATTCCGCTTTGTTACTTATAAATATGGATTATTTCACGCCAAAATATCCAAACGAGCGCCATCTACAGAGTCAAACTTCAGTTACCCAAGAATATGTAAAATATAAAAATGTCAAAAACTAAAGAAACCCAAAATATTTGTTTGTAATGAGACGCTGTTAAGGAAATTATTAATAAATTAATTACAAGAGAAAGTTTCTAACTCCTGCCAATTCAATATGATAAATTAACGTTATTTTTAACGCGAACAGTCACACAGGAAATGTGTGTTAGGTTATGTTGAATGTATGGTCGGGTGCTGTGAAGTAAAACCCGGTTTAAAATTAATAAGTGAAGTGTTTTTTCTTTATTATCATATTCTGAGGCAACACAAAGAGAGACAGAGTTAGAGACGAGGTAGTAAGAAACTAAGAAACAGATTTAAAATCAATCCAAAGCAGTACAGGGAAACAACTAACGTGATTTGGACACTTAATTTGACTGGAGAAGCAGAGGCAAACATAGCCAAAAGAAGAGAATATGAGGGAGATCATGTTGAAGTTAAAGTAAACAACACGATGATAGGTTATGCTGGAGGAGAAGGCTTGGATTGGAACAGCAGAAAGTGCTACCAAGGAACCGGAAACATTGAGCAAATTTAATATATCAGTGAAAGTATTAAAACCTTACATCTAGGGTACATATACATATGTCACTCCTTTAAATGCTAGTATCTCTACATAGTCAAAATTAAATAATAAGAAACTTTTTGTGTATTTATTAAAAAAGTTTGTAGAATAATATAAATATATATATATTATGACAGATGTTGCAAATAGCTTTTACGTGAAGTTCCATATCTTGTTTATAATGGTTCTGTTACGTTTTTTAACATATGCCCGCGTTCAAGTACTTACCGCTACGTAAGCTCTCCCAAACGTTGGAGAACTGTTGACAATCGTCTCCAAAAAACGCAACGCTACATTTGCGCTACATCAATAACATACAATGGATCAGTCGCCATTTGGTGTAGCGGAAACCGCTACTGATATGTATCATGTTCGTACGTCTGAACGCGGCCATATTTAAGTTAGATTAAACACTGAAGTATTGTTACGACTGACATATATTTTCTAATCATAATAACAAGCTGTTCACAGGCGACTCACAATATAAATGTACATACATAACAGTTTCTTCTTGAATTTTATAATTTGACTTGCGAGTGCCTTATATTTACTAGTCCATTATTTACTTCCCGAAATGTATTCAGCTTGCAACAGATGTTCTAGTGCCACCTAAAAATTTTGGTCCCCCACAATTTCTGGTAACAACTGTGCACGCAAAATAGTTACATCCGTAACCAATGTGCTGTTGAAAATCATAGTGTTCCATGTTTGAAACAATGCTTTAAGTGATATTAGTGTTGGTCTTTATTGCTGTATGAGTGGTTCTATTTTTATGTAAGCACCATATTCTAGCAATCTACCTATAAATAATTTTATGAAAATATCAAAAGTAGTTCAAATGATCAACGTCAGGTCTAGGTCTATTTCAATTACAGAATTATTCCTACAAAAACACAATAATCTTTTTATGTAAATGTACCTGTTGGTTGCTATTTTACAGTAGTTGTATTCATTAACAGTTAAAAGTTGCTGTAATAAACCAACAGCAACAAATTCTTGAAATCATTACTCATTTTCAAAAAATCAACTCGTTTCTATTTGACAATTTCAGAAACTTTAACCTCACTTTTGTCATAACGTTGCTGTTATTCTCATAACTGCAGGGATTGCATGGCGTTATTTATTCACACATAACGTACAGTAAATAACACGCGTGTTATTTTATAACGGTACACTTATCCGATACAGCATACCACTTCTGACAGAAGTAACGTAAAACGTTATATTAGTGATAACGTACATGTTATTAATAACGTAAATGATACAGCATAAGGGTGAATGTATCTATTAACTGAGAGAGGACATGTTGAAATTCTAGTAATGATTGGGTTTGGTGACCTCATTAGAACGCATGGACGATCTGTCGTTGGTGAAACTTTGAGAAGGTTTAACTTAATGGGAAATGTTAGAAATTTACCGAAAAGCGGACAATAAAAGTCGCGACTAATAAAGCTATTGCTCAAGGTATTGTTATAGTATTAGAGGAATTTCCACAAAACTTGTACCACATCCCTCGCACTGAACTACTAAGTTGCTGATCAGTAGCCAGAATATTAAATCGCGAAAAATATCTTGCATATAAACCATAATTAGTGCAAGAATTATTGGACCGAGATTCTGACCGTAGAATAGAATTTTGTCATACAATTTGCTGTTTTCTCCAACAACGCTACGTTTTGTTTCAATGACACTGTTAATTGCCATAGTTGTCGATAGTGGTCAATAGATAACAACTGGACAGATGTATTTAGACCTTTTAAGTGGTCAGGTTGTTCCAAATATTGCGGAGGATGGGGAATTATCTGTAGATGTTTGATTCCATCAAGATGGAGCCTTTAACGTTAGAATTTTTTTAAACGAAATATTCCCAAATAGGTGGATTGGTCGTAGAGGATTCATTGGATGGCCGCTACGGTCTGCAGATTTAAATCCTCTAGATATTCTCTTTTAGTGTCATGAAAATCTGTGGTTTAAACTAGACGAGCGCATAATCTGGACGAGTTATGTCAGAAAATATTTGAGGAAGTGCAATTAACTCGTGAGGCGGCTTTAGCAAATGTTATTCAAGAGTTTGTCCATAGAGCTGCATATTGTGAAGTGAATGACGATCATTTCGAAAACTTTCATAACTGAAATTGATTTTGTTTATACATTTTTTTTTTTGGTGAGGCCTAAAAGCTTTTACACTCAGACTTTTTATAGCTCCCTGTATTGTCCAGGTTAAACTATTATTATCTGGACGAAACTACCGTGGAAATTACTACAGTATCGGTACCACGGTTTACGTGCCGCACCAATCTCTTTTTAAATTCACCCAGGTAGGTGTTGCACATTGACCGAAGACTAGATCATGACTCTCCTCTTCCTTTCAGCAGAATTAACTTTATTTTGTTATATTATTTTTCCAGTATCAAGAAGTACTCCGTCAGAAAAACCTCTGAAACAATGCTTGGTCTCCTAAATTCAAGAAGATTGCTATAATGGATGGTAACGTGGAAAATGTACTTATACGAACTAGTTGTGAGGAGCATCTGTCGCAGTTATAAAAAATAAAAAGTGTTTGTGTGGATTGTGTGTTTGTCTCAATGAGATATATATATATATATATCCTTAGTCAAATTGAGAAGGATATTTTGGTAATTATTTTCTGTGGTAAATATTTTGTTTGTATGTTTTAGACGCATTTAACCGCCTGTAAAATTTGATTCTAATTCTGTTCTTTGTAATTTTAAACAATTATCTTCTCTTAAACCATTCCAAAAAATTATTATTTTTTTAAAATTTATTTTAATTTATAAATATATCTTTGTCATCAAGAAGAAATTGTTGCGGTATCAAAATGAAGAAAAAAAGAATCAAATTGTTTACGTGTTCTTTCTCAAACATTCCAAAACTCTTCTGTTTGTTTCTTGATAAAAATTATCAATTTATTAAATTTACTTACACCTACTTTATTTCTAAATATGCTGTCACAAGTTTGGGTAGGTGGTTCCTAACTAGAACAAGCAACCTATTATCTTTTTTCTCTGAGGGAATATGATTGTAACTTGTTATATATTGTGGTACTATTCATTTCAGGTTCAAAATATGATATTTGACATGAATTTTACTGCTAGAAGTTAAAAATTGCCCCAAGTACAGGTACTTGACTGTAATTTATTTTTTCTCCTCGTGAACTGTAAGTACATCATTACCTGTATATTTTTTCTTTTCCCACAGTTACTTCCAGATGTACCGGTATTTTTATTCCTGGTTTAATTATTATTGACGAAAAACCATCATTAAAGAATGAATTCATATAGACTTAAGTGTCAAAACGTAGTGATATCAATCCATATCTATTGACTCTCACGTTGGTGTATTAACTATTAAATTAAATGAGATTTTCTGCATATTTATCTCTGTCAAAAAACACAATACAAATGTCTTGCGTTGTCATTTACAGCGCTCGAATTGTAAATCTGAATTCTCGCGCTGGAAATGACAATGGACTACGTTAGGTACATAATGTAAATAGCTAATGTATTGCATTTATTGCTAATAAGTAACGTAATTTATTGCACAGGTATACATGCACAGAAAGAAAAATGGAATAAAAATCAACACTTTCGCTCGCCATTGAAAGACCAATGTTCGTTCCTTGGTCACCCCTCTAATATCGAAGCAAATTTGGGGAAACTGTAAATTTATGAGTTAATAAAAGTATAAGAAAGTATTTAAATCACACAAAATATGTATTATAGTTTACTAGAGTTAGATTTAAAGAAATGCGGTAAAATACTACTCAATGTGTTATGTCATTGTGTTAATATCATTGATTAATGATTTTGAGTGTTGTAGTTGTTCAATTTATGACAAAAAAACGTATATTTCTAGATTTTACATATTGGAAATCTTCCATAAACCAAAAAGAGTGTTGACTTTTGTCTTCCCGGAGAGAATCTATTAATTTACGAATAACTTACTTATCCGTAACATTACTCAGCAACGCGCTAGTCACGATAAGTTACTTCTTGTAAGTAATATTGTTTAACAACAAATTAACTTTGCAGCTTATTACCTAAAAAGGCATCACCATAAATGCTGTTCTGGTTACTTTGAAATTTTTCCAGTATACAATTTGCTCTGTATAAAATTGTTTGGTATGTATACTTACTTTCAGTTTTGTAATATGTATGTACATTTATTTTTCTTAACTTGTTCGAAATTTTTGTAATTCGAAGGATAAACAGAATTTATTTATTTGTTTACAATTTGTACCGTTTCTGGTGTTATCAACTGAAAATCTTCATCGCTATACAGTTCAACGTTTTAGCCTCACAAATTTCAAATATTGAAGATTGTTATATTTTAATTTATTTGGTTGCTGCTCAAAATTGGTTATCAGGTAATAATTTTGTATGCAATAATAAAGTATATAAAAACACGGCTGCCGAAAAAGCCTTTTTTATTGGAATAAATTTTTTATATTCAATTTTGTTTGGTTCCTTGTCTATTACAACTAGAGTAATTACTGTCTGTTGCAGTCTATTACAGTGCGTGTTAAGCATTCAAATAACGTCTATGAATTGGCCTCATTTTGCAACCGTTAAGCTTGCTAGCGTTTCAAAGAACTCAAAGCATAACAAGCGTACTTTGAAAAGGGTAGATTTTAATTGCTTAAACTTTCCGGTCACTTATTACCGACAAAAAGTTGTAAATTTCCTCTTCTGCTTAGCGTCATTCGCAAATCATTTTAATTTACCTATAACAATGGTGCGACCGACGTCAGATCATGCAAATATATAATTGATTTTCTAAATTTTTATCATCTTCAAACATCGACACGTGATGGAAATAAAACATCAAAAATACTGAGATGAAACAACTCGGAAGACGTTGCGGACTCAAAGTTAATTATATGAAGCCTTTTAATTAATCACAACTGCAGAGTAAAGTTCAATTTTTGCGGTGTTGAAGTATACGCAAAGGGTGCAAATAAGAGATGTTGGAAACTACATTTCCGTTTAAATAAGAAGTTGAGGAGCGAAATAATTGTATTCTCAAATTAACAACTTGTAAAATAAATTACTTCGGAAGACATTTCTCAGAATTCACCTTTGTTGCAGTTTAACATAGAACATGTATTCATGTGAAAATTAACTTTTAAGCAATAATATATTTTAAGGAAAATCTTTGGAGCACTTGATAATTTTCGATTTTAACTAGGCATAAAATCATCATCTAAAAAGTTAATTCAGTAAATTTGAACCAGCTAACGTGGACCTTCGGGATGCACTAGAATTTTATGCTCGCATTCCCAAATGAATAAATGTTAACTATACAAACAGTCTACGATTGCTGCAACTGAAATTGCACGGTCCTCCATCTTTTCCTGTGATAAATAGTTTATTTGAGGTTGAATAAGGTTCCACAACACAACCGCCTGAAAGAATAATGCTGACTTGGATTTTAATACGCACCTACAGTCTTGGCAAAATGTTTGCTTAATGTTCTAAGTAAGGGGGAAATGAGATTTAAATATTAATTCTTTAATTTTAAGCGTACACACCAAACTTTCCAAATCCCAGAACTGGAAATTAAGCCACCGAGTTAGGTTCCAAATGACAAATTATGTGTCATACTTTGCGGGTACGTTTCTTCCTTCATATAAAAGATATTTACCTTGTAATCAGTTCGTTATACCTAATTAAAGTTTTATAAGTAGGCTGGCTCTACTTTGATATTCACTAAAATATTTTTAAGAATTGAATCTAAAATTTTTATGATTGTTACTCGTCAGGTCAATTTTTTTTTCAGTTGAAAAGAATTCTGGGGTAATAAGAATCATCGCTTTTGTTTCAATTATAACTAGTAATCACATGTTTAAAACTTTTTCTGTCGAAAAAGAAATCAAAGAAGGTCTAGATCCTCACAAGGTCCTTTAATAACACACGACCGGTTTCGCTCTATCCGAGCATCCTCAGGTCAGAATTTAAAAGCAGTTAAGCAATTAAAGAATTTTGTGAGGATCTAGACCTTATTGGATTTCTTTTTCCTTATATTAACAATTCTTATATTAGTTTTGCCAAAAAAAGAACATGCAATTTTGGAAAATACAGGGGTCTGATGTTGTTTGTTATATTTTAACACATAGGACATAATGAAAGCTTTAGAAAAATTAGTGGATACCTGTACGAGAGACGAACTATTCACATACATCTAGATCAGTATGCGTACCAGATAGAAATTTTCGTTGAAACAGTACTCTAGAATTAGTGGTTCATGAAAGAACTGAAGCTGAAGGTATTTCTTGATATTGAAGGAGTATTTAGTGACACAGGATCTGATTTTATTTCTAGATCTAAGTAGAAATGTGGATGGTACCTACTTGTTCTACTATTTGGATAGTTTTTATACTTGATCTAGAGATGGTGTGGTGGAAGTTATAGTAGCAGGTGAGGCTCTGTGGCTAAGAGATAACTTGTCTGCTCTGACGAGAGTCAGGAATTGAATGCAAAGAGCTGTATAATAATCAGATGGATGGTCTTGGTAGATCTGAATATCAGTACTGACAAAATTGATATCATGGTATTCACTAACCGATGGAAGTTAAAATATTTAGCGTCACCAGTGCCGAAAGAAGTTGAAATAGAGATGAAAGGGGAGATAAAATATGGTGCCACGTTACCTGGAGTCACCATCTGGATACGAATACCAACAATGCGGTGGCAGCATTAACATTAGCCAAAAGGACAATGGGTAGAAAATAAATGTATGGTGTAGGTAATATACAGTTTGGCGACGAAGCTAGCACTTGTCTGTGTTGCCTTGGTATGGGGATCAAAAACCTGTAGGGAGAGTATAAAAGATTTGAAGCCAAACAATGTGCAAAAGCTTGCCTGGTCAGGAATAACTGGATTCGCAACCATTGCTCCTAGTGATTCAAGGAAATTCAAGGATTGATGCATGGAAGCAACACTTAATGATCGCAGAGGGAGTTAGAAAGAAGATGTACGTTGATAGCGGAGCATGTGGAAAGAGAAATCCTGGAGATACAAGTCAATTACACGTCCTTACGACATTAGATGACTTTACAATTTCAATATCATATAACTTTGCCGGATAACGGTGAACATGAAGTGACATATGTTACTATGCACTGCTATTCTACAATATGTCAAAGGAATCAATGCAAAGACGGTACATAAGTAGCCGATTTGATACTATATTCGACAGTCAAGCGACACTGAAAGTACTATTAAGGTGAAAACTATCGTTCAAGTGATGGAATGCCTTGAGGAAGCGGAACTGTCTGATAGGAGTGGTATTAGTCCGATTTACGCACCAGAGCATCAGGAGATCCAAATCAATGAGAAAAATCGTAAACTTTCCAAAATTAGCGTAGAAAAATGTATGTATCAGAACTGTGGACTCAAATTCCGAACTTAACGAAACAGAACCAGAAACAGCCAAGCACATATTATAGGACCATGTTGTTTAGTTAGCTTATAAGCTAAGAGCTGCGTAGCTGTAAACTTACAAGCCGAAAAAGGATCCAAAAACATAGTGTGTCTTCTCAGAGAAATATTTGAACAAATTTGTAGAAAAAAACCGGCAATTTGGAGTAGGTTGGCACTTAGTACTTAGTACTTCACGTAGGTATGTTATTAGTGCACCTTTCCCAAATGCCCTTTCATTTGAACAAGAAAATCTGTAGGTTTATCACACAAAATAGTTTTTGCACTGGGCCGTGTGTTATTGGAAAATAACAGAATGGCCGAAAGTGACTTTAGGTTTTTTATATAGTATTATTAGATTTATAGGATAGGTCTCAATATATCAAAATAGGAATGTAAGTAAATAGTGATATCAGTGGTGATTTAGTGGTAATCAGGGGTACCTGAATTACTAGACTACTTTTATTTGCCATTTATTATTAGATTAGATTAGATTAGGACTGGGGTGGCCTATGAACCTATCATCTTCGAGAGTGCCTTCTTTGTGTACCTACTAGCTGTTAGCTTCTTCACGCCCATTATCCGAAACCTTATCCTTGCCAGGCCTTCACATTGGCAAAATACATACAACTGATGTTTTTTCTTCCTCTTGGCAGAATCTGTAGGTTGCCTCACCTGCCAGGCCTTTGTTGTACATATGCTTATTTAGTCTACAGTGACCAGTCAGCAGATCTACTATCATTTTGACAGTCTTCCTGTCCTTTAGGAAATTCTTTTGCCTTGCCATTTATATTAACAATTTTTGTTTTTATTTTAGTAACCATGGTAATACACATTTACGTATTTATGCGGATGATACCACTATTATTATTACTAGAAGAGTTTCAAAAGAATTATACCATCAAATCAATGATGTCTATCAAAAAGTCAAAGTTTGATCTCATCAAAATAAATTATTAGGCCACATTAAAAATGTGTGTAAACTCGGTTGATATTAGCATACATATGTTTCACCTTACGAAGGATTTCCAGTGCCACTGGTCAGCTTAATATATTATACGGAGAAATTCGTATATATACTTATTAATAAGTGGAAGAATAATTAAATGAGAATTTAAAATTGAAATTAACTCCATCCTAAATTCTCATTTAATTATTTTTGCCAGTTATAAAATAAACTATGTTTAAGTGAAACAAAGACACTTTATAAACCCTTTCAATTAAAGAAAATATGGTGGAGGTGCAGTTAGTATTTCTTGTGCACCCGATGTTAGGCTCTTGGGCGTTTTATTTGATACCACTTTGACTTTTGGGGCTCATAATAACTTGCTTCGTGAACGTCTGCGAAGGCTTTGGTATGTTGTCAGATTTAGGTCTAAACATAGCACTCAGTATGTGCTTTTATTTTTATAATTTTAAATATATTGTTTGTATATTTATCTATGTATTCTTTGACGACATTTGTATTTTGCCGGGTATACGTTTATACGTTATTTTTTTGTACTTTGGCAATACAAACAAATTTATCTATCTACATATGTAAAGGTAAATATAACTTTACAATTATTACTAAAAAAAAATGTCACAAATTTTTAATAAAATTATCATATATGGTGCATATACATTAAATATAATTCCATGGTTGTAGGCAGAATAAAAACACGGTATTTTGAAAAAGGACTAAAAAAAAACAAATCCAAAACGTAAATAATTTAATAAAGTACTTTTGAAATATTTGTAAAATTTTTAAATACTCTTACCGTATACCAAAAAAAAAAAAAAACACTGAAATAGTTCTATCTAGCTATAAACCTGATGTAGTAATAAGTTCCTGAAATGAACTGTACGCGGTTTAAACATTTAGTGAAAGTATACTTACAGTATTTTATTTCTTCATTTATGTTCTTCATTATGGCCTAAAAAAAGCCCTTACCTGCTTCATATAATTATTTCAAAGTGTGCCTTATATAAAATTAAGCTAAGGCTCGCGCCAAAGATTTCTTCAAATAGTGTTAATTTGTTAATTTATTTGATAGTAATAAATTAAACAATAATATTATTTATTGATTTAAAGTACACTAACATTGATAATAACACTAACAACAAGGTTATTACTAAATTATAACAATGCTAATTATTAATTAAATAAAGTACATTAATGAGATTCTGTTTAAGAAGAAAATAACATCCTGTTTGGATATTTCTAACAAGATCCAACCAATGGATTTCCGCAGGTAATAAAACGATATAAAGAGTATAAATACCTCTGAAGGGTTTTGATTTCCAAGGGAGGGGAAAACAACAACGTTAAAATATTTCGCCGCAACCGTTCTCGTATTATATTCTGATACAAGGAGCAAAACATTGGACTCAGCTAATTCATTTAATATTTGATAATTACAATTCGCCGGCGAATTGCCCTTTTCTCCGTTTCGTAATTAAAAGCCCTTGAGTATTACTTCAAAGTCGCATTTCACCGTCGTCCTCCGTCTTGACCTGAAATATTTTTACATTTCGAGTGTGCTGGAGCGCGAAATGCGAGGTGAGAGAACGGGAACAAAAGACGTTAGCCTAATGGTAAAACGCGCTCACGGTTGTTTTATAATTGTACTCATCATGTTCTTAAATTTAAGCGGTTTACTTTATTCTGCAAACGCAATTATTTCACCACATTTTACATTTCTTTTCGGGGTTCATCCGGGATCCTAATGGACAATCAAAAGCCTCACTGAACTGCTCTAAATTCCTTAATGCTCCGTTCACTCTTATTCTATTCAGCGTCGTATTGTCGCTCCGTAGGATTTTTTCCGTTTCTCCAGGTGTCTCCCTAATGCACTGCTGTAAAGCCGAAGTGATCCAGAAAATCTGTGCCTGTGTGAAGTTTAGCCCCGGGATATTTGGCTCTAGGTCGTTATTACTCGACCATGAGGCGTACGCGTCGTACGCAAATTTCGCACCAGCTACCTCCGCTATATCATCTATTTGAAGTAGAGATTCATTTACCTGAAAAAAAGGCCGTTTCAATTTTATGAGTTCGCATCCTTGTAAATCTGCATAGCTTATTCACTTTTAACTTTTGGATTTAATGTTTTTTTTTTCGTTTCTAAAACAGCATTAAAAACATTTCGTTTCACTGCTGTTAATTTTCAGTGGTATTTTTTTATGAATCTGCTAGTAACATTTTATTTTGAATAAACTGAAATTACTTTACACTCGTAATAATAGACTTTGGCTTAACCAGTGGATGTTATTTGTCGTATTAAAAATATAATGCATCTTTAGTTTCAGTTATATATAAATTTTCCCAACCGGCTGTAGTCCACATAGGAAGGAAAAAATGGCACTGAACCATATCAATTACTTCAGAAAGGAAGCCTCCTGCGAATCTAACTATCAGAAATTCCAGTAATGAATGAAGACAAACTAGAATAAGATACATGGATCGGAAGAAATTCTTCTAGAAATTTTATTTCGTTAAATATTAAATTTATAGCTTAATTTTAATCATTTCATCTATTGCTAGCTTTTATATTAATAAAGACAATGTAAATGTCGATAACATGCACAATTTATTGTATAATATATCAAAAGCATTTACGGAGCATAAGAACTTTTACTTAAGGTAAGTACACTTATTTTCAATATTTAAATTTAGTATCAATTATTTTCCAGTATATTTTGGATTATTAAATTTCAATTGTAAATCAAAACAACATTCAAATCTCCGGCCATTCTATATAATGAGTATCACTAACAATGACTACCAACTTATACATATTAAAATTTTCAATTTAAACTGTGATTTATAATTACATGGATAACCTGAAAGTTTACAAAATGCTAAATAGGAATTTCCTCGCAGTGACAAACCAAATATACATAATTCCACAAGAAAAGAGGCTAGTTCAGCAAATTTCTTCTAACAATGAAAAATCTTGACGTTTGTTTCGCATACTTTCAACTCAATGGTAAATACTATAATTCATAAAAAAGATCCCTTGGATTTCGAATATATTACAGAAATATAATTTCATTAATTTGACTTAACGAAAAAGTGAAACATTTTTTAAGAATTTTCTTATCAACAATACCTCGTTTACATAGGTCCTAGTCATTTATTTAATACGAGCTACATTAAGTCTTCACACCTTTCAACTAGTATCGATACCAAGGAACCCACACTAAATTCATAGAGTTACCGTACGATGAATGTATATTTCTAATTCCACGGCTACGATGTAAATTACTTAACACTCAGTATACAAATAGGTGTGAACACAAAATAGTAATCATAAGGTAGCCGGTTCGGTAGAAGTTTCCGCGGTTAGAAAAAAATTTCTGAATTTTAGAATTCCTGGAACTCCTTTCATTTTTAAATATTTTCAAGGTCTTTCCACTTATACCGGAAGTCGCCATTAACTTCCTTATTTTAAATGGAACAGCTGATATATTATCTCATTTTTGGATTTTTGAGAAAATTTCATGAAGTGTTCTCTGATTTCCTCATACCTATTTTCATTTGTTCCTTAGATACCTTGATTATTTAGAAAATTTTGAAATATGCAGCTTTATTGTCAATATTGCGGCTTTTACCCATTTTGGACTGGTGGCTGGTGCTTCTGGGGTGGACGGAAGCACAACAACGGCACTTTCGAAATCAATTGACAATTGTTTTATTGCATACAGGATGTCCAAAATTTGATAACCAATTACATCATTTTTAAAATTGAAAAAGTTCGGCTTTTCAATGGTGAGACGCAATACATTATTATGTGGTCGGATGCAAAATTTAATCCTGCATCGATTCGCTATGCTTTTCCTTATGTTTATGCTAATATTTTTTTATTAAATTGCCATATTCTTTAGATAAATCGTGCCTATTAAACGGTAGATTTGTAAATTACTAAAGTCAATAAAAATAAAATCGTTTTGGAAGGAATCGTTATTATAAATATAGTAATAAAATTGCAATTACACATTTCAAAATTCGATTTTAACATAAAAAATAATGAAATAATTTCAAAAAGATTCTTAATGCCATCAAAACACTACGACATGGTGCGATATTTCAAAAAAACCTGAGTTATTCGTCACACCACGGAATTGGAAATAAGTGGCTGATGTTTATTCCCATACAAGCCAACAAATTTATTGCTTTTCATCTCAGAATTACGTGAGAAACTAGTACTGAAACACACTCACACAGGTTTAAAGTAATCTCTGACCATCATTTTGGAATCGTCACTAATATTTGATAACACAGTAATTCCACGAAATTGCTAATGCAACTGCTCAACAGATTTTCTGGATGTTAATCAAACCTTCTAGAAAGTATGGCTTGCACAAAATTAAACAAATATTGCCAATCATTAAATCTTACTTGACATGTAGATACTATAGAATCAATATTACAATAAATGGCCTCAATATACAACAGATTACACCACAATTCAATTTTGTCTGTCTAAGAAGATTGATTAATCGTATTTGAAAATTCCAAGATTGTTCTTTTTATGAGAAGGGTGTAAGGAAAAGATGATGATTAATGCAAGCAAATTGTGACATACGATAATTACACTAAAATAAGAAAAAATGCCATTCGCTGCATATTAATAATACAGAAACCCCGTCATCATCTGTTAAGTACCTTGGAATTCATCTTGATATTTATTACTGATCTTAACTGGAGGAAATAATTAAATAAAACAAAAGAAAAAGATATTTTAAATAACAATTGCTTGAATAGAGCAAATCTCGATTGAATTAGGAAAAATTTGCAGCAATTTTTTGTTGGAAATTTGGTATTTTAATATCAAATGTCACTGGTTGGTTGGCAGAAAATCAAGAAAATCATAACAAGATGAACGCTAATTAAAACAGCTGTAAGTATTCCGATCTAGGGTTATGCTATCAACCCATAAAGCTGTATATATGATTTACTACGATAGCAGATTGAAAAAGAAATCCCCAGTAAGGCTGAAATAAGATAATTAGAGGTATTCAGAATGGAGAAGTTTTATCTGGACTTTAGTGGCACTTTAGAGGTTTTCCACCCAACTAATTATCTCACAAAGTTATAAATTCTGATTGCTATATAATGAATAATAACAAAAAATCGCTGCAAATTTTTTTATTTCAGTCCAGATTTTCTCTTTTCAAGCAATTGCGATTTTATAGTACAGAAATCATGGTAACTTTTATGTTACTTATAGCATTTTTTGGATATATTGAAGCATCTGAGACATTCAATGAGTTGCATTGTTTCCTTTTTAGTATAAAGTGCCATTTAGGTACTTCAGTGGTGTAATTTTGTATTCGCATAGAAGTATAAATAAATAAATGGGAGCTGTTTGTATGAGCCGAATTCTCGAGGGTTACAAAATTTCACGGTAGCAATGCAGATATTCGAATAGATATTAAGGTGTTGGAGTATCGGGTCTCGGTATTCGGCGTGCGTGGAGAGAATCGTCTATACTTTCAACATCATAACTGGAAAAACTGCCGCTCTCATGTAATATATGTCAATATATTTGAATGTCGGATCCCAGAAGTAATGCATCATTCATGCGCACACAGAATTTTCGAGTCGCTTGACTTCTAATACGTTAGAATGCAAGTTTGAATTTGTCTCTTCCGATATTCCACTAGCACCATTCCCGTATTCATATTTTATTTCACTCTGCTGCTATCGTGACCGGCAGGGTAAAAGTGTTAGGATTTGCATTAAGTGCACGTCGCCCACTTCGATTGGAGGAAGTTCGATAGGTAACATCTTTTCTAATGCTTTGGGTATTTTTTTTTTTTGGGTATATAAAGCTTAAGCAATTTGTTGCTTGTCAAGCACCCCCGCCAACTCACCCCTCCCTTAATCATCATTACAGCACGGAGAAAAAATCGGTTACCCTAACTGATCAGAGCAAGATTCGACTAGTCGAAACTTCTCAAGACATTCGGCTAGTACAAGAGCATTAAAGGACCTATTGTGTTTATCTGCACTTGGTGTTGTGAGCAGATTAGTTTTTATATCCTACATACTTATTTCTTGGTTATTGCAAGACACAGTACGGTTTATTAAATATCCTCAACTATATATACTGCTGTGCTTGATACTACATTAGACATAATGATTCCGATTAATCCTTATATCCTAGCAGTGAATCCAATACCACCTGAGCTCTAGTACCAACTCTCAACAACCATGGGTTGAACTACTTTTACTAAAACCAGCACAACAACAATTTTAGGCATCAGAAGGTCTTTCAAAAGATTCGTTCTAATACCTACTAAAGTGAAAATAATAATGCCCGAGGAAACGGAAGTTTTAACTTCAATCCCTTATACAACCTATCTAGACCAAGATATTTGGAAGGGGAAAACGTATAAAACAAAAGAGAAATCCCTTTTTAAAGGCTATGAACTCAATGAGGAACTTTTAGGAATGCCATGTGATGCCATGGTTCATTTATGGTATTATTAAAGCATATTGAACCAATAATCCGTCTGGGAAAAATTGCAAGCCAAACACCTATTGTTGGAGAATGCAAGGATGTTTCAAGAAATTCATATGGACCAGATTTATTATTTGTTTATTAAATATCCCGATAAATGAAACCATGCTTCATCCGAGAAAAAGGATTTACCAAGAACGTCGTCATCATTCATGGTGCCCAAAAACTATTGACAGTAATTATGTCAAGTTACGTGATTAATGAGTGAGTTCTTGCACGCAACAAAACTAGTATGGACATTCTCTTAGATCATTTTTAAGAATTGTTTGGCATCTTCCATATGAAAGTTGTGTTTGCTGTGAAAGTTTACGAATCGATTTCTTAGGTGAGTTATTCGCTCCTCAGTATCTTCAATTGTCCGTTTTAATGGTCTACCACTACCTGGTTTTTGGAAACACAGACTTGGTTTCGGGGAATTTTGCCACTGATTCTTTTATCAATTTTTACTTCACTAGAGATGAGATTTACTATATACACTGTACTGTACATATATATTAGTTCTACGGCTCTTTAAGGTCCATTATTTAGGTTATCACTTTGCTTTCTCAATTTCCTTACCGATTCTTCTTCATTAAGATCTGTTGTGTGTAGAATTTTCTAGTCATTTCTTCTTCGGTTTATCCTGTTCCTTGTTCCGCTCCTCTCCTTCTCTTAGTACTCTTCTGCCTTATCTATATTCTGGCGTCTTGTTTGCATGTGCTAACTATCTTAGCCTCTGCACTTTAACATGCTGAACTATGTTGCTGTGCCCTATAGTTTTCTTCTTTCACGATTCGCTTTTCTTCTTTGACCGTCTTCTTCTGTCTTCGTTCCCCTAAATACACTCCCTAACATTTTTCTTTCTCACACTTCGGTTTATACTTCATTCTTTTTCGTTAAAACCTGTGCTTTACACCTGCACACTACCGTCGACTTTATTATTTTATATATTCTAATTTTCAATGCTCTGTAAACTTCTTTTAACTTGAACATTTTCGTAATTGCCCCACCACTGTATTATTTCCCTTGTTCATTCTTTTTCAATTTCTTCGTGATCTTCATTACTATTTATAATTATTGCCCCAAGTATTTAAAGTGACTTACATTATCAAAATTGTAGCTTCCTGTATCGGTTTCGAATTTACTGTGTCTTTGTTTATTTGCTGATGCTTATTTTATTATTGGGTATTTTGGTATCCTGATTTTTTTCTGGGCCATCTTTCTCATTATGCTAAATATTTTTTTCTAGTTCTTCTTTACACTAGTTATTAATATTACGTCATCTGTATATGCAATTACTTTCTGTGTTAATCAGCACATGATTTCTTGTGTTTGTATTTCTCTCTCTTTGTAAATTGCTTTAGTACTGGGTTAAATAGTATTGTTCATAATGGATCTTCATGTCTAACTCTGCTCTTTTCTTCTGTTGCGATATTTTTTCTTCTGTTACAACTTCGTTTTGTGCATCAGTCCATCTAATTAATTTATTTGAAATGTTTAGCTTTTGCAAAGAGAACACTTAATTTGACTTACCGATCTTTAATATTACTTTGGTACAAAACCTATTGACCAGTTCATGTCAATCATATCTTCGCTGTTTCATCATCACTTTGATAGAAATGCATCTTTTTTCGTTGTAGAACTCGTCTGACATGGAGTCCCTGCAAACACAAAAACTCACAAGGTTGTAGCAAACACTACAACCTTGTGGGTTTTTGAGTTTAATCTCCCATTTCTTTTATCTTTTAAATTATACCAATTCTAATATCCTGATAACCTGTATTAATCTCTATAGGTCTCTGCCTAGTTAACTGAGGTAATACTTTGGGTTCGTTTTTAGCTTGTCAAAAATTGCCTTTTTGCGTTCCGAGTTTGACATTCATACAAAGTATGAGTAAGCGACCTCCGTCATCTTATTACAAAGTCTGCAGATGGTATATTCAGTTATGATCTCAATTTTAAGTATCCTGCCAGCGTACAGTGTCCTGCTAGGAGATCTGTTACGCTGCGAGGATGATTCTTTCTGAACCACAATAGTTCTGGAGCCTTCCTTTTTAATGGTACCTTAGCAAAAGTCTTTCTGAGTTTGTCTGGTTGTGTTGTCAGTGTTCTTAATGAGTTTTTGACTGAACTATTTGCCTCTTCTCTTGCTGTTTTTAAATACTTATAGTCTATACATATATGAAGCCGATCATTCCTTTATCGCTAACTCATGGGCTTCTTCGCTTCATTCGATTGTCGAATGTCCGGGCACCCACAGTAAAGTAACTTTATTGCGGTCTGTCAGGCTATTCAGTTCTTGAATACGTTCCCAAACTAGTCTTGATTGTCACTTAGCGATCACAAGCGCCCTCAGTATCGCTTGGCTCTCTGTTGAAATATAAATCGGCTTATTTCATAACCACTCTGATTGATTTCTGCTTAAAAGGTCGTGGGATAGTTTCCTAGTGAATAGTGATGGAAGTATTTCTTTCATTCAAAGATATATTCTTATCTCAAAGAAGAGTCTAATAAATATACTTTCAAAGAGATAAAACACTATTGCTTCTAAATAACTCTTTTTTTTTAGCGTTAACAATGTTGCTTAAAATAGAGAAATTTGAAAAGCAGGTGCCCTAAAATAATTTTCATTTAGTTCTTATTTATTTCATTTATTTTTCTTTATAGAATATATATTCAAGAATCGTGGTGCAATTTCTAATATTATCCCTACCGTTACTACTAAAGTTTTACATCTAGTTGTCTTTTACACAGAAATATTTTAAAAAGAAAGGAGTATACGACGGCAGTTAGGAAACAGTATTTTCTTAATTCCAGTGCCATACAAGTTTTTAAATACTTCATTCGCAATTTGGGTTAGCAAATATTGAACTTTGCATTCGACAATTGAACTAGATATTTTATTAATCATTCTCGTAAGCTGTTATTACTTCTGTAACATCGATAAGTCCACAAAAAAGTTTGTGGGGACTCTAATTAACAATTTACCTCCTTTGGTAAATTAAAAGAATTAAATGATAAAAAAGTTTTATAACTAAATGTATAAAGTTGGCTAACTAGTTTATCGACTTGGTCACATCGTCGTAGTTGCTTCGCACGTGTGCTCTCAGCGTTAATGTTTTAAATAAGATTGCACGAATTCACGAATTTATAATTTTTTAAGGTTCATTCAAGTAGATCTTATTATTTGCGATGAATGTTTTCTAAATTGTTTGTCTCAATCTCCAATTAGTGTGTCCGATGAAGCAAAGTAATATTTTGCGAAAGCTCAGGCAATAAAAACGGAATAGATCTTTTTCTGCGTAATTGACTGCTCACCCATTTCCTATATTTTGAACTCTGACAAGCAATCGATATTTCCATCTCTCTTAAATTTCATTCTGTGAATGAATATCCGTGTGAAACTAATCATCAGGGATTTTATAACTTCATCAGAAAGTTATACTATTTTTCAACTGCATGTTTTTCAACTGCATTGTGTTCGCGTACTCCAGATTATAAATGGAAAATAGAGATGATTTCATTGTCTAATTTAATGAAGTAGTGGGAGTTTCTATATTAATAAATATTTCAAACTTTTGTTTCAACATAGCAAGCACCTTTCATTTATTATCTGAATAGCTTAAATATTTCGTGTATTTAAGAAAAGATAATTATTGATTCTAGCACTACTTTAAATATTTAGCAATTTTTTTTTAAATTATAAACCTCTAACTTTGTTTAGTTTAGAACACTAATTCTAAATAATGCCTTATAATTTTGATTTTTGGAAAATGTCCGACTTTATTACTATATTACAGTTTCAGTGTACAATTCTTTGAATAGGGGGTTCATGATTGCGGTGTATTTCTTAGCTTATTTTCATTCTTTTATATCATAGCAATACCTTAATATAATACCAAATACCAAAAAATATATAAAGTTAATAGGAGAACTACTGGAAAACACAAACATGAAAGTAAAATTCCAAGGAATAATAACAGAAGAGACAAATATAAATAAGGGAGTGAAACAAGGGGACCCAATCTCTCCAAGCCTATTCAATTTAACCTTAGAAGGTATCATAAGAAGAGCCAAACTAGGCAATAAAAGTATCATTGCCGATGATTTGCAAATAGTAGCGTACACTGACGATATAACAAAAATAGCGAAGAAACAAAAAGATTTGTTAAATGCAATTAACAAATTAGAGAATTATGTATTGTAAATCAACGAAGAAAAGGCGAAATATATGAAGATTGGGAATGAAATAGAAGAAAACATGAACCATCTAAGAACTCAAACATACAAATTTGAAAAGGTACAACTACCTGGGAGTATCATTAGGACAAACATATCAATATAAAAGAAAGGATACAAAAAGATTACCAGACATTTGGCAGAAATAAAATGCTATTAAAAAGTTTTTACTTTTAGTAAAGCAAACAAAATAAAAATATACAAAACTTTAAAGGCTTGTTATTAGGTACGCTATGGAAACAGCAGTGTTAAATAAAAGGGAAGAGGAAGACTTGAAAATAATTGGAATGAAGATATTAAGAATAATATTAGGTCCAGATACACCAAAAGAAGGAGTAAAGAGCAAAAAAAAAAATAAAGATTTTGAGCAGGAGTTGGGAAACGAGAATATAGTCAGATATATAAAGGCAGTAAGATTGAATTGGGCGGGTCACATAATGAGGAGAAGGCAAACGGAGATGGTGAGAAGGATCACCCATTGGATTCCACTGTGGCCAACAAGGAAAGGTAGACAGAAAAAGACCTGGAGAGAAGAGATAGAGGAAGATGCGCGAGCACTGGGAATAAGACAAAGTAAAATGGAGAAAAATAACCGAATTAGCAAAAACCAATGACAAAATGTAAATGATTATAAGTAATAATTAGGATCAATATAATATCCAATAATCCTAAGGATTGCTAGTCTTCATGATGATGAATACCTTAATATTATAATCTGCCAAACTTCAAACACATTTCTATTACAAATTTAGGTTCTGATGCATTACTTAAATATAATAAGCCGGACCTAATCACTGTATAACCTGGTATCCCCGTCTCTAATTGACCCTACAATCAATAGTTAATCAAGTTTTATGAAAAAATGATGCCATATTTAACCGGGCAGGAAACAGCACCTATTAAAATTGTAGTATTCCTAACCGTAAGGTAACACAGTTCTAAAAGGGTTCATTTTTCGGAGTCCTCCGAATATGCAGTGTTCTCTCGCCCGAACTAAAACACATTAAATCTAAACGGTTACTAATAGGTTTTAGTAAGAGTTTGCCTTTTTAGTAAATATTTATGTGGAAGTGACAGCTAATCAAACTAAACGTATACCATCGTTTCCATTATTATTTTTTGTTGTACCTATTATATATGTTTTTGTTAGACCATTCTTGCAATCGTTAATTTCATCAAAGTTTATGATTTAATTTAATTTAATTTGGGTGATGAATGTAGGAGTAGTATTTAAATTAAATTAGATAGTCATAAGCTCAAACGATCCTTGAAATAATGCTATTTGCGAATATATCGACGAATATACATAGGCCCGCAAACTGTCGACAACAGTAGGCTTTAGTATTAACTAAACTTGCTCCCACTCACAAACAAAACTCACGTCAACAACAGTTTGTTTATGGGATTATACATTTCTACTATATCACGCACCATATACCATATATACAGAAAAGGGATTTATTACATAAGCTTATATACTAAATTATTAGTTTTGTTTACATTACCATTCTTTTGACATCTGGTACATAAATGTTCATATATTGATTTCCGAAACATTTGATTTTCTTGTAATAATTAACTAAGCTTTCTGACGATGTCCATTCTAATTGGTTTCCTCTGACATCGTAATTACGCCCTTCCAAAAACATATTCGATAATTTCTTGGCAATTATTGTACCTAGAGCCGCATAGTTCATGTAATTCGGTCTGTAAATGTCATAGTATATTCCGTGAAGATAGTCGACAGGTATCACTACAGAGTTATTGAAAAAATTTATTACGATTACTTCGTCATAAACAACATTGTGACTCACCCAATCTGTTCTCCTTAAAATTATACATTCTGGTCTTGTCCTCACCTTCATGAGTTACCAAGTCGTTTATCGTTTCATATTCCAAATCCTTCTTTATTCTACGCAGCTGCAGGAGGGATAATAGGAATCTATCCTCATGAATTTCGATCTGAAAGTTTGCGCTTTTTTTTATTACGGTAAACGGCCACCACGTAATTGGATTTTATTGTTCTTTAAAAAAATGAGATAGGGATTGCCTACATAACCAGATAAAGTACTAAATGGAGCTCTAAACATGCCTCTTAGTGTTTTTGTTGTGTTTCTAAAGCTAGTACACAACGTTGGTAATCGCCTTTGTTCCTGTATAGTTAATTATTCTGTTTGTTAAAGTTATTTTGAATTTGATGGTAGTTTGTAATAAACGGCAAATGAAGGCTACATATTCTGAATTATACATTTAAGGGAACTAAGTGTAGGCAATCGAAAAGAAGAGTTAATTAAAATCAATTAAGCTTAAACGCATTGATGTTGTGACTTTACATAGATAAAGTATTTTATTTTGGGTAATATAATTTTGTTGAATTAAAAAAAAAAGACTTCGCTTATTTGATGAATGAAACGATTTTTTTGCTGGTATTAACTCAAATAATTCTTTTTAATGATCAACGGTTGTAAAGTTGTTATACTCATAAAAAATATCGACAAAATCTACTTTGCTGATTCAAAAGGCATCTTTGTTTGACTGTATTTAATTAAAATTTAGTGTGTATTATGCTGAACGTTAATTGAGTTATCTGTTCAATTCAAGTACAGTACTATGGTTTGAATCACTAAGTCCATTCTCAATAGAATTACAAAATTTCTATACCTATTTATTCCTGCAAATTTGATTTACTTTTTTCAATTGTTTTTATGTATCATTTGTTGTTTTCGATCTTAATTTATTAAATTTGAAGACTTTTATAAACAAGATAATTGAAAATGTAATAAAGAATATAAAATGAAATATACTCACATTTCTGTATGCTGAATCTATGGAATCGTACTCATGATCATAGTCCGCAACGAAATTTATTACGCTGGCTATCTTCTCCTTGGCATTTTCAATTCCCCGTTTATCTAACCAATCAAACTTTTTTATTCGCTTATCAAATCTCCTCCTTATTACTTCTGTCATTGATCTCACATTTTCTTTAAGTTCTGGAGTTATAAATGTTTGTACGTATAGATCTTTTAGGGTAAATGGCATTCTAAAAACAGTAATTCGTGTGACGATAAGGCGCGAAAATGATGAAGACAGAATTCGGAAGAGAAATTGATTATCGCTTTTTGACCACTGCTACAGGATGGCATGGTTTTTATTTTATTTTACAATAATATATTCAATTCATCGTAACAAGTTTAATATCCCTTAATTATTGAATAATATAGCAAAGGGAGAAAATGTTTAAGTGATGTTTTTGCGGAAAAGCAAATAAAATCTATCGTACAGGAGGAAATTATTATTTAATATCCATTTGAAATGCTGATTCGCACAATGAAGGAACACGCGCTTATCATTATGTATACAGGTCAGATTACATACCAAATGCCCAAAAATTTTTAAATCGATGACTACCTTTCTTCAATTTCAAAAATAGTTTAACCTCTTCCGTTGTTGGTATCAAATTTGAAACACTACAAATGCCTCAAATAAATTGTTGAAATTTGTGAAACGGTACTCTTCCTTACTAAATGTTGTAACTTTGAAAAATAACAGACGACTGACAGGAAACACATACTTTCAAAGAGTAAAGGAAATAAAGTTGTGAGAGTAGGAGGTGTTCTAGAGTAACAATACTATCGTTGCTGTTTACTTTATGACATAAAAGCAAGCATAAAAACCATAGAAATATGAACTCCTTCACAAAATCGGCTCTACTGAGTGATGCTTTTACGTTTCAAAATGTTTTTCTCAAAAACTATTACTGATGAGATTCTTTGCCATATTATCGAGCAGCGATAGAAGACTTCTTGCGGCCTGTGATTTTTTTGGAATATTTATTGCTAGGTTTGGAGGAAGAAAATTGATAAGCGGAGAAAAAATTAAACTTTAACCAATTCTTTGGCGATAGATTAAAAAATTAACAACCACATATGTTAAAAAAGCACGGGCTGTAGGGACGAAACCGATTTAGAGTAAAATAATAAAAAAAAACGGAATATCAGTGAAAGCCGATGCCTAGTTTTAGAGAAAAGTTATGTTCTTTACATGAATCCAATATTTCGCTTTCATTGTGTTAAACAGTGTTGGGAACGAAACTTTCATCATCATTTACGTTAGATCGTCCGCTTCCTAATGCGACTTCAACCAGTCTACTTCACTCATTGCGTGAATGAAGTAAATCTTTCATATTGCTTTCACGAGAATGCACTTGTAGCAACCTGTTTGTATGTAAACAATTTACTATTTATTTTATCAATAAGTTATCATCAATAAGGTATTTACCCAAAAACTAAATTGTAATCTATTATAAAAGCCACGCCGGCGCCGTGGACGGAGCTGCTTGCTCCTGCCTTTCACGAAATATATCCATTCATATCGTGAACGCAACCTTGAGCCTTTGTTTCATTCGTTATGTGGCTTCGCACTGTAATATTTACCCATTCACGTTGATCGCAACACTGGTATTAAAGCTTCTGGGAAAGGATACTTCGATTGGGAACATTTGTTCTCCAAATCGTAACTGTTTCCCTAAACATTTGAAAATTGCAAGTTTGCATAGGGCATGCGCATTTATTAAAGCGATATTAGTGCAGCGCATGTGCAACAAGTCTGGACGTAGTCACTTTGCAATAGTTCGAGAATGGAGAAGGATATGGCGGAATGCACTGTACCTGAAATTTATAAAATACACATCAGAGTAAAGTACGAAAACTGTAAAAGATGGGTAAGAGTTATGGGAGCAAACATCACCAAGGCAGATGTAGATAAAGCAGGTCAGAAACTTGTGCATCCTTATTTAATTTTCAATCTACGATGTACCAATTTTTAATTGGCCCCACTACATTCTAGGTGTTAGCTCCTGAATAAAAGCACATTTATCTTAGCTGAATCCGTGGTGTTTCAACTGTGTCGTGCCTTCAACCCACGGTCGGTACCAAACTCGAAGAAGCGACAATATTATGGATAAATTAAAACAATTCCAATGACGGCTGCTCTGTGACCGCAGAAGAGCACGTGCTTAGTGTGTCTATCCTAGTAATCATTAGGAATATATCAAAAATAATTCAAGAACTTGAGGTTCGACGACATTTTTGATGCATTTTTAATGATAAATAATAGAATAAATGCACTGAGCAAGGGTGCTTCTTTCCACATAGAATAGCCCTCATTGATTAACTCCAATATGATGTTAAACTTAGCTACTATGGAGCTAGGTAACATAAAAATAGAGTTAAAAATCTTCTCACTAGAGAGATATTCTCTTCTCTTCTGATAATAATCCGCTCGAATCCTGTGGCAGGTACCTTCTTAACGGAAATAAATTCATGTGTAAAGGATGGAATACATTCCGAAACGGAGTTAAATGTTTCCGTACGGAAATAATTTGATCCAATATGGAGCAAAATCTTTTCTCTGTCGGAGAAAATTATATTCACTGTGGATTTATTTAATACCGTCCGTTTGTTTATTGCGGATGTAATTATTTCCAAGTGGAGTTACTTGCATTAGCAACGGAGATAATTTTATCTGATACGATAGTAGTATTGCATACATATGGGGGAAACAACATCCGTTATTCATTTTAATAACAGCAGTAGGAGTTAAAATTTCTCCATTTCGGAAACTTTTAGATTTATTGCAAAATAGTAAAACTGCATAAGAGAGACAAATTGGTCCTTAACGGATTAGGTTGCCTCGGTTAAAGATGTTTTTTCCCCTATGGAAAGCAAAATTATCTCTGTATTCCACCTGTTTAGTAGCAAAACATTTAACTCCGAAATGGAGGCTCCTTGAACGGATGGTCGCGAGGGAACACCGGAAAAGAGTTAAAACGGTGTTAGATTCAACTCCGTATTTTTATCTGTGTAGTTCTACTGTCTCTTTTTAACTCATCACGATACCCGGAATAAGCTTTAATACTATAAAAGGGAAATATTGGATTGATATTTATTCCCTTCGTTGTCTTAGTCACCATCCGAATTTCTGGAATTTCCTTATTAACTCCTAATGACCGTCATACTTATTAGTGTTTTAGAGAGAGAGAAGTACAACTAAAGATGAAAACGACATCATTATGAGCCTGTAGGTTCAAAAACAATCATCTAGAATCTAGAACATATAAAGCTGCTTTAAAGTATGTAGTGTGACCCATTTCATCAAAAGAATTAATTGTATTAGAAATATATAGTACAAATAATATTGCTGAATAAAATAAGAAAAGGAAAATCAATTGAATAGAATCGGAATTGAATTTGGTAGTCAAAAAGGAAGTAGCAAATTTTGAAATTAAGCTCCGTTATCAACAAGGCAGTAAATTCAATAATACCTAAAAGGCGGTGTTCAAATAAGAATGAGTGCCTACCCTGGGGTAGTTTTTGTTGATAATTGGCGTAAATATTTCACTCCAAAGAAACAGTTTACAGCCAAAATTTCTATCGTGAATATGGACCAAGCTTTTAACAAAAAATTAACTTCTTGAAAAGCTGTTTATTATTATTGCTTTAGAGTGTTTGATCATCGAAATTAACAAAAAAAAAAGAAAGTCGTTTTGAGGTTCGTAAATTATACGTAGGTTTTTATATTTCAGTTTTATTTCGATGAAATCTTGGTGTGACTATCCCTAATATTTATAAACTTTCTTGTTTCTTTCTATTATTGCATTATTTAGATTATAAGTAATTCTTTTATAATCTTACATTTTATTTTGAATTTAATGACTTGTGGATGGATAAATAAGAATGATAAATGGCAGTAATTTACACTTACACGTCTTCAATGCCTTTTAGACAGAACTCCCATCTAGATTTTTTTCTGTGTCCATTCGTCATATCGATATATTCTTGTTGTCGTTTTCGGAATGGTTTCGGTAGATATTCAATGAAGCCCTGTACGAAACGCCAGGATAAGAAATTGGCCTGCACCCTAAAAATAACTAAATTTTCAATTTTATTATGAAAGTACGACCGGGTAGGAGTTAAATGTTCCCGGTGGGCAAGTTATTAAAGCCTTGTCGTGAAATTAAATTGCTCAGTGACTGAGGCCGCAGAATCCCAATTAACGTCTAATTTTGTCGATTTTTAATGTATTACGAGTCCGTCTTTTTTTCCGTAAAACGGAGGCAAATTAATCATTGATCTTATGCAAATATATTGATTCCGGCGATTGAAGAATGCGACACGTTCGAGTGCTTCGTTCAGATATTCATTATAATATCGAGACCTAATCTCAAATATCAATTTTAGCACTGGAAAGGTTAAAGGTTAAAGGTGTTATCTCAGGACTTCCCCTACCTTTTATTATTTTTACATTTATAGGCCTTACAATGAAGATTGGTAAATGAATAGAAACTATCCCCGGAAAGAAAAACAGCCGCAAGCAACTAGATCATCATTATAGTGGTGACAGGAAAGTGATTCTACAGGGCGGTGTACTGCCTTCTTTACTGTGGTTTATCCCAGTGGAAAACCAATCTTGTAATTGCGAGAAAGGGTTTTAATTGTTTGAGTTATGCTGATGATCTCACAATAGTCGTTAGAGGGTCGTTTACGCAAGTCCTAGTAGTTAGTTATTAGTTAGCTACATATTAACTACTATCTAGCTAACTACTAGCTATCAGTTAATACTTAGAAGACATAGATTCTTACAGTCACAAGAAAAAGACCGTTAATAGAAGTCTTGCAATTCGTGTCAGGAAACATGTAAACAAGAATTGACAGCTAGCACGTTTTATCTGAGCAGAATCGATATCTTTTCTGAGTTTGTTATAGTTAATAGCAAGTCTTATACATTTTTTCCCTCTAAGAATAAAGGTGCTTACGTTGTTTGTCTGTTCTTGTTTATATATTATGTTCTTCCCCAATGTTGCGAGGAAAAAGGATTTCATATGTAAAAGAAGGAAAATACCTTGGAAATGGTTTTATTAAAGACTTACATGAAATGCACATAATAATCAACAAGGCCACTATTACTTAAGCAGATGCCGAAAATTTCGTAGGAAAACTGACTCCGTGCTTATAAGTAGTTCTAAATCTGCCATGGTTACAAGTTCATATACAGTTTGTAGCCTATAGATTTATGCACAACGAAATATTGATAAACAAATCGTGCGTTATCGAAATCGAAAGTTAGTAGATACAATAATGGTTGGTAGAATGAAATAATTCCCTCATGGAGGTATCATGTTATGACGTTACGAGTGATGACATGTTCCAAAAATATAACCTGGGTAGTAAATATCGGGTTAGAAGGCGAGAGAAGAGAGGCTCGCCAGTAACAGTGGACGTGCACAGGTATACCAACAGCTCTACTAAAACTGATAACGGAGTAGACCCGGAATATACGAAAAAAAGAAACTGAAATAGAGAACTCTCACGACAGATTTCCACGCTGAGATTTGCCGCACATTCATTACTGCACCAGAGAAGTAGAAAAATAGAACAAGTTAGTTAAAAAGGTCGGTATCTCTTCTGGCAACCAGTCAACATTTATAGATGTTCAGATGATCAGTTAGTTTTGACCAAGATTTAGTTTGGGACTGCATAATAGCCCTAAAAGGGAAAGGTATCCACAAGGGAATTAACATGAACCTGGGTTTCCATTTGCATTAACGTGAAGAGGAGTGAGACGACATACGATTTGACTAGGGTTTGCAAGACTTTTCAATGTAGCCAGCGCTTCTTTCAGCATAACCAAACCGCAAGTTACAAAGTCCATCAACGAATGCTTATACCATAAGTCGAGAGGGAGCGCGTAAGTCACCAGAACAAAAACAAGCTAACCAGTTCCCAGATGGGTAAAGATCTAAATTTACTAAATACTCAGTAGTAAAGAATGGAATACGATGTTGAAATTATAGTATGACTACTGATCGGAAACTCTATTCATTAAGTAGGCACATGTATGTACAACAGGGAGGAAACTAATAACAGATTCTTCTAAGGGGAACAAGAGACCCCAGCTCACATTCTGCGTGAACAAGATGGCTTAACAAGGCTAAGGTTTTTGCTTCTGCGCTTGAAAACTCCTAGAGCAGAGAGATACATAAAAATCTCAAGTATGGTGGATCTTTTTAAGATAGCGAAACCAGAGAGCTTTCTAAGATGAAGCGAATACATAATGGTTTTTAAAACAATATCTGCAAGTGAACTCGTTGTTGCAAACTATGCACTGCGTAGCTTTCGGTTTGGCACCGGGCGTTGGAAATGCTTCTGATTCACGTTTAGTCCTCAATCGCAATGGACATCTTCAGGGCTGTTGTTGTTGTTACTCTAGAGCTGAAACTTCCAGGAACTTTCTGAAAGTTTCAGGTCGGGTGCAATAGCAGCTGTGAAGGAGTCCATTATGACTGAAGAGGAAACGTAGACCAGAAGGAGTTCCAATCTGGAAGCCAGGAAGTATATTTGTAAGTAAAACTTGAATTAGAACGAATTGCATATTTTGACGAAATAAAGTCGAGTTGATAAATTCGAACTTAGAAGTTCTTTGATAGGATTATTTCAAATTCCTTGGTCATGTAGCAATAGCCGAAATGGCAAATGGCTCCTATAATATCATTTATTAGAGGTGATAGTATAAAATCAGAATAATAGATCTTTATTTCAAGCTATCAAAAATATAAATGGTGAAACATACAAAATAACGTCAATAAAGGGAGTATTAACAGACAATTAGACTATAAAAAATAATCATTAATAGAATTACAAGATAACTCCATTAAGTGCGGTTTAACCTTATGTTTGAAATGGTATAAATTATTGGCTAGTTTGATTTCATTCGGCAACTTATTGAACAGCTTAAAAGCTACCTAGGTTGAATTCTTCTCAAACAACGATGATTTGTGCGTGTGAGGTAAGTGATCAATTTCACGCCTATTGTTGTCCGTGTGAGGAGTCAGGAAAAATTTCTAATCTATACTTAAAAACACAAAACTTCCGAAATGTAGGTATCAAAAAACGTTAATATTTTATTGGTTCTAAAAATATCTTTGCAAGAAGCATGATATAGTAAATCAAATAGGATGCGTGGAGCACCCTTTTGTAATAAAAATATACATACATAACCAGATCCCCAGTGAATTACCCTATAGATCATTTTTGATTGAAAATGTGAGAAATAATAGGTTTTCAGAACAAAAGTAGCGCACGAATTTTTCAAATTATGTAGATAGAGTATAGCATATCTTAGCGAATTCACAACAAAAACTGTCGATATTGGACCCCAATTTTAGATCTTCATCTATAGCCATCCCGAGTAATTTCGATGATTTAGTTAGTTTACCATTTGATACAAAATTACTAATACTATATTTGTTGTCATTTTAATTAAGATACAATTTGTTTTGCTAGTGCTGACCACAAGATCATCACAAGCCAACCAACCACACAATCGAGTGTATAAAAGGTTAGGTGCTTGAATTAGCGTGTGAGAGAACTAAAAACTATATTAATATCGTCAGCATACAGAGTAAAATTAGAAGCAGTTGTAAGGGCCTTGAGAAGATCGTTAATAAAAATTAAGAAAAGGGTAGGGCACAAGAATGAGCCTTCAGGCATACCACAATCACCTTCATATATATTACATAAATAATCGTTGATTATTACTCTTTGAGTATGATGTGTTAAATAGGTTTCGAACCAACTTAAAAGGTTGCTCCTTATGCTCTAGTTGCGGTCAACACTACCAAAAGCTTTTGACATATCTACAAAAATAGCCAAACAGGGAAAAATCGAATCAATACTGCCGGGAATTTGCTAAATGAATTTATATAAAGCTGCATAAACAGAGCGATTAGGAGTGAAACTCTGTTGCCGGCTAGCAAAAAGATTAAATTTGTTAAAGTGGACATTAACATTCAACATCAGTAAACTTGAATAAAGAAGGAAATGTACCTATAGGTATAATATTAATAATCATCATAATTGTTATTAAACATGGAACGAAAGAACTAATTCCAACTGGTATTTTGTAAATTACTACCCAATCGATTTTGACACTGATTATAAAAGCCTTTTCACCTAGCTATTGTTCTTATTTCTAAAGATAAATTTGCAACCATTCTCATTAATTACTATGTTAGTGAAAAGGTAGAATCGTGGAGCTCATCTTACCTTTTCTGGGCTCGCCGTAGTAAGCTTAATAACTCCTTTATGTATACGATGTCGGGCACATTGATAACTTCATTGGCGGCGATCTGTACGCCAGGAAATTGCAACGTCTGGTTGATGTAATCAAACCAGGGAACAGTAGGAATCTCGTAGTGCAGATCGGATATCGTCCTGGGACTGAATATATGTTCATTCTTACTGCGTTCCTCGCTTCTCTTTATTACCTGGAAGTTTTCTAGATGTGAGCCTTTCGATTTCAAAGGGCCCCTAATTATGTGCCAGGGAACTTTGAAATCGGATAGGCGAGGTACACATTAAGGACGTTAATGATGCGAGCTGGTAACAACGTCAACATTAAAACATCATGGAACCAGAAGTCATTCTCAAAGGAAAACGTATGACCCGATATATCTTTTATACCAGGATGCAAAAGTAATTAGGAAGAACTACTAGATATACATACATGAGATTCGCAATATCAAGTATGATATGTTAAGAAAATAATTTGTTTTCATATATTAGGAAGAGTTTCAAAACCTTTGTGGAGGTTAGATTTATACGCAAGTAATAATTCTTGAAAAGTACTCCTTAGCTTTAATCTCAACGCAATTATCAGGTACACAAAAACAGTAGGAAGCTATGCAGACATATACAGGGTATTTTATGACAATTTAGACACGAAATATCTTGGCAAGGATTTGTATCACAAAATTTAATTTGGTAAATAGATATTATTGGGAACGCCGCATAAGATGGTATATTTGAATTACTTCCAAAATAGTTTAGTTTTAGGTCACGTGACATAAATTTTAAATTGAACACCTTGTATATTTGAGAAATCTTAATCTTTCGATAAAGAGATTAAATCGATGTATCATTCTTACTATCTACTATGATTACATCGTCAGTTATTAGTAAGCAAAATCAGTATTTTATAATCACTTCACAGTAGTGAAGTAAAATGTGTTTCTTAGAAATTTAATAGTACTATGTGGTACAATGACAACAAACAGATGTTAGCAGTATATACAGTAATAAGCAATTAAGCTTTTCAAGGAGTTATTCGAATTGATTTCCACATTCATGGACACAGTTTTCAAATCTGCATAATATATTTTTATTGATGTTAAAGTGATATGTATAATTAAGTATGTATAATTACTACTCAACACAAATGTCAAAATATAATAAAATTAATGTATGAACAATATTCACCTTCACAAGCGGAGCACGAGCGACGCTGTGGACGAAGCAGACACTATAAAAGCCCACACACTAATTTCTTTCTAGATATTCATTGAAACTGTAAAAACTGTTATTTATTAAAACTGTATAAGCCATTTTCAATATGTTACGCTTCCCGACTTGGCTTTTGATTACTTTTAGTAAAGCATTATAGGCGGTCAAGGATTTATAATATGCACCTTGCTCATACAGCTTTAATCTGTGCTTAGGCACTACAATATCATTGCTATGCCTCGTGTTCATCCCAATTGAAATGTCCTTATTGTGAACGTAGAGTTCCTTGTTGTTCAGATAAAAGGAAATCAATCTTATAATATACAAGCAAGGGAGTGGTAATATGTTAAGTAACTTAAACAATGGTTTGCACGACGAGGCACTAGGTACATGAAGCATACATCTTATTATCCTTTTCTGAATAATGAAGACTCTCCGAGAGCCAGCAGAAGATCCCCAAAAAATTATACTGTATGCCAATCTCGACTGGATATGGCCAAATAAAAAGTCTTTAGTGCGTCGATACTAACAAAATTACGAATTTTATAGATCGCATAACAATACTGGATTACAATTTTATTACTTGGCGCTCTAAACATTTCTGGGGTTAGACAATCAGGATCCCGAATTCTATACAGAATTTCTAGCTCTTCTACAATCTTTTCTATATTCACCGTAAACAATGAGCATATCAACATTGACTGGGAGTAAATAGAAATTTTTCTCGTTTCTCGGAAAGTCTTTCGCGAATTCTCGATACCCTTGGTCCAGTCCGACTGACTCGACCCACCCTTTCGCTATTTTATGAACCCCCAAGTTGTAGAGTCTTCAGATCCTTTAGCGTAGAATTTCTTTTACCGATTTACACGCGCTAAACGGTGCTTTGTTTAGCGCGTGTAGACTCTGCCCCTGTAGTTGTTAGGAAGAGAGGGAAGTATCAAACCTTATATAACATTTGTTTGTCATCAATTTATTACATCTTTCATATATTATTTCACTAAGTACAGTGAATGTAGTATCGTGTAGTGATTATAAAACGCCAACTTCATTTGTTAATAACAGAGTATATACGATAATAGTACGTGAGATAAATCAATTTAACCAATCTATCGAGAGGAATCTAAAACTACAAAAATATACAGGATGTTCAATTTAGTTTTTTAAATGTATGTCACGTGATCTAAAACTAAGAGAGTAATTTAAACATACTATACTATGCGGCGTTCCCAATAATATCTATTCACCAAACTAAGTTTTTATGTTGCAATCGTTTGGCAAGATATTTCGTGCCTAAATCCTCATGGGACACCTTGTATATACAGTATGCTCGCAGTTGACCTGTCGATGAGTGTATCTGTAATGACTGGCAGAACGTAAGTGGGAGGAGCTACGATAAACTCCTAGCACGTTAATTTCATTGTGGTCATCCAAAAAACATTTAGCGCTTTCGGCAATAAACGTTTTATGGATTACAAGGGTTACTCTATATCACTGCTGCGATTCAAATGGGCAGTTAGCCTGTTGAATGCAAAAAATTAAATATATAAAATGAAAAAGGTCCGATTATTTAATCCCCAATGATACCCGTGGAGTTTCACTTTCTGTGGATAGTGCATTCGCATTGGTATAATATATATATTGAATATAAATGTCTGATGCACATGCATTCGAAATACGTTCTGTCAGGGTAGGATTTATTTTTTTCTAAATCACTTACATTCTTATTAAAAAAAATGCTTTCATAAGTTACTAAAGGAAATGTTGGTTTTAAACGTTGAACCGTGTTAGGCACAGTACTAGAGGAATTTAACTCGCGGTATAATTACCTGAAAATGAATCTGGTTATTTACCACTTTAAAATTGGCTTATTATAACTAGTTTCTCCGTCAGCTTATATTTATGCATTTTTAAATTAATGGTGGCCGTTATTCACTGAAAACGTGGTTTATTAAAAAATGTGCTACGGAAGAGCGAACAAGTATATAATAGCCTCTTGTTGGCACTTTTTTGTTGTTTTTTTATGACAGTTGCACTTCTTACAGAAAATCCATTTCTGCTCTTAATTTCCCAATAGATCTACTGATCTATTTGGGAATTTAATATTTTAGAAAAGACTTCCCATAGATCGATCTATAAACTGAAGTATGTGAAAAACATCGCCAGGACTGGCATAATAAAACAGTGGATATACTTTTTTTTCCTGTTCTGATAAATGGAAATAGCACATCTTTTGCTCTTCATTTTACCCAGCGTCAGCTCGTGTGCGTTCACTTGGTATATAAATCAAATTAGCTGTATGTAGTATGTCTGCTTGGTTAATAATGCCAAACAAGATATTTAAGGTTACTATCGTGCACAAAGTCAAGATCGTAAAACAGACAATGGCATCGAAACTGAATATCTTAGTTGTAGGACTTTCTTTTCTTTTTGACGCTCGACTTTTAATCTAAATGCGTTATATCATCAAACACTGTCATTCAAGAACTAATTTAAAAATGAATAAAAAAATTAATCTACTAAATTCAATTTAAAGGGATGTAATTGAGGCGTTAATCAAGTTATTGACGAAGTCTTGTTATGGTAGAGGGGAAAAAAAACCTCTTAATCCGATATTAAACGAATTCCCCTGTTATTTGGGCGGAGATGTCATACTTTACGTAATCCTTCTTGAAATTCCAGTACGTCTCTGGCTTCCCTTTCAGCGCGGTTTTTCGGTGCTCCCAACATTGCACTAATATCGGCTATGTAGCTCAAGTAGAGGTCCTTGAATCTGTCGTTCAGCTCCAATCTGTGCGATCTTGGGGGTCTAATCTATAAAGAGATTAGTTAATTATCGGAAGGCAGTGGATGAGACGTTGGGTGTACTGAAATACAGTAAATCCTTTTAGAAAATTGTGCAAGATCAATTTAATGGAATGGTGAACCATGATTCGGAGTAATATCTTGAATTATATATAAATATATCTTTAGGCAAGATGTAGTAGTATTTAATGGAAATGTTTCCTGAAGTAGAAATCTCTTCCCAGTTTCTATTTCTAAATTGCTGGCATTATTATGGGAATGATGAAATAATATGGCGTAATATGTAATGAAATGATAATTAAGTGCAATCTAGTTTCGAAAGGATGCATTCAAATTGAAATAACCAAAAAGGTCAAAAAATCCTGATGGTGTAGCGAAACTTTGCAAGAAGGAACTGGGGATTCAATCCAAAAGCACTATTTTGAATGTATAAGGGTATAGTGAATCATTACTTGGTATGGAGCAGAAGAACTAACTTGGTTACCGTGAGAATGAACTTTCTTAAGGTGCAAAACTCACTTGCGTATGTCAAACTAAAGAAATGAGTCCCACGACTGAAATGATACTAAATCGGACTCACCTCCAGAGTTTTAACGGAAAGAATAAAATTATAAGATATAATCCTAAATCTCCTGAGGATTTCCGAAAGACTTTACCACAAATAGTGGGCCAATGAGATTAAAACAAAATCTTGAAACTAAATAGAAATCTCCAGAAATTATAAAACGGATGGTCCTTAGACGAATGAAATTAAACTGGGAGTAGATGAGCATAGAGCCAAATATTTCGAAGTCTTTCTAGTGGAAATGCATGTTATACCTACATTCGCAAAAACTATCACAATGTTTTGGTTATAGTGATCATCAAAGTAGAGAGTTACATACAATCACTTCATGAATACCTGAATAGTTTTGGAGTATCTAGGAAAACTAAACGAGCTAGGCAAAAGTAATAGGATAATCCATCTATGGATTCCGTGACAGAGAAGACTGGAGGAAAATAAAATAACTAGTAGTGTTGCTAACAAGGAGTGTGGAACACCATTTTTAGGAATTGAGCCGTTTTGTGGAATAATATTGCAGAAACTGAAACCAAACAGGGCAGAGAAATTCCAAATCTCCAAGGTCAACACCCTTGGCTTGAAGAGATTTATAGAATGCTTCAATCGAAGGGACAACAAGCAAGCTAACAGAGATTCTATCAAATCATTATTACTTGAAAGGGTCCCTTGAACAGGTTGGCAAGAGCAAAGGAAGCCGAATATAGATTCTACACAGATATTCTAAGCAGAAGAGAATTGGACAGCCAACTGTAAATACAGCAAAAAAATGAAGCGACAGGGGTATTTATATATTACCAGCTATACATATACAAATTAGGATCTAGAGCTATAACAGAAAAATTGCAGTATAGTAGTTAAATACATTTTTGCGTATTTTCAAAACGGCATGGTATGAAAATATCTTGTTTATTTATTTCTAAGCAACTTCGCAAACGTTGAATACACGTTTAATTATGGTTTAATATCCCTTTCAGTACATCAACAGTTTGATAGGGGATACCTGTTGCCGGATTTGCAGGCAGCATGTAGATGTAATCGAATTAGCGACTGTTATAAGTACCTAGCTCAATTTTAGCCATTACTCAATTAAACATTAAACGTAAGTAACTAAGCACGCGAACTGCTTCCTGCACTAATTGAGTAAATTAAAATTGACCTGCACTAATGTGGACATACCGCACACAATCATATGCATAAGAGAAAAAAATAAATGTAATGCGCATATGATGCGGCCTTATGTAAATTTCTACTAACCTTAATAATATTTATATGAACAGGTAGACCAAATTATATTTTTATTCTAATATGCCCTAAATAATTAATGCCAAGGTTGATTATAAACGAAAAACACGGAATGGACTCAGAACATTTTTTTGAATATATTAAAGTGACAGGAGGTTTATTGCCATAGGGGTTTATTTTGAGCCACTTCTTTTCATTACTCCCACAGACGATAGATTTTAGGTTTTTTTTTTTTGAAAATATAATAGAAATTGTATAGCTCAAAACTGTTACAATTAGCTTATAGCTTAGAAATACTATTAGCTTGGAAAAATGTACCTAAAAATTGCCTGGTAATTTATTTCCTATTCATTGATATAACGGCTGTTGTCTTACCTTAAAAGTTTGATTGCTGTTAGTTCTTTTTCTTTGTATCGATGAAAAGGGTTATGGTTTTCGTGCAGACACAATTTTCTTAATATCATTTATCCCCAAAATTTATAGGGAAAGTCAATTTTATAATAAACAGTAGACTCCTGAAACCTAATAAAATGATAAATTAGAAAAAGAAAATAAATAAGTGTTGGTTCTTCTGCAAAAAAAAACAAAAACAAAATAGCACCTTAATGTGGTTCGCAAAAAAATTAGTAGGGATATAGATCAATTAAATCAATTTTTACTTATACCCTCTCATGCGCAAAGCTTTCAAAATGGATTATATTTTCCATTGAACAATATCCCAGCCTGTATTTGAATCCCTGTATCAGACTCCTCAAAATTGTTCTGAATTGCCCCGTTTCAATTAAGTTTTGACATTCAGATTTTCTACATTTTGGGGACTATTTTTGTAAACTTCGACTGTCAAACATTCTCACAAACGGAAATTCACTAGCATAGGGCACAACTATCTTCTCTGACAGTCAGTTCACATCTAAAGCGATCAGCTCCGTAAATGTGAGCTCTAAGTTGATTTGAGACTGCGTAAGCCCCTTAAATGAGGGGGGCACCCAGAGGGTATTAACAATGCCTTGGGTTTCTAGCCACTCAGGCGTGAGGGAGAATAAGGCGGCGAAGGATCTGACCAGGCGAGGTTCGTTAAGGTCATTCGTTGGAGCTGGCTCTCTTTCAGCGTTACTAAATCGTGAATTAAAAGATCCATCAATGGATGGATACTCAGAAAGTAGGCAGAAGAGTTTCCTAAGGAATAGATGCTTGAATTTACTAAAGATCTACTGAGCCAAGATAGGAAGAACTGTCAAAATGATAATAGGTTTGCTGATTGGTCACTGTAGACTAAATAGGCATATGTACAGTATATGATGCTACTAGCAGATTCTGCCAATGAGTGAGGAAGAAACACCAGTACACGTGCTGTGTCAATGACGGCCTGGCGAGGACAGTAGTAGGTATGGAGAATCCCACAGCTAGCAGTTACCAAGGAAGCCGCTCTCAAGGATGGTAGATCTAATTAAGAGGGCAAAATTAGAGAGCGTCCTCTAGGAAAAAGGGGAATCACAATAGATCTAAAACGGTCGGGATGATACAAATCCATAGGCCACTCCAACCCTAATCTAATCTAATCTAAAGCAACAATGCTAGAATTTGTATTTTTCTGTAACTCATATGGGTGAATTAACTTCCTCAGTTTTCTCGTAGATCTTGCGGATAAATTATATTGAAAAATCGGGGATGCATAAAATACGTTGATGGTAAGACAACTGCCGTTATATTAATGCACAGGGCATAAATTATATAACAATTTTTGTCAGGGACATTTTTTTTTCATCTAGTGGGTTTTTAATATACTATAAATAAGATAGTAGCTTTACTTATTTTACCACACGGTATAATAAAGAAGCAAAAGATAAATTCAAGATGCATCAATTCAAACTCTATATTTTTGGATAAAACCATATACATTTAGACCTGTGATTTTGCCTTTTTGGTAAATATGATATTGCTTGATGCTATGAAATGGACATATATTATATTATTACCATAATATGATATAGGTCGCGTTATTAAATTCTCTTGTAAAGGAATGAAGATTTAATGAAATAATATGTCATTTACCTCCACAATATGTTTATCTGGTTCGTTCCGGTTGATGCCCACTTCCACAGAGAGAAATATATCAAAAGTGTATCCGATCCTTCTCAGCTTGTGGGTAGCCCGGTTCCACTCGAAATCGCTTTCTTTCCAATTGGTGTCGATGGTCGGCCACCCGCCGATATCTTTTAAAATGTCTTTCATTATCTTTAGGGCCTGCGAATCGATTCCGCTCTCATTCATGCATCCACGATAAAAGGCCTTCGTCTTCGCGACGGACGGCTTGTCGTCTTTTTTTATAGGCGCCTCGATCATTTCCCTAATTTGATTTATTAGAATATTATCCATTATTTCTTTCATGCTGCTTGATTTATCATCGTCCGAATTGGTGTCTCTGAAAAAATTCCCGCAGGCGAACTGGTAGAAGTCGTCGCACGGATCTGCTTCCCGATCCACATACGATAATAATTCGTTAGCGGCTCTCACACAGTTTGGGGTTTCACACACTACGTATCTCTCTGAAATAAATCAATGTAATGTATACGTTTGCATTCATATTTGGAATAGGAGAAATTATTCGTACATAATTGTAGTAAACAATCCAGTAAACAAATATTTTATGTGTGTTTTGATTGAATTTGTAATTGAGCCGTAATTAGCTCGAATTTCATCAGTATTGTACTCTTTCCGTAGTAATTCAAATACTAAAACAGGCATGAAATTGTAAATAACTTCAAAAAATAATACGAGTCATTCTTCTACAAACACACATAATTTAACTTAACATTTGAAAATGGGCCGATATTTTTTTCACAAGTAATATACATAACATTAATTGAGACGTATAACAGGATTTTGTTAAAAAAATGTTTTTTTTTTTTGAAAATATCCACATTTAAATTTTTGACAATTTGCTGCTTTGATTTATTAACTTTTGATTGACTAGATGAAATTTTATTTCATTTTATTTTATTTAGTCAAGGATGACTTTAACTTCAATGGAATCATTTTCTTTTTTCGAAGAAAAGTGCTTTTATTTTTTCAGTAGTAGCACAGTAATGATATTTCTATGTTCCTTTTACGGTCATAGCCTTTTTGAATGCCGCTTTTTTTTTTCGTCATACTCTTTATTCATTACATACCTCCACGAATTATTAGGTACATACTCTGTTGCCCATTTGAATGATTTTTTCGGCGTTTGGATTGGATTGGATGTTCTTTGAAGATTAGCTCTTGCAGCTAATCCGTTCAAAGTCCCACTCAATCCCTTGCACGCACCCTTATCGTGAAATGTCAAAAAAGTGTCGCTCCACAGCTAGACCAAAATCTGTCTCATGATGAGTGAGATTTACAAAATGTTTCTTGTTTTTATGTTGTGTACCCGACGCATCAGAAAAATTCATTTCAAATTCACTTTTTATTTTTTCTTCAATTCTTCTTTCGATGTGAAAAGGCTAATTGAAAGGATTCAAACATCGATCTGTTCGCATTTTCTGAGTTCTCAAAAATGTAGATGAACTGACGTTTTTCGCAAACTTCAAATTAGAACAAAGAGAACTTGAAGACATATTACGATTTCAAACAATAAACTGAAAATTTGGACTGCAGTCCAAATATGTTACGACTCTTTGCACGCCGTGCGCTTCGACTCCAAAAACCGTAACTTGGAATTTGACAAGGTTAATCCATAGAAAATTTATAGTGGAAATTTAATGCAAGTTATTTAAATCAGCATTAATTTTATCGATTAATCTTACCAGAAGATTTAGCAACAAGAGCGAGTGCGATCAAAACACCTTCTTGAAATTGAATAGAAATGCCATCCAATGCCACATGAATCGCAGCAAAGACGACAGATAGGTGAAATGGAGCAGAGAAAATCCAGTTATTGAGAGAATATCCAGAGAAACTCTTTTGAGAACTTGTAACTAGAAGAGGTTGACAGAATGCAAAAACCTGAGTAAGAACAACAGTCGCATGTTAACAGATATACTTTCAGGGCATTGTAAACTGAAGGATAATTACATCCACAATGGATGAGGCTTCTCTGACAGTCAGTCCACACTGAATGTGATTAGTTCCGTAAGTGTGGACTCTAAGTTGATTTGGGACTGACTAGGCGCCCTAAATGTGATGGGAACCCAAAGAAAATTAACATTGGCCTGGGTTCCTACTCATTCGGGGTGGTGGACGATCTGGCTAGATGAGGTTCATTGAGGTAATTCGTTAGAGCTGGCCCTTCTTTTGGCATTACTAAATCGTAAATTAAAAAAATCCATTAATGAATGCATGCATATGTAGCCCAGAGAGTTGTGGCAAAGGTCACCGGAACAGAGACAGGCAAATGAGTTTCTAAAGGATCAAAGGCCTGAATTTATTAAAGACCTGCTAAGTAAAGATAGGAAGACTGTCAAAATGATGGTGGTGTTGACTGGTCATTGTAGACTAAATAAGCAACACAGGTCTGGTAGATGATGCTACTAATAGATTCTGCCAAGAGGAGGAAGAAATACCAGTTCTTGTGCTGTGTCAATGTGACGGCTTGGCGAGGACAAAGTTTCTGGAAATGCGCGCGGAGAACCCCACTGCTAGCAGGATGGCAGCCTTAATTAAGAGGGCAAAATTAGAGATCGTCTTCTAGGAAAAAGGAGGTCGCAATAAATCTGAAGAGGTCCGTGTGAAACTCCAGCCCTCATCCAATCCAATCTAAACTGAAGGGCATCTGAGTAAATTTAAATTAGCAAATGATCTGAATATATATTTTCTGGGGAACAGGATGAGACACCTATCCATTTTCTTTAAAATTGCGTGTTACTGTGCAGCTCAAGGGAGACTTATCTAATCTTTTGGGCCTTCTCATATACTGCTCTTTCTAAAAGAAATAGGATTGGAAGGCCAGCCGTAAAATAGTAAGACTAGGGAATACATAGATCTTTTAGGTTGCAGTATAATCACCTCCCAAACATACATGACATACATATATCGATTAATCTTATTTTGTTCTGTTCATTGCGAAATGGGCATAGTTTAACGAGTCACTCTGTATATTTATGCGGCAAAAATTTAGAGATGTGTGCAATTTGGCCTCTCGAATCTATTATACATCAAAGTGTGTTTGTACCCGATGTTTACTGACCTGAATGCAAGACGAGTAATGTAACGAGCAGGGACAGCATAACGGCGGTAGTGATTGCGGTTACTATCACCAGCCGCCTTTCCATTGCCGTTCTCCTTTTCCACCAGGAATTCCTTCCGTATTCGTCGTCTCGTCGCACATGACTGAAAAATATCGCCAGAAGTTATTAACGACCCCGCAATCGCATTTCCCCACACCGAACTATACAAACTTGAAATTCATTTCGTTTCTGCGACCTCCCTATTCTTTCCTTTTGTTTTGTTTGTTCGTTCTAGTACATCTGATGTACTCCCGTAACCTCATAACGCGGTACTGCTGTTACGTTTAATGATAAGATGCGCGTTGCATACGGTGACACGTCACTCATCTCCTTATTATTCCAAAACAAAAGTATAACCGTTTATTGGCCAGGTCTCCTTTTATTATCTCTAACTTAATTTGTAAAATTAGAGAAGCTAAAGCGGATAGAGGTAATTATGGTCGTCCCGAGATGAGATGTTGTAAGTAACGTCCGCCACTACTTCGAACTATCCAGTTTCGTCAATGTATCGCGACGTATGTACGCCGTCGGAAGTGTTTTGAATGTGTGGGCGTTTTTGCTGAGCGCAACGATACTCAGTTTCACAATTTTTCGCCTGAAATTCAATGTTTTCGGGATCGTTGTTAACGCGTTCTTGGCGTATTTCTGAACTAGGTGCTCGATCATTGGAACTAATTAACACGTGGGCGGTAATGACGGGTCAGCCGTTGGTGACTAACGTAAACAACCTAAATGGGAATAAATTCCGTGGCGTAATTAGTCGATTATACGAATTCGTTCAAATTAACTTTTATAAATTTAAAAAGTATTCAGTCTCACTTTAAACGAATTTTCATTCGATTCTGTGATTTAGAGTCGGAGAAATTCGATCACGTTTAAAATAATTACTACAGCTTCAGTGGGTAGAGGATATGGATACACCTTTGCGATGCACAGGTTTAATTAATTCGGAATAATTATTTTCGAAATGCGTGGATTTTTATTCGGAACGATAAACACATCATTAGTTAATGAAGTTTTCTCAGAATATTGGATATTACTGGTTCATTAGTTCGAAAAGTAAATCAGTCGTAAAACTATTATTTTGCTTATTAGCACAGTGCCTGTGCATCGAAAACATTATAATATGCTGTTGAGTTAATATTGTAAAGTGAACAACATTCTAGAAAATTGCTAATTAAAATTCAAAACGGGATGTTTTTGTGGAACAGTTTTAGTGGACTCGTGTGATAAGGGGTTAAAAGAAATACATGCGAAGTGAATAGCATTTTTAGATGTTCGTACAGTATTTCAAATAATGAATAGGGATATTTGAATTTACGGGTTAAGATAAGAATATATAGTGCATTTCAACATATAAGAATTTCTTTTAACGTATTGCTGTGGTTTTGGACTCCGAGACCCATACAAGCCTTTTATCGCTGAGATGTATTTTAAGTTGCATATTATGGTTATTGTGATTTTTTTTTTCTTTGTCCGTACAGCTGATTTTCAATTTACCGAGAATTTTCACAATCTTGTTTTATATAAGTTTATTTTAGGAGTTTATTGTATGATTTTAATTATGTAGTGTAAAGATTTTTTTTTAATGAATCTAGTCATTCAAATGTCTATTGTTCGTTTGTGCTGATTTTATGCGTATTCTATTTAATATTGTCATTGTAATGTTCTACGTTTGCGTTGTACGAATTTTAAGACAGGGATTTTGTAGGTAAAAAATTGTAGGGTTTTGTTAAACGCTTCCGTGTTCGACTATTGATGCAAGTAGACGTTTTTCTTAAATAATTGTTGCCATTTTGTTATTCATTTTGTATTGTAAAATTTAACATTCTTCTATAATATAGTCAATCAAGGAATCATTATTGTAATAATTGTTAATGTATTGAAGTTGAGAGTCTAGTGCAGTTTCTATTTTAGACCAGAACCTTCAGTTCAAGGTTTTTTTTCTGCACAATTGTATTTTAGTTTCTTGAAATAAATTTATTGTTTAATGGCGTCAAGGGGTTAAAAATTTCTGTTCTTTTATTTTATAGTAAACCTTTACAATTATTCATGTAATTAAGAAAGTCTGATTTCATTTACTCACAATTTACTTTTCGCGGTTAGATTAAAGTTTTAATTCGCTAGGGTAACTCTGGGATTAATGGTTTTGGTTTTATTTAAAATCTTTTCCGCTGAGCTAGCTAATATTTTTTTTTTCTTTTTCATTTTAAAATCATTTTAGCATTTTTTATTTATTTCAATTAATACACAGCAGCATGTAATAGTGTTACCTTCTGTAGCGATAACTACCTGACCGATAATTTAAAAGGTACGGTTCACCTGCTAGCATATGAATCTAGAGGCCGTATTAATTAAGAATTACAAGGTAATAGTAAAACACTATTTCAATTATTCTAAATATGTAAAAAAATAAATAAGTCATGTGGCACTATACTGGCTGTTCAAAGTGGTCGGCGCACTATTGCTAAAATTATTAATATTGCAGCTACGATGTTGGTTAAATTACCAAAGATGTAGGCTTTGTTACGCCGATCGTGTAATCAGAAAAAAAAAAAAACAATTGAAAGTCGCGTTAACGAGATATAATAGATAAATTTGTTCTTTTTTTTAAATGGACCACCCTGTATATTTTATCACCAATTGATAGAAGATCAGTTTCTGTATACAAAATTGCTATAATGGTTTAACCTTGAAATGAAAAACAAAAGAGCTACGACTCATATAATGATGGATTCGATATGACAGGCAAAACTTTTATTGTTTGCTAATGTAAGATATTTGTTTTTAAAGCCAAAGAGAAAATCAAAAGAGTTTACAAAAATTTATTGATAACAATGACAAAAAATCATACATTATAATAGTGTTTGACCACATTTCTATTTTCTGATATGCATTTCCTATACTGTTTAATTACAACTTTGCTGATTAAGAAATTACACGGCTATCTATGTTACTGATTGTTTCTCCTATTGCATTTTGCAGCTCCTCTATATTGGATATTTTCGACTGTATACTTTGTCATTTCGATCTCCCCACAAGAAAGAATGGACATGTCAGAAAATCGTGCAGGCCAATTAATTAGTTCCATGGCACCAATCCATTTATTTCCACAAATTTCTGTTAGGCTCTTTGATGTTAGTGCCCAATTATACGTTGGAGTCCCGTCCTGTTGAAAATTTTTAAAACATTTCCATTCTCTTGGAATTTGCACAATAATAGCAAAAAAATACTTTCTGTCTTGTAGTATGCTGTTTGGAAACATTTCTCTGTAACGTTGCCGATATGCCTCAAGTAGGTATATGGTGTTTCTCCAACTTGAATTATGAGCAAATAAATAAATATCAAAAACCAACGATAAACGGAACACGGCAATAAACGAATTTAGAGATAAAACGAAATAAGCAGCAATTAGAATCAATAAAGCCTTTTTTCAATACCACTACACAACAAGCTTCACAGAGCTATTAAAATAATTTCGTCATGCCTTAAAACTAAGCAACCAAAGTTTGCTGCGATTTCTACTTTGCTAAACAACAAAGTTTTGGCTGTTATATCGAATCCATCATTATATTAGTCGTAGCTCTTTTGTTTTTCATTTGCGGGTGATACTATGATAACAATGTTGTGTGTAAAACATAGTTTCCTATCAACTGTTGACAAAATATACAAGATCCATTTAAAAGAGAGTTATCTATTATATCTCGTAAACGCGATTTTCAATTATTATTCTGATTTCACTCTACACGGTGGTAATCAGCATAAAAACGCTATATCTTTGATAATTTAACCTACGATGTTGGTGCAATATTATCGAAGTTAGCAGTAGTGCGCCGATAACTTTAAACAGCCTGTACATACAGGGTGATTGTCAATATATGCGACAAACTTTAAGCGCTGATTACTGGGGTTATTTCGATCATAAAAGTTCATAAGAACATATGTCCAAAATCGCTTAGTTCTAAAGTTGTACAATGTTAATAGTAAGTTAACATAATTAATGTTTTTATTATAAATTAACAAATAAATTAGTAAAACAAAATTAACTTATACTAACTGTTGAAAATGACCGCCCCCAACTGCAATACAAGCTTCTATCCTCCGTCGTATTGACTGGCGAGTCCGCTCTAAAATACCAGGGGTATTTCGAATTGTTTGAAAAGCTGCGATAATACGGTTTCTCAGTCCATCGACATTTTCAATGGGAGTCGTATAAACTAATGATTTAAGGTGACCCCAGAGAAAAAAGTCCAAAGAATTTAAGTCTGGAGACCGAGGAGGCCACGGTTGTGGACTTTTCCGTCCTCTCCACCGATCTGGATACGTATTGTCCAAAAACTCGCGAGCAACTAAACTAAAATGCGCTGGAGCACCGTCATGCATAAAATACATTTGTAATCTTAATTGTAATGGAACTTCTTCCAGCAGTAGGGGTAGCTTCTCTTCAAGAAAATTGCGGTATACCTCGCCATTTAACCGCATCGGTAAAAAATGTGAACCTATCAAGTGATCTCCAACAATTCCGGCCCACACATTGACAGAGAGTTGATGTTCATGACGGACTAGTTCGTGCGGATTTTCTTCGGCCCACATGTGATTATTATGAAAATTAATAATCGCGTTTCTAGAGAAAGTAGCCTCGTCGGTGAAGAATATTTGAGCCAAATAGTCCGGATTTTATGCGATTTTGTGTTGCATCACCATTGACAAAAAAGCCAACTTTTTGCGGAAAATCTGCCGGGAAAAGTGCCCTGCAACCGTAGAATTGATATGGATACAACAGTTGATCTTTCAATATTCTCCAAACTGTGTCCTGACTAATGTTTAAAGCAAACGCAATTTTTCTGGTGCTTGTAGTGGGATGTTCCTCAATTTCATTTAGTACCATTTCTTCAACTTGTGAAGTTCTCACTGTAGATGGGTGCCCGTTATCAGTCGTACGTTTTTTAAAATTTCCTGTTTCACTAAGACGTTGGTGAAATCGGGCAAATCTTGAATGATACGGGATGATACGGTTCGGGTATCGTTCTTCATAAGGACGTCTAGCAGCACGCGAATTTCCATTGGCAAGACCGTAAACGAAATGCATATCACACATCTCATCATTCCTGTAATTCATTTTAGAAAACAGAAACTGGCAATAAACTGAATGAATACTCTGACAACTAATGACAAATATTGAAACGACAAATAACAATTCCCTCTCAACACAATAGTTTTTGAAGAACCAACTATGAGATTATAATCGTTTAGTCATAGTTCATAATTTAGTATTAAACATTCAATAACTTTAAAACCAAACCGTTTTGGACATATACTTATATGAACTTTTATGATCAAAATAAACTCAGGAATCAGGTCTTAAAGTTTGTCGCATATATTGAGAATCACCCTGTATAATAGAAACTTACTTATATGTTACAAAGCTTAACTAATTAGTTTGTAATACACAATGAAATTGCAGGTCATGTTTATGCAAAAGCAGCCCGTGGTAGTACTTCTACTTACGTCGTATTTTATAAATGATGTCATTGAATCGTCAAGCAAATCTGTGTTTGTGCCTGAATCGTATTGCGAATTTATAACTAAATAAATGGTATATGCGCATATATCTCTTTTGCTATTGCGTGTTTAACGATATTTTTCCAATTTTCAGCAGTTATGGCTTCCATAGCATTTTTGTTTTATGTGCGTTGCAGAATTTTTACTCATTACAGTATTTTATTTTTTTCGCCTTTTGGTATTTTCCAACTGAGTTTATATTCATTCAATGGGATTAAAAGTGCAAATCTATCTGCATTTTCAAATTAAACGTGAAGTTGTACGACCCGCTTCTTTGGTTTTTTTCTTATAATGATCCTGTGCGCCTTCGTCACTTTTTTTTTAATTATCTAATTATCTTATACATTGTTACAAAATCCACTTTGATTAAATATTTTTGGTTTGTACTTGATTGTTTTCTTCCATCAGGGTACTATAAATTTTGAGAATTATCTATTTTGCCTCTTGTGATAAATAAATGACAAAAATAAAGACTAAATGTTAGATGTATTTATACCTACCTTCCAAATATAATTTCTTAAATTTAACCATTGAGTAATGGAAATTTAATGATCCATGAGTGTCACTTTAAAATATGTTGTATTCATAATTTTTAATGACAGCTGATCAACTACAACAAACAATTTTATTGTGTGTTACAAATAATTTAACATTAAGTAAGTTACGTTTTGGTATTACCTTATAGTACCGTAATTTATAGTCAATATAACCCTGGATTCATAGACCTGTAAATAGGTTAGCCGTACCTTTTAATGAAAGGACAGGTAACTATCGCCATAGGAGGTACGATAAAACCATTATTGAGGTTAAGAGTATTTTTATTACATTTAGAAAAGCGCTATATATTTCTAGTGTAGCTCTAAATTGGTTTAGAAGTTACTTAAACTTACTTAAACAGTCGCACACAAGGAGTGAAGTAAAATGCTGTGGTGTAGCAATGAAAATGCAGACAACTATTGGAGGATTGCAGTGAACAGTTTTCGCTTTTACTGTCGATTGTAGCATATTATATAGGGGGATTCATTAAGAGTGTCGGGCCATATACCAGAAACGGTTTACCCTAGAATTTAGGGGAAAGGTATAACAGGAGATCTGATCATAGAAACATCTTTGCAAATATTATCTATAACATAATCTAATATTTGGAAAGCTTGTGAAGTCCATGCAAAGGATGTAATTTCCTATCTTTCGACATTTATCACATTTCTAACAATTTTTTATTATTGATGTTGGCGAAGAAAAATATTAAACAAGTCAATGGATTTTCAAACATTTGGGCTCGTTGTGAATGTATGTATATTAAATAAATGAAGGGCGTAAATAACATTGTGTAATAATTTCTTTATTTACATATTATAAATTTATTTCTTTATTATCATTTTACATGTTTAAATATTCCCTAATTGATTTAATTTATTTCAGATATTAATGTGCAGATTTCAATAGGCATCAGTGTATGTCCTTGTATTATTATCTGAAAGTATAAAATATATTAGATTTAAGGTCATGCATCATATTGACCTGTTTGCCTTTTTGCGGGTTGTGTTTTTTGGTGCGCAAGAGGCGACGTTGTTGTTGGGAGAAGACGAAGGGAGAAGTATTCCAACTAGCGCAGAGGTAGGATCAGTGAATGGTGTACCTAGATATTGTGTTGAGAATTTATTGCGTTTCAAAGTAAAATATATACACCGATTTTATCGGGATTAGTAATCTTGCACATAGAAGCAGTTGAGCTGTAGTTTATCGTCGTTTTGGATCGATCAACCACACGGATAATGGACGCTAACTCCGCTCACGTGGGTTTTTCATCACCACCTAGATTTTGCGGTAACAACAGCCGAAGAAAGGTATTCTTGGTAAGAGAAGTACAGGACGCTGATATATGGAAGTGGACCACACTCTCCTTGGACCTTAGGACTCGTTTACGAGGGAAGTCTTCTATTTTGGGACGCCATATCCTTCTACGAGGTCGCCAACCTACGGAAACATCGACTTTGATCTGGGGAAGTAGTTCTTTATTATCAAACAAAAAAGCATTCACACATACATATAAACCTGAAATATGTTTACTTTGCAAACATTGTCTACCAATGTTAAGTACACATATAAATATGGCAATTGCCTGGATTATAAAAATGGTCAATAGAGCCTTTCGAAAAACTTCAGCCATTCTAACAATAGAAATATGAGAAGAAATATTCTGCTTCAACGGTAACCAAAATAATGAATAAGTTCAACATGTGTGAAAGATAAGGAGATAAGATGGATATACATATTATGGTAGAGAACTTAATTTTCGTTTTCTCCTTTAAAGATAATTAAATTTTCTTTAAAGAAAAATAAGTAAAGGATACGAATAGGTTAAAGAAGTTGGAAGGAGTAAATTATTCGATACGTTTAATACCTAGTAGTATTCCTTATTTTAATTCTTTGTTCTGTTGCTTTTAGATATTTTACCTCTTTACATACTTCGAAAACAGGATCAATATGTTCGTACTCGTTCACACATGTACTTACGCTGTTATTACCGTATTTTCAAGTGTCTTTCTGTGATATGTCGATCAATATGTATTGAATATGACTGTCTATTATTATGTAAGTTCGTAATAACGTACTAACAAGTTTGCTTTAATGCTTAGGTTTAACATTGTAATAATACTCACATTTCTTAACTTCATCAGTCAACAAACGTTAACGTAATAAACGTCCTATTGATTGTTTTCATATTTCATATGGAACACATTCGATTGTGTATTTTGCTTTTGTGTAGGTATGGTAAAATTGTATTTTGTGCTGTAATATTAGACAGCACTTAATGGATTACATTTTTGTGATAGTGCACTAACGAACAATTTATGGGAAATATGAAATGAACATTTTCCGTATTGGAAATATTTGGAATTGTTCCTTTTGGAAACATGCGAACCCAACCTACGCATTTTAGTGAACTGAATTTGTTAGCCAACTGACAATTATAACTGTGTATATATTCTTAACTATTCAAAATTACCAAGGCATTGTTAAAATATGTATGTATCCTTTTCTGTTGCGCAATGGAAATTATTAATTAATTAATTAAGTATATTTTTGTGTCCTTTAGATGTAATAGTAGAACACTTTTGAATAGCACTCTCAGAAAAAGAAATTCTTGAATTAAGCGAAAGATAAGTGTCTACTTGGATATAGTCTCGTTGATCAAACCATAATATGTTGAATGATATATCAACAATTAATGACATATACAGAAATAGTGTTCTCTTCGTATAACGCCCATCCTTTCAATAAAGAGAAAAAATAGCAGGCGTTGATGCATCAGAACTAGTTATATAATTTTAGAAGAAGGCATCCGAACCTATCATTACGAGCACCGTTAGCAACCAGCGTTGCCACAGCGACTGGATTTAATAAAATTCAGGTAATTCTTTTTTGGTACAGCTGTCCAAGCTTTTTGGACAGCTGTACACCAGACATCTGGCAAAACTGCATAAACCACATAGAGAAAATAATTAAAGAATGGTACGAACGTGAAGACGTAGAAACTTTGTTCTGATGGTTAATTGTGGATCAGAAGATGAGAGCGAAGACGCAAATTAAATATATTTTTAATGGCACTAGTTTTTCTTTCAATATTGACATATTTAAATGTAAATGTACTACATATTATGTTTTGTATATACTATTATTGTCCTTTCAAAAATAGAAATAACTAACAAAGAAAAAATTCAGAGTAAGGAAACAAATAAAAGAATTGGTATAATGAAAGCGGTTAGAACATACAAACTTAGAGAAGAAGAAACAGCTAAGCTATATAGGGAAAGATGTGAGAGAGAAATGAACAAAATTAAGTATAACATAAACAGTATGTCAATAGAAACACTTTGGAAAACTGTCAAAGATATATTGCTAACCGTAGCAGAAGAAACCTGTGGATTCAGTAGAATAAATAGGAATAAAAAACAAACAAATTGGTGGACGAACGAAATAAAGGAAGAAATAAAAGTTAAAAAACAAAAATGGAAGACATATTTGAGTAACAAAACTAGCGAAAAATATGGGAGATATAAAGAGCAAAGAATAAAAGTCAAAGAATTAGTAACGCAGCAAAACAAAATCGTGGCAAGATTTTGGGGAAGCTATGGAAAGAGATAGTAAAGGAAATCAAAAATTATTTTATGGAGTGTTAAAAAGCATAAGAAAAGGCAAGCAAAATAGAAGTATCTATGTAAAATCAAAGGAAGGAAGAATATTGAAAGAAGAAGAAAACATAATGAAGCGATGGAAAGAATATTTTGAAGATTTACTCAACATGGAAATAACAGACTTAGTAAATATACAGGAGGAAAATGAGATTTACACAGAAAACAACGAGACCGCAGAGGACGATGAAATAACGACAGAAGAATTATTAGAAATGATAAAGATATTAAAAAGAGGAAAAGCAGCTGGAAATGATGGAATTACAACTGAAATGCTGAAAAATATTGGACAAACTGGAATAGAAGTTATCAAGATACTATATAATAAGATATGGAAGGAGCAAAAAATACCAGAGGACTGGGAAGTGGGAATACTGCTACCCTTGTATAAAAAGGAGACAACAAAGAGTGTAAAGTTATCGTGGAATTACCCTACTGAGTACTATGCTAAAGGTATACGAGAGGATTCTTGAGAAAAGATTGAAAGTAACAACTGAAGTACAACTTGAAGAGGCACAGTGTGGTTTCAGGAAGGGCCGAGGAGTACAAGATAATATATTCATATTGAAACAACTCCTAGAGAAAAACACAAGTAATAATAACATATATGTGGCTTTTATAGATATAGAGAAGGCTTTTGACTGTATACCAAGGGATCTGATATGGAAAAGTCTTATTAAAAGAAAAATAAATAGCAAACTAAAAAACGCAATTGCTAGTATATATCATAAAACCAGAAATTATGTCAGAGTGGGTGCAATGCAGTCGGAAGAATTTTTAACTAAGGAAGGATTGCGACAAGGGGGAGTACTTAGTCCTACACTCTTTAATATAGTCCTTGATGACATCTTGAAGGAAATTAAAAAGAAAACGAAGAAATTACAAATAGGGTATAAAGACATGAGGATAGTGGAAATCGCGGAAAGTGCCTTTGCCGACGATTTGGTGGTGTACGCGGGGAATATAAAGGATCTGCAAGCAAATTTAAATATTTGGGAAACAGCTTTGAAAAAGAGAAATATGAGGATAAATGCAGAGAAGACCAAAGTTATGTCAATAGGGAAATACGATGGTAAAATAATAATTCATATAGATGGAAAGATTATAGAACAAGTAGAAATATTTAAATATCTGGGAATAAATATACATCAAGAAGGTAAAGAGGAAGCAGAAATTAACAACAGAATTGAAAGTGGGATAAAATTATATTACGCAATGAACAACGCTTTTATAAGGAAGAAGGAAATTTCAAAGAAAACGAAAATAACGGTGTTTAACACAATATTTAAACCTATATTGACGTACGGCTGTGAGAGTTGGATCTTGAATAATCAAACTAAGAGTAAAATACAAGCGTTGGAGATGAGGTATTTAAGAGCGGTTAAAGGGGTCACCCGAAGTGATAGAATAAGGAATGAGAAGATAAGAGAAGAATTAGGAGTAGAGCCGATTTTACAAAGCATAGAGAGACAGAAATTGAAATGGTTTGGACACATGATACGTATGGAAGAGGAAAGACTGACGAAAAGAGTATGGCTGGCAAGGTCAAGATACAAACGAAAGAGAGGCAGGCCGAGAAAAACATGGGATAGTACAGTAGAAGAAAGTTTGAGAAAAAGAGGAATATCCTGGAATGAAGCGAGAAGAATGGCAAAAAACAAGAAAGAGTGGTCAGCGTTTATTTATAATAAGAAATAAAAGTGTTTGTGGATAGAATTTACCTTTACACCCTTAGGGTAATTAAGGTTACTGATTATATATATTGCTGTGTTTCATAAGAGGGAAAACCACCAACCATATTGAAATGCAGTTATTATTTTATGTACACACCTGTTTGTAAGTCCAGTATAATTTGGATTAATTCACACTAGTTGTCATGGAAGTTGAATATAATTTATCGTCTGATAGTCTGGTAGCCGTGGTATCTATTTTGATTGAATGGGGAGTGACTTAATGTAATTCGTTGTGAAAAAATGATAAAAATCCTTGGTGACGGGGGTTGTTGATAAAAAAGCTGGTAGAGAGATATTTTTATTTTTTATCAAGTGTAATGAGTTAAGTGGTTTTTCCTGTCTTACGTCTGGTATTGAAGGGGATCTTCTATTCAAATTCTTGTAATCATTCTATCCTGGAAATATACAAAAGAAACGTGAGGATTGTTCGACATTATAAGAAATTTTGCTGTATTTACTACACCTGGGTGTTTCTTCTCCGTGGGAGTGTGCATGTGTTAAATCTGAATGTAACGAAGGAGGTCTGTTTCTGAATTTCCTGCTACCGATGTTATCCCTCCTGGCCTGGCCTTTTTAAGCTGTATATACGAGCGAATCTGGATTGTCACTACAAGGAATCACAGTTGGAGGTATTCTGATGTCCGTGTAAACCGGTAGAACGAGGTATTTGGTCAAACATTGTAAATTTTCGTATAAATGAAATTATTACGTTTACGGTGTTTTGAGGTTATCATCGCATCGTATGTGATTTAGAATATAAAACTGTTATAGGTTGGCACACGTGGTTGGTGGTATTCAATTCTCTTATGATAGCGCGGGAGATTTTAAAAGTTCATATTTGAATAAAAGGATCTAAGTTATACTGGATACTTGGTAATACTTGTTTGAATATCCAAATAACTATACTCACCCTGAGTAGAGTTCTCATACTTTTTTATATATTTCTGTATAGATTGTTTTCTGAATTATACATGTTATTAATGATTGCACTGTTTTTATTTAAAGAAAGTTATTTATTTATTTGCCTTATGCTTGTTAAAACATATACCCTGGAGAATCACAAATAATATATATATATATATATATTATATATATAATATATATATATATATATACTATTATATAGAAATTATGTTTGCTACATAAAATAAAAACGTCATCTTTCGTTTAATTAATCATTGGTAACATATATTAAACTAAATACTTTTATGTTGCTTGAATATTCTCTACAGTTTGATATGCAAATAGGTTTTTGAAATGAGAACTATATGATTGCGGTAATACTTACATTATTTCATTGAGAAACATTTAATAACAAGCTTAGCCTGATTACCTCCTTTCCATAAGTACAAATGAATCAATGAATTAATACATTATTACGAAAGCATTATCAGTAGAACAGTTGACTATTTAGAATCCTATTGGTTGCAATTATTCATGATTGTTTTTAAAACGCAATGTTGACTAAAAACTAAACCAGTCTTTTCAGTTATAAAAGAAAATTTATTAAAATACTAATTAAATTTGATAATTGTTTTTAATCTTTATCTCTTTAATATACGATAAAATGTTGAAGGTATAAAACGTATATAATATAATGCATACCAACAATTAGTATATGATAAACTGTACTTCAAGGAAATACTTTTACCTTTATTATACTAGATATAAACCAATATTAAACGTTTATTTAAAATATATCGCCTACTTAAACTCTCCCTAAACAGTGTTAAGGATAACTTCAGAAAACATTCCCAACAAATTAAGGATATCCAGGGAGAAGTTATATGATTCAATTAGAAGTAAGAAAGAATATCGATGCCAGCTCAAAATTGAGTGAATTGTAATTAAATTTAAAGCACCAGGTGTACGTTCTTTTAATTTAGAGCTTCATTATTTAAAACCTACCATGTCAAATTTCACAGCTTCTCTCATCTCTTCCTCCTCTCTGTGTCTCTCTCTTTTCTCTTTTCAGTACGGCTTCTGATCCTCTGCTGCGCTACTCCCTATACTTTTCCGAGGGACATGAATATTTCCGTCGCGTGTAACGACATTAAATTCAATTCCCTTCGCATTAATTGAATATAATTCGAAAAGGGGAGGGATCCTTTGAACCGTAATCTAACTCCACATATGCTAAGCAACTTGTACGAGCATCCGTACTTACATATACATATGTACGCAGAAATTCTAAGAGAACAGATAACTTCTGTTTGTAGCACCAACTACAAAGGTGGGGATTATAACGGTTATGTTATTGTTAACTCAAGGAGAAGATTAGGCGACGAAGATGTCGCATTATTCCTGCTCAATAAACAACCTCCGAATTCACTTTGACGGTGAGCGTATCTTCTTATTGTGTCAGAAATAGTTGAGTAATTACTGCAGATGAAATAGAATGTTTTCCATTAGATTTCCGAAATATTAGATGTTTGTTCTAGATTGTTACAACATTGGTTCACACTTTTAGTAACGTCCTGAAGTATCGCGCACATCAGGTGTCACATGTGGATAATCCCTGCCAATGCTTTGGTGCAAATGGTGCACAGCACCGAGGCGGCACTTAGAAAGAGAAAGTCTTTATTACACAACGTTTGTGATAAAGTTATTAATACAGTTTTAATGTGTGAGTACCAAATACCATAAACGAAAGTAATTTGTGGGTTGATACATAAGGTCGGAGCAATTTATAGGACTTGATAAACAATGGTTTCATGTTTTTTGCATTTTTTTTTGTGAAATTATTTCAACGATTATATAACGTTTTATGGTTACAATAGTCTTTATAGATACTTTTGTAAAATGTGTTATTTTTTTTTATGTATTTCAAGTCTTCGAGATGTAAACTTTCCCTCCCATCTAAAAGTATTATAGCTGTAACTAAAAATACTCTAATATGCAACAAATAAATAAGGATCCCTTAAAATAGTACGTATTTAAATAATGTATTACCTACAAGTTTTTTATTTTTTCATTTCTTATAGTGTTTCGCCAAAATTTAGGGTGCCTATAACATTTGCTCGCGACTGTATATAGAGTGATTATAAAGTAACGTATAAAATTCGTAATTTCTTTATTTGTAATTACATTGAAAATCGGGTTTTAAAAATACTTACTTTTAGCATCCTTAGAACATATGATATCTGTTATCATTGCGACGATATGACGTAATCAATGATTTTTTTAAAGGACACCTGTAGATTTCTAGCTACAATCGGTTTCTATACCTGCAGATATATAATGATTTTGCTATGTTTAATCAGAAAATTTTTGAGAAAAAAAATTGTTGAAGTTAATATGAGTATATATTTAATACTATAGTCCGACAAAGTAAAGACTCTACTCCGATAAGCCATTGAAAAGTACCTCTAAAGCTAACGGGCTGACATTAAAGCAAATGAGTACTAATGTACACAATATGCAAACCAAAATTAACTTAATTCCACCTCTTTTCGATATATTAGCATAAGGGTGGAAAAATTTAATGTTTTTTTTCTCAGAAATTACTATCTATCACGTTCAAAAAAAATATGTGAGTAAACACTGATTATGGGTATTCTAAAAAAAATCAGGAGCTACTTCCGTTCATTCAGGTCAAAGTTATCATTATTTTTATATCTTAATGGGGTGGTTTTTTGAGTTGTCAACTAGGGTTTTTGTTATGGTTTATTTTAGGTTAAAATAATTGTTCATCCATCAATTCCAGAATTATTTATACATATTGCTGTGGTCTGGCACCCGGGTTTCCGGAAATTCAAATTTGTATTTTTATTCATACCAGATTATCTTTATAATGCAAATGATAGAGTTTCTCTAACAATTTTAATAATTTTATTTGAAAAGATTTTGTTAATAGAATTGTTTGTAAGTTTAATGTAAATTGTTCAGTTGTGTATTTTAATTTCATTCAATTGTACATATTGCCTTCTTCAGTATTGTATATTTTGTTGTTTCTATTCAAGAAATTTTCTTTGCGATTCGTGCGACTTTGCAGCGCACGCAGATATTGTATTTTATATATATGACCGTGTTACCCAGAGGTACGGCAGTTACCAGATTGACGAGCGTGAGTACATTTTATTTTTTTCTTTGCTACCATTTTGGTAATTCATTTTTATTTAAGTTTTGTTCGTTTTTTGCGATTAAATCGCCATCTAGACTCATTAAATAAATGCTGTTGTACTTTCATGTATACACATTGGATTAAGATAGTTTTATAATTTGTTAGAGAAGGTATTTTTAGTTTAAAAGTTAGAATTTTTCCGTTTTTAATTTTTATTTCTGAGTAGTTAACTTCGATTAGGTGAAAAGAAGGTGGTGCTTGTGATATAATTTCAAGTTTAAGATAATGTTTTGTCCAGTGAAATTAATTTAGGTGTTGTAGTTTGGGACCACGTGGTTTGTGAAATGATTTTCTCTGAAAATTTACCTCTTTGTTTTGTTAAAGGATTGCATTGGCCTTTTAATTGTAATTCATATCAATTTTTTCTACCTGCATCCATTGTAATTAAATGTTTTTTTTCTTTTTCTTTATAAAAAAAATTAATGATTGTCAACGTCATTCAAAATTTCTATTCTTTATTTTTGATTCAACCATTAATCTTTGGGGATTTAAAGAAAGTAATTTTTCAAACGCTACATTTCTTTTATGATAGTTAATTGTGAGGGTAACCCTGAAGTTAAGTCGTTTTTGCGCCCTTTATTTTTATCCGCTGAGCTAGTAAATTTTAATTTTCATTTTTTTTTTCTTTCCATTTTGCATTTATGCTGGTATCATCAGTACACAGCAATATGTTGTTCATTTCAGCTTTAGTAGTTATGAAAGCAGCGAGGTATAAAAAATTACTTTGTAAGAATATAACAAGTGATATATAATACATGTACATGGTTATGTCCAAATTGAGTAATGTCTAGTGATAATAAAACCAAAGGGTAAAAAATTCAATCAAAACGTTTAAATGTAATTACTGGTTAACATGTTCAGAGCCTTGTTAAAGTTGACAAAAAATTAAAAAGTTGTTGTTAAGTCAAACATTTAGAAATAAATTATAATTAAAATTATGAACATGTAAAAATTTAAAATTTAAAATTGTTTTAAAAAGGTAAAACTACACAAATATAAATGTATTGAAGGAAGAGAAATACAGTCGTGGTTATTCGGCCGAAACATGTTAGCCAGTAATTACATTTTAACGTTTTGATTGAGTTTTTTACCCTTTGGTTCTATTATAACTAATATATAATTTATTATTTGTTGTTATATTTATTATTAACATATATGTATTTATAATATTAATATGCAATATTATTTAGTTCCGTACACGAAGTTTTTTTGCTAAAACTAATTCATCATTTTCTAATGATAATTTAAACTGAAGGCAATTTCAGTGTCAGTTGTAGTCTTGCATATGTAGGAGGAGTTCTTGAAATTGAAACGAAAGACAAAGGTAGGTTAAAAATGCTGAATACTTAAGAGTTATCTGCGTCGTAGCAGAAGCAGCGCCTTTGTCGGTTACATTACACACAATGTTATAAAGGTTGAAACGGCAAGGCAAGCTTATATCGTACAAATCCAATAGTAACCAAATAATGTGAAAATAAGAAAAACGACGCTTTTGTAGACGGGCCTTTTCACGTTGGTGGCGCTGCCTTCTGTATTCCATTGAAGCACCCGGTTTTCAAAGGCGGTGTAACGACAATAACCTACATATGTGTATAATTCTTATCGATTCCTTTTGGAGTGCAACAAATCTGTCCTGTGTCTCGTGCTCAGGTGAAACCTCTTCTCCGAGAGAAACAGCCAACCGTAAAATTTAATGTGCTCTACGTTAGAAAGCACTTTAAATCGCAGAACTATTTTCCGCAGTTTCAGTCGTCGAAGTTTTTAATCTCGTATATATTGATTCTAACTTCTTAATGTTCTATATATATTTCAAGTGCTTTCTTTTTCTTTAGAAACGATTAACTGGGCTTACAATTTTACATTGAAATTGTTTTACTACAAGAAGATAAAAATTGATTTCAAAAATGGAAAACGAAAGCGTCATTCAAAGTTCAAAGAGAATTATTGGAAATTATGACAGCTTAAGTATAAGATGTAATTAAATAAGCATTTTCCTATTCAAATCCAATTTTGCTTTTCTTCGCGTGCAGAAGCTCTTCGGTAAAGCAAATATTGGTGCGGAAGAAGTTTTAAAATCTGTCTTAGAGTATTCCCAAGAATGTATTTATCTTGATCTCGGGTGAAGAAAAACTTTGAAGAAATGGAAGCTTATTATTATAACAGTGCGATTTTTTGATCTTGGTTACCTTTGGCTAAAATTTAACATAAATGCTTTAGACCATAGAATAATAGGTCTTTGCAAGCTGTGAGAACACACCAGACACGTCCTTAGGTAGTGGATAGGGCAACGGCCATTTTGTCGGACTGGTCCCTGACGGGATAGTTAGTAACACCTATAGGTCAACCTCTCTGCTCAATATGAACCGGGGTCATACAGGGCCGTCGCTGCAAATTCTTCCCTCGCCCAAGCTCCCATGTCCTAACTAAGGACCTTCACTGCATGGCGGACAACTTGGCTATATTGCATCGATCGGGAGGAGACAACCTTAGTGAAAACCTGAATATTAGGGCGCTGGAGTAGGTCGATGGGATGTGTGGCTATATAAACTACTAATTTATATTGGGGAAACAGGTATATAGGGAGCTTCCAACTTCCAAAATGCGAATACCTCAAGGAAAGCATAATAAGTCCTTGGATTATCGAAAACAAGAGCAAAAAACACACCCCATTATCGAATTGGAACATCTTGCGGTTGTTGGGATGTTGGAGGTGCTTGAGATGTGATCTCAGCTAATCTGAATGCAAATGGTATCTGTGCTGCCTTAGTTAAAAACCTACACAGGAAAAAACGAAAAATAAGGTTGAAGATTAAAAGGTCAAGAAGGAGCAGCAAAAGTTACCTTTAATGCGAAAGAGGTAGCAAACCACCCCAACCCACAACTTGCTTAAAAGAAAAAACAGAGAATTAGTGAAAGCACCGATTCTAGCTCTACAAGAGGCAGCTAAGAAATGGCTGTCAAGAAAATGGAAAAAATCACCATTGTGCTCTGTAACCTAAATTAGTTTTAGCGCGGACGAATGAACGCCATTGGACGCAATTGCTGAGCAGATGCTAGTATAAAATCTAGTTCATAGGTACTCATTTTTATTACCTCATTCCAAAGACTTGGATACCCTTAAAAGTACGTAAGTACTGAAAGGGATGTAGGCCGCAAAACATACGCTATTATGTAATTGATGATGTAATTAAATTAATGTCTAATAATCGAGCAGCCATCGAGGCACTGAAATAAAAAACAAAACTATTACTTGAAAGGTGGTTGGAAGACCCATTTTGCGCGGTAAGCAACAACACAATACTAAAGAAACTGAAATGTGACGTAACAACAGAAAGATTCAAAAAATTAGAAAAATCTCCGAGAAATAAGGCCATCTAAAACAATAAAAAAATAAAAATAAAATACAATTAAAAAAACCAAAATATTTGGTTTTCAATATCCATTTAAATTCATTATATTGCAGCAGTTACACAAATTCTAGAACAAATTTAAATTGTGTTTAATCGGTTAACGGTGAGATTGATAGTCGGCAACGACTTCATTAATTCAAAAGCTAGCAGAGTCGTGTGTGGTGTGCCGCAGGGCTTGGGCTGGGGCCAACGTTATTTTTAATATTTATCAATGACCTGGCAGATGTTACCTTCAATCACACGGTCCTCTTCGCTGGTACTTGGCATGCTTTTAATCATGAGGATTTGGAAAATTTGATAAATATTGACTTTTTTAAATGTGCGCGTGGTTTGGTGTAAATGAGGTCGTCCTTAACACTAAAAAAAAAACTAAACTATTACTTTATAAACATTAAATTGACATTAACATATTTATTAATAATAGTTCTCTGTTGCTCCTTTGAAGCCAAATTTTTGGGAGTTGTTTTGAATGCCTGCTTGGGGAGGACCGGGCACGTGTAGCAGCTGTTTAGATGTTTATAATCTTTTTGCTATGTTTTCTGAGTCATAAGGCAGAATCTTGGTGAGCATGTTGCAAGAACAGTATGCTTTGCTCTCTTTGAGTCGCGTATCAGATATTGTCTTCCTTGCTGGGATTTCACCACTGTAACGAGCTTTTTCTTTTGGTTGTTTCTCACACAATTCTTACTTTATATTCTTTGATTATCTGTGAGTCATTGAGTATTGTGTATAAACATAGAAAGTCATACTTGTCAGTTGATATTCATTCTTATAATACCCGTACCTGCAATAATATTCGTATTCCAAAGATAGACACCCTGTTGGTAAAAATTCTCTTTATTGTGTAGGTTTCTTTTTCTTCGACAAACTTCCTTCTTTCATAGTAGATTCTCCTGATTTAAATGCATTTCGTCATAAATGAAAGCTGTACTGCTGGAACAAGCATTCTACTGATTTGATTAATTTATTGATTATAAATTTTGTGTCGTTCCTTCATTGTCAGCGAATATTTGTGAAGTATTGTGAACGTGTATTTTTTGTGTATGCTTTTGCATTTAATTAATATCTAATTTAAATCTATATATATTTTATTTAATTGAAATAATTATTTTGTATTGTTAGTAGTTAATTACTGTTATTTTAAATCTGAAGCAACATTAATTTAATGACAATATATAATAACGGGGTTGAGATTTGATTTAGTTAAGTCGCAGCTGTAATTCAAAACAACACAAATGGAGCTAGGTTAGTTCGTTAGGAGCTAGCTAAACCCTTAAGATATGCTTATTGTTTCGTCGGGCATAATTTAAAAAAACCCTAAATGATTTATATTAATAGTTGGCGCTCATTTATTAAAAGGACTTATTTAACTACTATCAAAACCGTACAAAGTTAAAAAGTTAAATTGCTCCGTGATAAAACACTATCCTTTATGTAGTTTTACAGTTGGGTTTTAATTTGTTTGCATTTAAATGAAGCATGTGTTCGGCGGAGCTTTCCGCCTTCATCCGCTTTTATGTGCGGATCGTTTCCGATGCAAATAGACCCTCGCCACTTTCAAATATATGGGGTACGTTAGATGTTAAAGATCTGTGATTTAAAGGCCCGCATTAAGTAGTTAATTTAGTTTAAATATTTCTGTTTATCGGGTAACCACATATGTATGTATGTATAATTTAGAGTCTGCTTTCTAGTTTGAATTAAACGAACGCCTCAAGTTGAACATGTAGAAAGCCTGCGGTCTGAAACACAGTCAAAAGCACATAAAACTTTACGCCTGACACTGGTTGTTCCAATTTTATGTTTTATGCAAAACGCTTTTAAAAGTGTTGGAGTGGAAATGCTTCACTTACTTATATTTCAGACTGGCTGTTGAATATCGAATAGTTAAACCGTTTTATTTTTGACGCGAGATAAAAAGCTTTAACACGGAGTAAAGTATTATAATATGGCTACATAGGTGCTACTGATACTATTTAAAAAAAAAAATGTTAAAACGGTGTGCTAATTCGATCGCTTTGTTCCTCCGGCGGTCTGTTGTTTGGCGGGAGTTTTTAGTCGGATTGTCCTCGGTCGAGGACGCTTGTCCGAGCAGCCCTTTGAGTTGCTCGGATTTGGACAGCGCAGCTGAGGGGTTAACTAACCAGGTTAAATTTGCAATTGAGAACGCTACCACCTATCACTCCAGAATTCTGGATAGTTGGCTGCTCATACATATGAATTATCTCATTCGAGATAACAGGAAGGCTGTTAAAAGAGCTAGAGCAACCCTATGGCCCACCCATAAAGCCATAGCCAACTTGTATATAGAACGAGTTAAAGATGAATTGTACAATTTTCACAACGAGCGGTGGCGACAGAACCTAAGATCGTTGTCCGTCGTGCGACGGTTCCCTTTGGAATCTCAATAGGATTTTGTCTCATGGCTCATCCAGAAGTCTGCCCCAGCATTGCACGGAGCTAGGGGCGTTTTTACCGATGACGCGGGCAAAGCTGAAGCCCACATTGATTACTACTTAGGGACAGTCTGCGGCGTCGCCCTGACTTTGACTCCTCTGATGAGCAGGATGATTCCGTCACTGAAGCGACGTCAAGTCATTTGAGTTCAATTAGTCGTCCGTCCCGATCTCAACCCCTTATGACATCTGCAGTTGAGATTGTAGCAATAATTAAAGATCTCAAGATTGGCAAGGCTCCGGATCCTGATGGGTTAACCAATAGGGGCCTCAAATTCCTGCCCTTTAACGCTATCGACGTGCTGGTCGGGATTGTCAACTCCATTCTAAAACTAAACCACTTTCCATCTTTGTGGAAGCATGCCACAGTCATTGCTATTCCTAAGCCGAGGAAGGATTCTCTCTTCCCCGAGAACCATCGCTATTCCGTCTCGTCTTCGGGAAAATTTCTTTGATATCAACCCCCTTCCCTACGAGCAGCCGGTTTATTAACGGATTTCCAACTGTTCCGTTTCACGGAGGCCATTCGGGACGGATTCGAGAGAGGGGAGACAACTGTGGCTGTATTTTTGGACATGGAGAGAGCTTTTGACTCGGTGTGGCGCGAGGGAATCACCATTAAGATGACCGAGATTGGGGTTGACCCCCACCTAATCTGAACCATCAAGTCTTACCTTTCTGGCCGCTCTTTTTCGGTGCGCGTTGGGGAGGCTTACTACTCTCGTTGTCCAGCTAGGACGGGCGTTCAACAGGGCACCCTATTGGGTCCGGAGCTTTTCCTAATCAACATGTACGACATGCTAAGGCACCCGCCTGTCAGCCTGGCGGCCTACGCGGATGACACGGCTGTTTTCTCTACTTGTAAAAATGAAAACATTCTAATGGGACGGGATCAAGCTACCATTGCGTCGATGAGATCGAGACATGGACTGAACGATGGAAAGTCCGAATAAATCCGGCAAAAACGGTGGCCGTAAGGTTTACAAGAGGTCGGACTGTCCCGGACATACCTGGGGTCATCTTGGATCGAGGGCTCACCTTCAAACATCACGTGAATAACGTCAGTATTCGGTTTCAGAGGGCGAAGCTGCATTTAATGCTAATGTTATCTAGGCAGAGCCAACTGGACATGCGATCCGAGCTTCTTTTATATATTACATGTTTGAGACCAACATTCGCGTATGGGGCGCTCTCCCTATCCAGCATGGCCAAAACTTACTAAAATAAACTCGAAGTTCTCCAGAACATTATGTTAAGGCAAATAGTGAGTGCACGATAGATGGTGGGTAATCAGCAGATCCTGGACGATCTTATAATACCTTCTTTTTGGGACTTCATGTTAGATCTTGCGTCCCAGACTTGCCTAAGGGCGAGCGCCACGAACGGCCCGCCTGGTGGAGCCCCAGGACCGTCCTCCGCCTCGCACTTCGGTCAGGCAAAAACTCGACTTTGTGGATATGACCGGTGGGAGTATTGAAAGGCATGCAGGGTCACGCGGGGTCCAGAAGTGACTAACCTTTTATGCATAAAAAAAGGCCCTTATTGACCGTCAGGTCTATTCCTGTCAAATACATGTATAGCGGTTCCCAGCGTTGACCGCAAATAAAACTGATAAGAATGCCCCAGGGACATAAGTTCGGCATTGGTAATGACATGGAGACCCACGGATAGCAGTTAAAGAAACCAATTTTCTTTTTTTTTTGTATACGGAAACAATAAGAAAAACAAGAAAACAATACGCTCATGTGCGTATTTATTCATTCAGAGAAATGAGGGAGCCGGTATACTTGTACGAATACCGCGTATTGGAGCGTACTACAAGTAAACATGTTAGGTCACATTAAGAACGTGAGTAATGCTCGGTTCATATTAGCATACATATGTCTTACCTTACCAAGGATTTTCAGTGCTACTGGTCAACCTAATGTATTATACGGAGAAATTCGTATAAATACTTAATGCGTGAATGAGTAATTAAATGAGAATTTAAGATGGTAATCTCATTATTAATATGAAGATACTTGCTAAATTGTCGAAATGAAACTAAAATATGTATCTATAAAGGATAACAATAATTGTGGGACAACTTATTAGCGCTAGTTAATTAACGCATGTATAGTGGCTTAAAGTCGTCCTACAATTATTGTTATCCTTTATAGACACATATTGTAGTTTCAGATCGACAATTTAGCAAATATCTTCAAGTTAATAATGAGATTTTCATCTTAAATTCTCATTCAATTGTTCTTTCACTTATTAAATAAACATGTGTTTTGTGTTGTCGTTTATTTTTGTATTATTTCACCCCTTCATGTGTTTAAATTCAGGGGAAAGAAAGTATTTGTAGTTATTCATGAGCTTCCAACTTTTAAGAGAAAAATTTTCTGATAAGGATATTTTTTCTTACGTGACTCGAAAGAAATATGTTGTTACTAATATAGAAGTTTTTAATTTCTAATAGTCTAATAGAATCTTCAGAGTGTAGCAAAGCTAAATTTTATGAAACTCGTCCTACCTCATTAAAAGCTATAAAGTGCGCTATCAATCATGCTGTATTCGCAGTTTCCTTTTTTGTTAGTGCTTTAGAAGATATACTGTTCCATGAATTGACGTTTTAATTCTCTTGGAGATATTTTGGTAAATGCAACCCTTCACAGTTATTGCTGTAGAGAGTGATTTGTGATAAAGTGACTTATTCTTTAATTGTACATTGTTAACTTAGCTAGCTGTAGTTTTCTGTATATGAGTCAAAGAGCAATAATATCTGAGTGCTAACTAAATAAAATGATTTCATATTACTGTAATAAATTAAGAGTCTATGAGGAATAGTTACGAAGGATTTTATTTTATTTATATGATTTCGTAAACCGTATTTTTTGTTCATATGTACATATTGCTTCATTGATTAATTATCCCTAAAAAACCTTTTATTAAAATCACACACGATAAAAACACGACTGTGAAATGAGGTAACTTTTTGTTGTAATTATCTAAAAATCCTCTACAGAGATTGGAAGAAATAAAAACTCACATTGAACGCGGCTCAACTGTTATACATTGTATTAAAACTGTTTGCTTACATGTATCCTTTACCAACCCCGTTATTTTTTATTTTTGTAGCTTTATTAAAACACAGGCGATTTAAATATAAACCAAAGGTAAAAAAGCGGCTTATTCAATTTCCAAACTTTGTATTGTTGTCAGCTTTTACATATTTTTCCAAAGCACAGAAAAATATGAATTAAATGTTATTGTATCCCCTCTATTCTGACAGGCTAATGCCTTTTCAAGTTCTTCCTGTCACCGCATATTTATATTTAGATCCCTTGAAAGCATGGAACAGATGTTTTGGGTTTATTATATCTACAATGCTGTTTACCCTATTCCAACGTTCCCATTTCAGAAACTTAGACAAGTGGGGAAAAATTTCCAATTTGGATTGGCATTGTATGGTCATATACCTGCGCCCAAAAAAGAATATTGATTGCTTTATACGGTAAGTATTATTATGCGTATATAAATATTAGAGTACGACAAAAAGACGTATTAAAAGCTCGCGCAAACAACAATATAAAGTATTGATATATGTATAGGTAACTAAATTTTATTTTATATCAATATAATAGTAAGCAACAGAATGTTTACACCAAAAACGTTAAATAAGCATTTATAATGCACAAAATAGACAAATAAACTGTTAAAATCAGTTTATAGGTAGTATATATGTTATCACTACTAATCATAAAATCTATTCTCTATTGTAATCTTTTATTCCATTTTTTATACATCTTGATTGACAAATTGACATAATTTCGAAAAAGGGTTGATAAAGTTGATTCTGACATATATTCACGTCAAAAATTCATTTCTTCTGTTTACTACAGGTTATAGAAATATTATTGACACCAGCTATCAGATTCTTACAAAGGACCGCCCACGCTGTTGCACCCCGTTTGTTTTCCCACCAAAAGCACAAGCACTTGACCTCCAAATAAAATCTGCTGTAACCAAATTTGAAACTTCATAAGAATGATTAAATTTATTTAATATTAAAAGCGAAATTATGCCACACCAATATATATACAAATATAGAACAAAAATGACAGGAACCATATAAGAACGTTTTTTTTTTGACGAAATCAGGAAAGCTGGCCAAAGCAGCAAAAAGCACTACTCCTTTATCTGTTGTCAATATCTTGAAATTTATTTCCATGCAAAGTTCCATTACATAGAAATAAGTTAGATTTAAGAAAGAGATCAAAGATGTGTTCAGAGATGACAGGGGGACGAGGTTTGGCATTCGGGTTGTGATCTCCGAAGAACGTGTTTGTAATAATAAATTTAGTGTGATAGTATAAAATAGTGTTTTGATAATTAACAAGCCCCTACTACAGCGACACGGTAAGTACCTTTTTAATATTCTATATTTATATATTAAAGAAGCGAGTAGCTCAAACTCCCAATCCTTGAGGCTAAGAAACGTGACATTATTTTATTCTGGTCAATCTGGAATTATGGTAGCGAGAAAATATTTTGCATAATAGTGATAAAAGCGCGGGTAAAGGGAAGCACTGAGTCCATTTTATATTTTTAATATTAAGCTTTCGTTCCTACTGCTGTACGAACTTCACTGTAGCGTCAATATACCATGTGCAAATGATTGATGCGTCAACGACTGCTATAGGCAACACTGAATACAATTTAGCAAAGTTTTGAGTAATCTACCACTCCTTAGTATGGGGGTTACTTAAAGTTGGTGACATTTTGTTCACAGTAATTGATCGAAAATTACTCTAAACGTAGAACAGATACAGTTCTTCTAATAAATAAAAATCTTAATTAGTAAATAATATTAAGTTGTACTTTCTAATTTATTTTATTTTCCGTATATACCTATATAAAATATTACATTACCGGTTTTAGCTTTTACATTCAGTTTTCTTCATGTTTATTTGCAAAACTATGTGATAGCAAATGGTTCCATTTGGGAAAAAAGAACATATTATTCTTTCCCGCGGTCATGCTTTCTCCAACACTGCACAACAGTCAAACTGGAATACACTATAATCAAGATAAATTAGAAAGTACAACTTCACTTACTAATATACAGATACCTACAACGAAGCTTAATTAGAAACCTAAGAGTACAAAAAATACAAACATACTATTTTCATTATTACTATACTGAATATTTCAAAAAGCGCCTCACCATTAGAACTCTTACAGAATTTGTAATAGAAAACTTAAATTCGAAAATTGAGTGTAGGATATTTTCATTTTCTGACGCAGTTAAAGTGCAGTGATGCCTTTTAATTTGGTGTTGGTTTACAAGCGTATAGACTACTAAGTTGATTATCGATCAACTAGTCTGCGCTTTGTTTATAACAAATTAAGCATAAAATTATTTAAACTCTAAGTGTAATATAGTTAAAAGAAGTTATCTGAAAATGTCATGATGAAACTTCTGGAGCTGTTTGCAAGTTCGAATGAAATATTTCTGGGATGTAACAGCAGCTTCAACTTCTTGAATGTGAGTAGTCAATGTATGTTTGAGGTGAGGGTAATTCCAGCAAATGCATGGACAGAAATGGTATGTGCTGGGATATGGGATTGTCAAGAATTTTAAAACGGTGATCTTTGATGACAAGAATTAATGTGATTTAAATCGGCCACTTCTGATACAAAGAATATAATATATTAGTTTGTTTAATCAGAGCGCTAAATAACAAAGAAAAAGAAGACGTAATAGTTTGCGAACTAGAGGAAATGTGGCAAAGGTTTAGAACGGAGACAATGTTTATTGATCAACACAGGTCGAGTAAGCATACCGTGGTGTAGAAGATGGAACTACAAGAAGAAACGAGTTTACATGTAATCTGCACATGTGAGGAATTGAAAGAACTCAGGAAGAAACATTTCGGGAAGGATCTATTGGAGCCCTCGATGGTTCTCAAATTTCCACTAGGCAAGACACTAGGCTTTATAAGAACACCATGCTGCTTGAGTGGAAGTAAGAGATTTAATAGGGACGGTACAATGAGCACCTAGCTCAAGTGTCTGGACTATAGGTGCCCACCCTAACTTAAAAAAAATAAAACGTTTTTTGGTTTTTCTGTTCACATTTAGCAAAATTTACTGGCTTACTTACTGGTCTTCAATCAATAAAAATGTTACTTTCTACACAACCTTAAATACCATAATAATACCTTTCAACACTATTACAAAACTGAAACTGTCGTTGAATGTCTATTAAAATGCGCGAATTAAAACTGAATCTAATTCAATCAACTATATTTGACGATTTGCCATATGATTAAATCGAAGATACAACATTTTTCTATCATATATAGTTTCAACAAATTTCCGTATTAACTGACATATTTGGAGTTAATTTCTATGCTAAAATATAAATATAATATTTTAAGTGACAAAATATGTAATTATATATGTAATATAAATAAATATGTAATTATTATGTAATGTAATTATATAATTATCTATTGATCTGATAGTATTAATTTTTCGAATAACCATTGAAATCATAATACGAAAGAACTTGATAAATGGACCAATTCATTCATTTTGGTGTCCGTTGTTGATTTTCGAATACTGCAATTAATATAATTAATTGGTTATATTGTATTTACGTTCACTTTAAGCTAAAGCTAACTAAGTGCCAATCAATTAACAAACGAGAACTCTTAATAGGGCAACTGGTGGAATTGAAAATCAATTAAGATACCATCCGGGTTTCTTTAGTTGTCAGTCGTAACAAATTACGTTCTTAGAATAAAAGAGGAAATAACGTAGAACAGGTCTCAGTACAATGATGTTATCGCCGCAGTAAAAGTTAGAACAAAACCAAGAGTTGAATGTCAACCCCGAGACAAAATAAAATATCCCTTTAATGGTGTAAGCCATTTCGTCTGCAACCAAGATCCAATACAATGGATGACAAATATCTGTTTTCTCAGTGACTGTCAACCGTATACGCAAGAGCTTGTATTGTAATAAATAAATTGAGGGTGGGAGACAATTCGTTGAGCTAAGCAGGCGACGAGAATTTGCTGGAGAATAAAAAAGAAATCCATTGTGAGGATCTCTAAACGCATCAGCATATTTTTTGGCGAGTGGTGGCAAAAAGAATCGTGCCAAAGTCAATTCTATATACGCACGTAGCCGAAAGGCCCTGAGGTATACGCTTTTTTCTTTTGTATATACATGTTATATATGCACATAGAGGGCGCAAGTTAGCGCGCAAAAAGTTACTTCGTTGGTTATATAACTCGACGATATTATCTTATTTGACGGCATATATGTATGTAGCTATTGCCTGGAGTCGTTAGAAAAACAGCATCACGTTCGTTGAATAAGTGAAAATATCTGAAATTCACTCATTGTGAAATGATTTAAAGTATGGTGTTTGTACGGCATTTTAGAATAAGATTACGTTTTGTTGGGTGCTGGTGCTACAAACTACTTGTAATATAAATCCTCTAATTTGAATTTCAAAGAGCCACAAATTGTTATTTCTGCTTTTACATTTTATTTCAAATTTGAATCGTATAAGAAAGGGGTTATTAGATAAAATAAAACGTTACTTATTATTATTTTGTGTTATTTATTATTATTACTATATTACAAAATATGGTGCTACGCTAGAGAAAACAAATAATGAAATTATATTAAAGAATCAATGCGAACGGTGACCTTGCATTTTTTTAGAAAGTTTTGGTTAGTCCAGTATATAAGTGGTAGTTTTTATTTTAGAACTCGACTCTAAATTTTGATTAGTTCTTTGGCTTCCCAGGGTGTTCTTTATTAAGTTCACGGACCCAAAGATCGCCAGCACACCAAAAGCCATTTCTTCTGTTTGGAAGACAATTCCAGGCATCGAAAATTAGTACTTCAGGCTTGGTCATCTTTTTTAAAGTTGTCCACTTATGTTGCCATACCAAAGTACATTTTTGACTTTTCTGGCTCTTCTAAGCTACTAGATTCGTAAAATTTGAACTCCACAAGTCTTTGCTTTTTAAATCTAGTAATTGGATTTCAAAGGAACCAGCATTGATTTCAAATGAAGCAAAATTTAGTCCTTTGCTGTTTGGTTTGAGAGGATTCACAATGAAAGCAATGTATCAATAGAGGCACTGTTTCCATCCCATAATTTTTTGAGGTTTGGAAATATAGTAATGTGCCCATCTCCATATCTTCAGCCAAAGGAAGCAATTTATTTTCAAAACAAACTATTTCTTCCAGTAATGAAAATGCAGTGTTTCCCTTTCCTTGAAGCTTTAGATTTAGTTCGTTGAAATGCATTGTAACGTCAGTCATAAAATATAACTTTTGTAGCCATTTATCTTCTTTCAATTCAGAATGATCATCTACAGCAATTGATATTGCCGAACTTAGTTTGATGTCCTTCAACTATTGTTGCGTCACATCTAAGGCCATTTTAACAGTTCGATCTTGTTCTGTTTTAGCAGATAGTGGAATATCTTTGGTTTTTTTACTATTCCGGTTTTGTTTTTAAAATCACTAAAGAGGTCCTTAAACGCTTTTATAAAACGCTGCTTAATATAATCGCCGTCTGTGTATGGTTTTCTCGTTTAGCTATTTTAAGCGAGATTTTGAAGCTAGCCATATTTACGTTGTTCATGGATTGTGTCGATTATGTAACAAGGAACTTGATATTTGAGTTATTTAAATTTATGTTTAAAATTGAATGGGTTCATTTGTGCCCGCCTAGCTTTTAATTTTTTTTAAGGGAATTTAAAGAGCCGCAGTTGTCTTTTGACGACAGCTGGCCTAGACAATGTATACAAGTCACACATTTGTATGGAGGGTGTTCAAGGAACACCAGAAGCATCTATTTCACATTTAGAATATGCAAACGTTAATTTCAGCTGATTATCCCAACAGAGTTCAATTATTCGCATGGTACTTGAATAAAATTAACGACGAACCAAGATTTCCTACGGTGCATTATGGACAGGTGAGGCATGTTTTACAAGAGATAGTTATTTTAAAACTCATTCAATCGGAGTGAAGAAAATCCTTCCTATAAATTCAACACTAAGATCTTACAAGTTTTAAATAATTCTGAAAATAATTCCAGTATTTCAGAAGAAAATAGTGTTTATCTTATTAAGTGTTCAGATTGTAATTCTGCATACATAGCTCAGACGGGCAGATAATTGAAAATGAGAATACATCAACATAAAACCCAAATATCATCCGTCCGGATATTAAACACAAAATAGAAACAGGACATACAATTGACTTTGAGAATATACAACTTCTTCATAAATGCAAAAAAGGTTGTAATTAAATCTTGTAAATCTCTTTTGAAATCGAAAAACATAAAGGCTCTTATAAATTACGAAACGATCAGTTAGACACTTTTGATAAACCAGTCTTATTTAAACACTTACCTTTTTATCTGATTCTTCTTTGTTTCAAAGAGATGTTGTTTGCACTCAAGAAATAGTCAATTTAAAATAAAAAGTAATTCTTTCTTTATTGCATTTTTTTTTGTTTCTTCTTATAAAGATTATTTTAGTATTTACCTGAGTTAAGACGTTTATATTTGTCTAGACGTTACATCATCTAATACCTTTATTTAATGTTATCTATTTAACTTCAGCTTGTAGAAATGATAAGCGAGTCCAAATAATAATGCTGTGTTAGTGACGGCGATGAAACATCAAGAGATCTCTAGGACGTGGTCATATCGCAAAGGATGAATTATCACATACTTTACAGAGGACTGAAAGGAGCAGGAAAGACGTTTTAAGCAACAATAACCATTTCACTTCCAGAAAGGAACAAATCCTGTGTTTGCTTTAATGATGTAGTAGACATTTTTATTTAATTTATAACTTTCACTGAAAACTTTAGTATGAGATTTGCAGTATTTTATACACGATTAAAAGTGGACGAGTTTTAATGTTCATACATTTAAATTGTGAAATCAACAAACTCATGGGTTTTCTTAACATTTGGTATTTAGCTACAAGTACAAGTTCAATAAAAATTCTTTTTTCAGGTTACGATAGATTGCTCGAGTTTCTGGCTTGTGATTGCTTGCTTGACCTGTGTGAACAGCTTGCATACATTTTTAATTTCCTGATTGTTGGAAGTTGAGCAAAATTAATAGTCGTTAAAAAGGGGTTCTCTCAATATTGCTATAACATCAAGTCCGTAAGTATTTATGGAATTTTGCTGAAATCTTTGAGCAGTTGCTGTATGCAATTACTGACAGCTACTTACCGGCAAGTACACAAAACACAATATACAACAAATAAGAATCGCTGTCTTTTCAGAGAGATTTAGTCCCTTTTGAGTTTTCTCATCTTTTTAAATTTGTTTAGAAAAAGGAGCAAATTGGGTCATTTTGGGGATAGCAACTAAAATTACATACACAATAAAGATCATTTGTGTAAATAGCGTATAACACAAAACCAGACGTATGTAAACAGTGGCAATAAATTTAACTGGAATAAAGCGGTACCCAGAATCAAATATAACAGACCATTAATTTTAATACATATGGTTAGATAATATCAAATTGAGTGTATTGAGTTCGGGTGCGAAAGTTTCCCCCGATATTTGATACAGGGAACGATAAGTGAAAGAATCAAAAATTTATGGCGTGTAAATCTAAAATGGTCGAAGGCAACAAAGCCGCTTACATTGCCCCGGGCCGAACCTAAAGCTTTGGTCAAAGTATACCTAATGAACCTGCACATATATAAATGTTTGTACGGGTGTGTTCGGAATACTACCCGGAAACGGCGATACAAGTCCAAACTGCCAAAACATTTGAAAGTGAAGCAGATATAGGTATGTTTGGATGTTTAAAGCGAAATACTCTCTAATGATGGAATGGCAATCTACTTTGTTATAATAATAATGATGAGAATACACAAATAGAACATTTATGTATTAAATATCTCTGGGATAGTATTTCAATATTTTACGGTTGTTCTTTTAAGAGTTAATTTGAATGTAGTGTAATAAAATTCTTAGACACTAAATATTGTATATTTTTTTATTGAAAACTGTTTCTCATTTTATATTTGTAGGTATGTAAATATAAATAAAAAGGGCGTTAAATGGATATACTTACCGTCAGTAGTTTTGTTTTCCATCTACTTGTCTACCATCTCCTCTACTAAATATCATTTAAATTATCAGATTATACCGGGTGAAAAGTTGCGAGCTGTCGATTGCAGTCTGGGCGACTGGAAATGGGAGGGACTTCAGTTGTAGACGTACCTACGCACGAAGCCGCAGTACATATTTATTAAAGTTAATAAATTAAAGTGAATACCGTATATACCATTAAATAACTAAATAAACTATTTTAACCGCCAATAGAAATAAATGAAGTGAAATTTGCAAAAGAAATAATACACCTGCTACTTGATACAACTGCAGAATCATTTATTTCCTCGAGTTTATGCACAGAAACAAGAAGGATGGAGTACCTTGACGCTTAAATAATATTATTAATCTTCCTCGTATATAGAGTACCAAAACTTGTTATTAAAAATTAGTAAAATAAATGGTGTGTAGTATTAAAAAAAAAAAGCAAATAAAAAGAAAATCAAAAAGAACATACATGCAGTAACATAATGGTAGATAGATGGATGGCGTGATGGCGATGAAAGTATCGGTAAGATATCGTGGTCTAGAACTATGAATATGACATCGAATAACGTGTTGGGTGCATTTATATTATTATTTTTCAAATTTCAACCTGAATTTGCTAGCTGGCTAAAACGGAAGAACTATGAAAACTGTGTTCTTCAGGCAGGTCTTGATCATCTGTACCACAAATTAAAATAATTAGCAGCTTTTCTTTAATGTTAACTATTTTAGAAGCTGTCTTTGTAGTTTCTTTATTTGCAATATTTGATAAGTGTAAGACAGATACCATATTGTCAAGATATATTCGAATTTTCTTCGAACTAATGAACAAAAAGGCTTTTTTAGCGTTTCCAATGAGTTAGCGCTAACCTTCTTATTCTTCTGAGATCCGTCATTAATAACACATAAATCCATATTCACAGTCAAAAATCAAAGAAATTCTGGAAACACACAGCTTCTCAGTGCTAACAGCAGTTAACTAATATAAATGTTAAACAATAGAGAGCTGCGTTAGGATCTCTGTGGGATATTCGAAGTTTCGATATAGGTATATGGTTCGCGGCTGCTATAGTAGACGTAGCATGACCTGTTATCAAGGCAGGATACCATTAGTCAGTTTTATTTAAGATAAAGCCCACTTAGCTTACTTTTTGCTGGTATAATGGTAGATGTTTGGCAAAAATCCAAGTAGGTCGCAGTCGATCTATCACACATGAATAGCTTTGAGAATTGCTAAATTAAATGCCCTATATATTTGGATCTCAAAGTTAAGTGATTTTAAAGATGTGGACGTAGAAAACTGTGTTCATGATTGATAAACAACCTCTACCACTTTAGCATTCGCAACCTGTTACGGTCGTACTAAAACGATTCTAAATTTTCAGATTTCTGGCCAAGATATTGTCAGAACACCATCTTACTTTGCATAGTAGCTGTTTGCGCTTCATCAATCCGGCGTAGTTCGGATTTGATGAATTCATTATCTGCTGTGGAAAATATTGTGCAACAGAAAGTTATGATAACACTATTTACTCATGAAAAAATTCCAAAACAGTTCAATCAGTATAGCTCACTGTCAGCTAAGTGTGGGAAGAGTGAGAAAGAAAAATTGACTATAAAAAATATCCCTTATCTATTAATACATCGTTTTTGCGGTGATACACTACTTTTCAATATTACTTGCTGCTTCCGTCATATACTTAGGTGTTGCGATGGCAACTAGCTGGGTTCTGGATTCTGGATAGTTGGTTGGGAAGGGTGGTTAGTCATGCGCACTTAGGCCACTCTGATCGGGCACATTGTTCTACCTTCCCTAGGCGTTGTTTCTCAGCCGCGGCCTACTCGAGCCAACTCAAGTGGAGAATAAACTTAAGCAGTGTAGCCCATGCCACTGCTAGCCACGCGGAGCATGAACTCCTCTAGAATGGAACTTCTAAGTCGGGCAAGCGCTGAACAGTCATATAAGGCCTCTCTCAGAGAAGGCGGTTTGGTTGATTCAATAAAGTTGCCTAACTGACTCTCAATTAGTTGAGTGTCGTGTGAAGATCTGCTCAAGACTGGTTTCACATGGTTTCACAACATGTGCTTGTTCTCGCGCAAGGAAAGATGCAAAATAGGAAATCCAGCCGAAGAAAAGTATATGTCTATCCGTTGCTAGAAAATCGCAAAACGGAGCTTTCTCCCGTTATATCCAAAACCACTTAGCCACAAGGAATTCTTTAATTATTTTTCTATGTCATAATTAGTCTTCGAAGAGGATCTTCCCAGATCCTTTTGCTTTTCCTATTTATTCCCATAAACACTCAACTAGGCGACTAGTGTGACAGACGCTGGATAGTGTCTTTTGTGTTAGTCAACTGGTGGGGATGAGAATGTGAGTGGCGTAAGCTAGCCACCGGAGAGGGCGAGTTGACTTCGTGTGAAAGAGTTCAGACGGTTTCCATTTATTTGCTACGTGACTATGCACTTTTACAACCGTCTGTTGAAATAGTTTAATCAACTAATAGCCTCGTTTGAAAGAGGCCTAAAATGTGCTGCGGCATCTAGCCGTCTAGGTAACATGCACGTCAAAATGGGCAGGTAATCTAATCACTTCCATGCGATGCATGTGCTTATTAAGCTTGCAGTGGCCAGTTAATAGCTCTACCATTTGATGTAAGTAAGTAACTTCTTCAGTATCTATCATTTCTAGTAAGTTCATATCCATCAATGTTCACTCCGGCGAAATCAATGTTTCGCTTTAACCATATCTGGTATAAACCCAGAATATCAAGGATCTAATTAATAATTGTTTTACGCAATTGTGCAATGTTACAATCAAGAAGTAATTAAAATGAGCCCATAGTAAGTTCTTTTATTTCATTCAAGAATACAGAGGAAATATGCAAAGAAAGTAAATAAAAATGCAGCAATAATAACTGAATAACAAACATGGGGCAGAATATCTGCAATAACTTTTATATATAAAGCTACGTATATTTCAAAAGAAATGACAAAGGTATGCAACTTAACTCTACGCAGCTTGTGGCGGGTTATATACAAGAAAAGAGAGCTGCAGAAACTTTAATTAAGTGACAAAAACAGAGGCGATATGGTTTAAGATTCTGGTTTCTATTTATAGTAGTATTTTGATTACGTGCATACTTTATTTCAAGGTTTAATTCTCCTTGATCTGTACGCAAGATTTTAGTCATTTTTTATTATAACATTCATTTTATTTTAATTTATTGTATACATAATAATATGCTTTTATATTTCTGGTTTTAAGTATAATTGCTTTTGTAATATTATTTTTCAAACAAAAACTGAATTTATGTTACCTGATTATTAGGTGTACAAAAATTAATTCAAATAAATATGAACTATATCTAGTTACTCTGTCAACACTCATATAAAGAACCAGACCCAATATCTATATAAAAAGTCTAAAAACGTTTTGGATCTTTAGCTGATAGTCATCTTGTTCGAACTTCTTGGGATGCCGCAACCTGGCTTTTACTTTTATGCTCCATTCGGTAAAACCCCCAAAAGTAGAAGAGAGCTTTGATCTCTTCCGTGTTGCATATCTCTTATATTGTTGTAACAGCATCAACTGTTTTACTTTATATTTCTATTATATTCTGCTATTAATTTTGTTGCTGGCAGTATTGAGTCTTAGAAAAAAAACAAATTCATTGTTTTAACCACTAACTGGATGAATTAGCTTAGTTTTAGGGGCAGTAGGTATATTTCAGGATACGAAACAACTTTCTAATTCAGAAGAAAAAGTGTGGCGCACGTACTTGATCTGTCTTGGGAAAGGTATCTAGTAAAACAGTATTTGCTATTCTAAAATACCCCAACTGTTATTTTTGTAAATTTGTATTTATTCTAAATAGTATCTTTGGTACAATATTTTATTCTTGGCTTACATTTATTTACATAGAGTGCACATCTTTAAAATAAATAAATAATTACTTCACCTACAATTAGTGCTTTGTTTCAGCGCTCCACGATTCTTTTGTCCTCTAGACTTAATCTTTCGAAAATGTAAACCGCTTTTGGTACTCCCCAGAACGCAGTTTACTTTAGATTGATACTGTTTGTGCAGCGATGCTGCTCCCTTTGGCTTGCGCGATCTTATCGCTAGATATACCACACATAGAGGAAATTTACAGCAATCCAGTACGCTAGTTTTAATCATGCTTTGCGAGTCAGCTCGATCATACCCAAAGAGGTAGCTAATTTAGACAAATTGGATTTACTATGCACCGTGAACAGTTACACTTAATTGAATTTGTAATTTGGCGGATTAATGTAGGAGGTTTTAATATTATACGTTAGCGTTTTCGCGTGGTGATTAAATTACTATCTCTAATAAACGTATACATTTTCTAATGCAATTGGAAAATGGGTACCCGCTCTGAATAGATTTTCATTTTGTCACTTTTGCGGGCGAAATTCTATTGAGAAATGTACAGAAACATGTAGGTAGTTTTATCTATAAGTCCCTATGTACATACATAAATTGTAGTTATGAGTACTAATCGTATTTTTGTGATGGGATTACACAGCATAGGAAATGATGCATGGAAATTTTTTAATATGCATCTAGCGTTTAGTATCACCTATTGCGCCGTTGCAAAGATGTTACTAAAGGTGCAATTTGAAAACAAATACGGAAAGTCGAGGCAAATATTCAGTTATAAATAACAAGTAAAACGATGAACAAGTGGTAAGAACATTTAGATAATGATCTTTTGTTATTTAAACTATGTTCATTAAAAGCTCTAAAACTGCTACAAGCTGCGTTATCATTTAATACGGTAGGAAATCGATTTTATTTGTAATCATATAGAAGCAAATTTCATGATATAATATGTGTACTATTTTATAATCAGCAAAGAAAGAAAGAAAAGAAAAATAACTTGGTAATTGTTTTTAAGATCTCCTGTTTCTGATAATTAATTATCTGTTTTTTATGTGCCTGCATTAATTAATTTCAAAGAATGTTCAAACATGACTTCCAAGGAGGGTGAATAAAATATGAGCAATTGGTGTTATTGTTTTGGTGTTTTGGTTGGGTCTTTAACTAGTCACAACACCAGAAGGGTATCCATTATTACTAAAGTTTGGAATATATGCACCAAAAAAACCGTGAAATATGCATGCAAATATGCACTAATAGGTACCAAAATATGCAGTTAAATAAGCATTTATATGCAAACATTTATGCATGCGAAAATTTTCCATCGTCAAACTATGTCTACGGTCACTTAACTTATACTTATAAGAAGAAAACACTCGTTCAACATCACGTTATTGAAGCATACTTAAATTTACACATAACAGACGGTTCTATATCTAAATCATTATCAAAATTTCCATTCAGAATTTCATTAATATTACAAAGTCTTTGAAAACCTACATTTCTTTTTTCTAAAATTACAGATAATTTATCAATAATTTATCATTGTCGACTGATAATTGTTAGTTTTTACATTATTTAAAATTGAAATAAATTCATTTAAAGTGAGATCTTTAGCCTCTAAGTTAGTTATTGCATTTGAAATGCAAACAGCATTTCAGCGTATATAAGTCAACTGATTTTTTAAGGTCGGATTCATAAAATGTTCTACACACAAAAAAATTATTCAATTTGAATATAAATGCATCACATTAAATATAACATAGCTTCCTATATAAGCAAGAAGATGTACTTATATTGAGAATAAAATTTGTTCAGTTTTCCAAACCCGTGAATTTATCAGACGAAACAATTTTTTAGTTCAAATGTAATCAATATCTAAAATCATTATGAACATATAATATTTTCACCACAAAAATAATTATTTTAGATTTAAGTAAATAGATTTTCTAAAACTATCACATTTATGCCTTAATAATTTATGTACATTTGATAGAAGTATATAAAAGTATTATTTGAAGTATTGCCATTAGTTGCTTCCAACATATGAGTATATTGAACTGATAATACTTACCTGCTTAATCTAAGTATTTCTACTATTCAAGGGTAATAATTACCTACTAACTTTGTGTCTGTAACACCAAAAAAACCTCGGTAGGGAAAAATTAATAAATAAATAAATTTATTACTTTTATATGTTTACAGAATAGCGTATGAGTACTGAGGTGTGGAGGTTATGTGTATCTTATACTTCCCACTCAATGCTTGGACCTGGTATCCAGTCGGCGTTGGTTACTGTTATAATTTCAATCATTATAATAATTTGCTGGTATTACCTACTGAAAACTAATAACTAGTAAATACCTACATATGTTTGTTAATGTACACACCTACCATGTTCATATATTATCGACACAATGGCGCTGACTGTAAGTATTGTTTCAAAGTTTTTTAAATCCGTAATCCGTTAGTATTAGATAACACGTACGTACTTACCTTCGAATATTTTAATGGTGGCATCTGTGCCTCAGCTCCATTCCACCCCATTCTCTAAGTAGCTGTGAAACGGCTGAGGAATCCATTTAGATTTACTTACATTCACAATCAACAAATATGTTCGCTGGTGAATCAAAAAGTGACGCTAAGTAAAGCGTATGTATATGCAAAACCCCCTAAACCCTCCTAGAAAAGAGGGAACCAATGACAGATAAGTTTTAGTGCAATAAATGGTGGGGTAAAATTCGTTTCAAATGTTTCAATATTATGGTAATTTCAATTTGATATTTGATGTTTTCAGTACAAAACATTTAATAATTTTATATAGTAATTCATTATACTAAACGTATAAGGGATTTTATTTTAAATCTACAGAGTTTCTCACTATGATTGCATAGATTTATTTCTTATAGCAATAACAATGTTCATTTGGAGGAAGTATACTTCGATGCAAATATTTATACTATTTGTTCTAAGAGTATATTGTGTTTTCAGAGAATTTACTCTTATGTTCTAATCAACAAGATTAATTAATTCATTTAAATATATATTAAGTTTCGATTTTTGAATAAACAAAAATATTCAGATTGATAATAGATATTTTTGTGTGTGCGGACATAAAATAAATTTATAATTATTATTACGTTATTAAGAGTTCCCATGAAGTGCTATTTTCCTCTTTTTCTAATAACTCTACTAATTTCTTTCTTGGTTTTTGTCTCCTGCCCTTGCTCCTTTTGGAATTTCAACAATTACTATTTCGAGCTTCACAACAAACTTCTCTTGATGATCTCATGACTTAGTTGATGGATTTTACGTCGGGCTATGTTCCATTTGTTTAACATAGAAACTCTATCGTCGTCTTTGAAACTCGAACCAAAATCACGTTATTAAAATTCTCTTCAACCCTTCTGTAGTTTCTGTGATTCAAATATAAGTTGTATCGCACTTGTTGGTTCTGTTTTGAATTCCTTGCTTTGCCTCAATAACTTCCTTGCCATTCTTTTCGTGAGAAGGACTTCCAAAATTGAAAAGTAGCAAGGTCTTCTCCCCTTCCATAAGTTACTGGAGAAGATATTGTCAAATTTCAATAAAATCGGACAACCAGGATATCATCAATTGCTTGGCTTCCGGGTCGGAGCCGCGGGCTGGGACTCCTTCTGGTGAACGTTTCGTTTTCAATCGCAAGGATATCCTCAGGGCTGCTACTGTTGTTATTATTGATTGAAACTCGAGTCAGGTTTAGCAGTATATAGTGTGGATAGCGATGAAAGGACTTTTAAGGTTTTGTGAAAAAAATCGTTTTCTATAAAATTAAAATTAATGATAAAAAATGCTCTATAAACTGTATAAGCTTTGGTACCTGTAATTAAGCGGCCTGATGTCCAGAGTGTAATCATCTTGTTAATGTGAAATTATTACCTTTAGACATTTTCATTTACCTACGTCATCGTAATAATTAAAAAGGCATATAGCGTAAACGGACACAGCGAAACGAATCAAAAGTTACTCCCGTAATCCACACAACCCGTTCAACCGCAGCAATAACCCGCACCAGCTCTCATGCTGAAACATTAATGCGGTTATTTTGTAAGTAAAGTGCATTGTTAAAATTTTATGAGTTTTCGTTAATTTGAATATTCGCGAAGGTAGGGCGCACGCATTTAAGCTCCTGCAAATGAAAACTTTTAATCTGGAATGTTGTAAATTCCATCGGTACGTTAGGGGACGGTTTAATGTTGCTGCGGCTAGGAGCGCGGTAAGTTGTCATCATTAGTTAAGTGGGGCGCAAAATGGGTAACGGCTTAAACAACAATATCTCTGGCAGTGGCGCGGATTTTGATGATGAGTTATTAATGGTTGTGTGACGTTTAGCGTGGAATGCTAGAGCTAGAAAATATGTGAATATCATAACTTTTGCTGTGTTTGTTGTAACTTATAACCTACATTAATTTTATGTTTATCACAATGCTGCAAAAACAAGTATAATGTAATAATATTTACTTTATCATTCTTACTTAACAGCAAAAGCGTTGCAGCACTATGAATAATTGGCGAATAAATAATTTTAACATCCGCTTGGTAAAATAAAATTCTGAGGTGAATATTTACTAGCCTCTCCTGCAATCATAAACCTTTCAATTTACAAAGATGATTGGAATTAAAACATGTTAGTATCCTGAATTACATCTTTAATGTTTTTTACGAACGAGGCTGCTTTGGCAATCGATAACGCATTATAACATGAGTTGAATCATTTATTGATCGTAGTGCTTGATAATGGTCCGAGCTTAAAGAAAACTTAAAACTTAAAAAGTCTGCGCTAGGTAATGTCAAAGTGGGAATGAATTCAAAAACTGAATAGCCTAGAAGACCACAATAAAGTCACTTGACTGTGGATGCCCGAAAATTCGGTAATCGAAGGAAACGAAGAAGCTGATGAGTTAGAAATAAAGGAATCACCGGTTTCATAGAACCTATCCCAGGAGTGTCTAAAATCACAGCATGGGAGCAGGTAAGGAGTTGAGCCAAAGAGAAACAGAAATCACACTGGCGTAAAACAACTAGGCAAATTAATGAAAAGATCATTATTAAGGCGCTATCAAAGAAGGATACTGACGAACTGCTGCAGTTTAGTAGGAATCATCTGTCCACTGTAACAGGTCTTTCTATAGGCCATTGAAAGGAGACTACAGAAAATTGGGATCAACACTAAGATACCAACTCCAGTATGGGATGGGATAACGGAGAACGCTTACCACATTGTGTATGAATGTGGGGCTCTGGACGCAAAGAAACTTTTTGCAAGCCAGAAATGAAAGAGAATTACTTCGATCGACTAGCCATAGAGCTGTACAGGTTAGTATAGGATACTAGGAATACCGGACTGATTGATATGATTTAGTGGGTAAAACAAGTGCGAGGCAAAAGTCAAGAATCTGCAGCGTGTCCACAGACGGCTCTCACAATGACAAAAAAAAGATGTCAAAGTAACTGCTAAAATTTTGTTTCTTTCCACTTTTTGCTTAGATAGGTCGTCAAAAAAATATGAGCCTTACAGAAAAAAAGGTGTGAAGTTGTTTTTATTAAATTGTCCAAAATTTGGTACTTTACTGGACTCCACGCCCAATACTTTCTTACTATACCCTACTCTTTGCAAAAAGACAAGAAGATTTGCGTTCTTTAACATTTTGCTTATTACCTGAAAAAAACCTGAATTTTTCAGCAAAAAGCGCATGGTTATTTTTTAAAGTAAGTACATTAAATCCTGCAATGCGTCAAAAGAATGAATAAGAAATCTCGATAAAGTGGTAGAATTGTCTGACTGGAACAGTGTAAATCAGAACTAGGTACCACACCTTTAGGATGTCGAGCGCAACGAAAAGGCTGAGGAATTCTCCAAGATCGGGTTACAAATAAAAAGTAACACGAACCAGAACCGCTTCTTGGAATAACAAAGCAAATAGCTTGAGAACATTGTAAGACTGGGGCATACTACGGGCATGATGCTGGACAGACCATTGCTGCAAATGCCCACGGACAGCATGACACCCGAAATTATCTCAATTATGTCTCAAGAGACACTTCATGGGTCCAGAGTCCGTATGTGAGATTACTAAGGATTCCGCAAGAAGGGAGATCTGGACCTGCGTTAGATAAAGAAGTACAAAGAAATGGAGCTCGCTGAAGGTCAACTTCCATACCAAAATGCTGATAGGGGATGAGGATGTTTTCAGATAACCTACTCAGGCGCAGTAATAAAGAAGTTAAAACAATTGGTAACTGGACATTGTCGCCTGAAAAAGCAGCCATACCACACAGGCCGGGTATGTGAATCACGGTGTAGAAGAGGCGAACTACAGGGGGAAATGAGTTTACATGTAATCTGTACATGTGAGGAACTGCAGGTACTCAGGCAGAAAACTATTTTCGGAGATATCTATTGTTATGCCCTCGAAGGTTCTCAAGTTTCGCTGGGCAAAGATACTGCCGCTTTATAGAGAGCACTAAACTGCTCGTGTGAAAGAATTAATAGGGATGTTACAATGAGCCACTAGCCTCAAGTGCCCGGACGATTAGTGTCTCTATCTCTCTAACTTGTTACTGAATGAAATGAATGGAATTGAGAGAGTGGGTTTGAACGAAACAACATGAACACTCGAGGAATACCCTAGGTAAAGTATATGACAAACATTTGAACACAGTAAAAAGAAAATATTACAGTATTATTCTTGGTAATTTTAGGGCTGAAACAGTAATTTTGCATGTCGCTAAGGAGATTTACAACAAGCTGTAAATTTACATTTTCACAATTACAATAATATTTAATTACACTACACTAACATTGCTAACACTTTTTGTTAAAATTTCGGTGTTTGTTCTATATAATTAATTGCTATACAGTTATATCCATCTTTACATCATGTACACTGAAAAACTGATTTATTTGATAATACTAAATTTTATTTAACTAAATATTGAGTTACATATGAGCAAAAAAAATATTTGGTTAATTCAATCAAATTATTTGTTCATTTAACTCTTTATTTATTTGAAATAACGAAATATTTTGTTGAATTAACTAACATGATAAGATTTGTTTGAAATTATTTGGTTGTCCTGAACCACAAACTAAATTTTCATTATAAAATTTGTTTGAAATTATTTTGTTGTCCTGAACAAATTGATTTTCCGTGTACTCGCAATTTCATAACGTTTTTAATGTTGCATGGAATCTCTAGCAACCGGGTTAAAAAGTTGCAGAAAGATTTTCTGGTGTTATCAGAGTATAATGTGTTGGTAGACGATGTTTTGCTATTCATAACTGCCAACTTGTCCAGGAATGTTTAACATGTAATAAACGTCATTTCCGAAAGCAACTTGCCTTTCAGAAGATATTTCTCCAAAAATATTGCCAAAACTTTCAAAGAAAAAGTGTGGGAAGATAAATGTTTGAAAATAATTGATTGATAATTATATTATAGTGGACATACAGAAAGAAGAACATGTGTTACAGCATACGGATGAGAAGACAGTCATTTTGATGTAGATACCTGTGACTGTCATTTGGCTGTAATATCAATTTCTTTTTACTATATAGGGATTCCATGCTGAGAGGCGAGTTAAAAACTCCTGGGATTAGCAGAAACACTTCGCATCATCATAGATCCGATGACCGCACAAGCATCCAGTAAAGCAAACACTGTGTAAAAATTCGGCTTGCTTAATTGAGACTCCAGCTGCAGACTTTATGGGAGAAGATCAGAAACAGTTACGCATGTGAACACGAGCATTGGATCACCGGGGGCAGGGAAACCGAAAAGAGACTCAAAGATGTACCGTATCCGTTCAGTGAAGGACCTGCACCAATCAGCAGAGTGAGCTACCATTTTGGATTGAGTTGCATGAAACACGTACACTGCACAATAAGCTTGAATACTTGAACGCGTTTCGGGTTGAGGAAAAATATTAGTGGGAGTTGTAGGTTCATATTTTGTTCAGGTAAATTGTATTAACTATTACTTCTTTCCAAATCATGATGTTCACGTATGGGTTATGTGGTTTGGATCAGTGGAGCGGCCGATAAGAGTTCAAATTACTGATACATAATCGATCACAAGGGTGGTCATACGTGTCTGCTTGCACGGGCCGCTCTAGCCTCACGCTATACAGAGCGTTTAGCCTCTCAGTAAAATCACTCCCTCCGATTCGTGTGTTATAGGAACGTTTTCGCCATTTACGTTTCTTATTATGTCAAAGTGAAGTTAATTGTAAGCGTTATAGGCGAGGAGGTCTCTATTAAGCTGTCTTTCACGTTAATGCACACTTGCAACGAACACGATTCACCCACCGATATACCAAGGAACATACTCCAACGAAAATCCGTGGCTGAAATTTTAAAACAAGAAAAGGATGGTAAGTTTTAAAATCAGTTGATCATATTCCAGTAAACCTACTTATTAATTACTTGCCATTAGGGCTGTGCGTATCGTGCGCAATTCAATTATAATGCCCTTTATAGTACTGGTAATTATTACTAGAGTGGTCAGACGTGTCTGTTTACACGGGCCGCACTTGCCTCCCGCTATGCAGAACGTTTATCCATAGCATATCTTTAAGGCAGTAAAATCACGTCCTCCGATTCGTGTGTCTAGTATGCAGTATCAGTGTGAGTCGAGTCTTGATGCGATATAGTGCAATTGTCCGTTAATGTTTTATGCATTGTAAATGTATTATAATGTCGGGCGTAAAAAAACCCAGAAAACGACTATTGTTTCATAATGTAGAAAAGTATATAAAATAAAGTATATTATGGTGGTGCCAAAATAGTTCGTACAGTGTGCGATAAACAGTTATTGTGCTGGCACAGATTGGACTACACATTGGTGGTGATGCATCTGATTCGTTATCTACCTATAAAGATTATTTTAATTTGCGTGTGTTACATCCGTCGGTCTTTTTCAAAAAAGCGGTTTAAGGAGAAAATCTTGAAAAACTTCTGTATTTATACTTGTGTTAAATGTTAGGAATGTCACATATATGAGACTTTTTGCTGACCTGGCGCGCAGACAAAGTTAACACCTCTATCTATCAGTGAAAAAGTCTAATAGCAGGAGCATTGTTGATTCTACGATGGTTGTCATTCTAAATGCAAAAAGCTTAATTAAGAACGGATCAAATTAGTTTTGAGTATAAAAATGTTAACTCCATTTGCAAAGACGCACTAAATAGTTTCTAAATTTGATGAGAGTGTGTGAAATTTTCTACGAATACTCGTTTTAACCGATAGATGGAGTCTATATAGAATGCATGGTTATCAAATATAGTAAGTACATTTGTTAGTCTACTGGAAAACCATCAATTGTTTTTGTTAATTATGAAAATGTCACGGCAAATGGCGAACTATACAAGTTTTACGTGCTCGCCGGAGTTCATTAATCTTGCCTACTTGTATTGCGAAGTGGTGATACGATGCAAGCTCATATATCCGCCGTGTAATCTCAAAATTAATTAAACAACAAATCATTCCATGACGGACGACACGTGTTAATCTTCACCGATTGAGATATCCTAGCCGGTTACTTCTTTTTTCTCGGTCTATTTTTCCAATCATATACGCGCGGAATATATGAAGAGAGAAGTTTAACCGTCGCGAATATATCCTGAGTACTGATCCTGCGGCGGCGCACATTTAGGGGTGGGGGCTCAGCCCGGGCGCAGCCGTTCGCCCCACAGTCCTTATTGCGCCCCCGTGTATTGCGTTCCGCTAAAGTGTCGGCGCTAATCTGACTCGCGCGTGTTCAACATACATACATACATTCCCATTCATACGTGTATAAATTTAACGGACATCGAGTGATTGATGAGGACGATCCCAGTTGAACGTGACATACATATGTCGCAATAACTTGATTTTGCAACTTTGTTCAAGTACTTTTTCGAACTGTTTACAAAGTAGTCGGAGAGCGGTTCGAGCGCGGTTTGTTTTTTTTTAATCCCGTGTGAAGTGACAGCTCTGTTCCGCTTAAAATATAATGTGAGAGGGATTATATCTTCTACGAGGAACCGCAACGTAGCGAGTTTTTGTGTAACTTTTGCAAATGAGGTGCAGTTCATGTATGGATTATTGTTGCGTGAATAATTTTCTGGTTTCACATGGAGGTGCAGGAATTTATCAGATAAACATTGACGTAAGTTATTTCAGGCGCAATACGGTAAATCTTTTCATGTTTTTTTTGTTTGCGCTGACGGAACGTGAAAAAGTTTTTGAGAAGTTTTTTTTTTTTTCGCCTCCCACGCTATGTCCAATTCCGCGCTTTTCGCTGAAAATAAGTTTATTTCGTTTGTGTTGAGGAATAAAAGCCCCGAGGAATACTTTCGCCAGTGGTGGACGGGAAAGTAATGTATTTCTTTTATCAATAAAACTTTGTTGATACGGGCCCCGCAATGAGCATTAAAAAATATGTAAGAAATTAGGTTTAACGTTGTCCACAAGGCGAAATTGTATAAATTATATGGATACTATTAAACAGTTTTTTTTTTCGACTAATGAGAATTACATCTTAAGAAAAATTTTACAAAAACTTTTTTTATAGGGATGCAATTCCCTTAAGAATAAGTTCGAAAACCTGGAAAAATTAAATAGCACTCTTTAAATTTCAACTTTGTTTTGCAATAGACAATAATTTGTCTTTCGTTTGATTTATCAGCGCTACGCTTCGCATAAGCTGCGCTCCTTTTCGGATTATTTCAATAATGAAATTCGAATTGTATTAAAAAGTTAGCTGAGATTTCACTAACTGCAAATTTCGAATCATATTGTATTTGCACTTAATGAGTAAAGTAAAAAATACATTAAAACATTAACACTCTAGAAAATACAAATTCCGGAGCAATGAGAATAATATCGTATAGAAGCATAAATTTTCCGATTGCTATTATATTAGTTGCTTTATTTTTTGGATAAAATCCATAGACCCTCAACTAATTCAAGTAATTTGGTTTGAAAAGCATACGTTTCTTATTACACAAGCTATATATCTTTTTAAAGATGACAGATTAATATCTTTTCTTCTATTATTTTGCATATTTTTATATTAACTATCGATTAACACATTAAATACCTGTATCAGAAATAAAAAGCACCAATCTGCTCCGCGCTAACATACCAGAAACTACTATAATCTTATATGGAACGTAAATGAAATTTTGGTGGAGGCGCCGCTCACTTGTTTGTAATTTTACTGCGAAGTTTCGTATGCGACTCTAAGGCGTTCACATTTCTATTATTATTTATTTAACTGATATTGCATTATGTGTTAGTTATTAAACTACATGTCATTACTCAGGAACGCGATTTAAAAATTCAAATGTCTCCTCATACTCATTAAAAATAATAGTCGTCATAGAAAACATATATTAATTTGAGGAATATATCAATAGAAATTGGCATGTTCTAATAATTACTTTTGGGTTGGGGTTGTAGGTTATTAAAGTTAAAATAATCTTCTACATTTATTCTTGCATTGTATTTTATTTCATTATATTTCGTTGGTACCTACAAGGAAGATATTTTAATTATAATCCTGCGTTAATTTTTTTTTTTGTAGATTCATTTGAAAATAATGTTATAAATAACTGTTATAATTAAAATATAAATAATTAATTAACTACATATTAGACTATTTATTGTACTCTCAATCAGTAAAATTACTTAACATTTCTTATTTAATAGCTTATACAATAGCTTACATTTACTTAAGACAAAACATTTAAACAGATTTCCTTTTTATTAATTTAGTATATCGACAAATTTAATATTGAATGAACAAATTTGTAAGTATAATAATAATATCTATTTATTGACTTAGCTTAGTTAAAAACAGTTCTGAACAATAGATGGCAGCAAGATTTTGCAATCAACTTTTGTTAAAAAAATATTGTTTTATTAATGCTCTTTGAATAACCTTTAAAATTATATTAATTTCTTTCTTCATCATTATTTTTAATTCCTTAATTACTTGATTGAAGGCAAGTGCAGTCAACTAGATTATTTAATTAAGTTGTTATAAATCACTCTAAAGGAGCTAATACCTTCCTTACGCTAAACCGCGATTCTTTCTTTCCTGTGTATAACATTTTTTTAACAGTTCTCTTTTGATGATTCGTTGCTTCGTTCAAAGTCATTAAAGTCGAATATGTATGATGCTGTGATAATACTGGTGACGTTTACATTATATGTGTTATTGTCGTATTTATGATAGTAGTATAAATTCTGTTGTGCACATGCTATTGTGTTTGATCTAATATAAGTAGCAGCCCAGTCATTACAATTTTTCTATTTTGCATATACAATAAGCATTTTATGTATCTGTTTTGCCCAAAAACAGTGTTCCAAAGTTCCACTTTGTGATTCTGTTTGTAGTGACATTTCATGTGAAGTTGGTAGTGCAACTCGTGGTTTGACATTTTGGATTTGACATTTTTACATAGACTTTTTCATGGATTTGCGAATGACATAAACATAGAAACATTGAAATTCCCTGCATCGATAACAAATAAGTTTAAGTGAATCTTTTTATAGTATATAATAGTTATAGTTGTGGTCTAAGGAGTTGTATATTTTTCTAAAAGAATTTATTTTAAATCTTATTTTTCTTCTCACAAGAATTTAATATCTTGTAACGTATCTATTAAGCGAATTATTATTTTTTAGTAGCATATGTTTGATTTAGTTTAAATTGTTCTATTATTGTTTTATATTTTCTGAGAAAACATGCCTTCTATCTACTAAGCTGTTAAGGATATTAACTTTGTATTTTAAAGGTGTTATCAAGAGATAATTTAAATATATTTCAGCATGTCTAACTTCGAAACGCGAATCGGTTTAGATTTTAATTTTCGCTTTTGATGGTAAATTGCAGTCGAGGGTGGAATGAGTTTGCAATAATGGCTGATATAGGTGTCATGTCTGTACCATATGTTTGCTTAACTGTTTTATTGTCAAAATCGAAGTATGTGGTACGACAAAAAAGTCAGAAATTGGTACCAAATAAGTTAAGTTAACATTATATGTGTCTTATATATTGTAATGTTGTTCTCTGCCTCAGGAAAAAATATTTTATGGGTTCTACTATCAAAAGATATGCATTTGCTTTCACCTAAATTAATATCAATCTTTTTATTAAATAATAAAAGAAAATATTTCAATTGATGATGAATATCTATAATTTATATAATTTATATTATTTCTTATTTTTTTTTTTTAAACAAAAACCTACCTCAATCCCTAACTAACTAAAATTTTGTGTATGACGATCACCTTAAGTTAAAGAATCTCTTTTTCAACTGGGAATTCTACATCTTAATTTAGTCCTCTTTGTTAGAATCCCCTTTTAAATTCCTTATTCCACTTTTTAATTTTGATTATCTTCTTTAGTATCTTCTCTTAACTCTTCTTTATTTTTAAACCAACGTTCCAAGACTTTACTATTACTTTATATAATAATATTTCTTATTTTCAATTTGCAACAACTTTTTATCACCTTTCAATCAAAAAAATATATTTCGTTTCTAATCAATAGTAATAATAATAATAATCATCTTTTTTTATACTGCCGTGCCGTACCAGAACATATACGAAGAACGTTTATATTGTGTACAGCTTCCTATTTATCATACATCATCTTGACAATTTCACTTAAAATTTTGAAAAACATTTCGAAGATTTTGAAATTTTGAATACACTGGAACCTTCATTAATGAATTCATTAGAATAATATAGTCTAATATTTAAAAAATATAATGAATAGTAATAAAATATTCATTAATTTACAATTCAACATTACAATATATACATATTACAGTATTAGATCGACAATGGCGCAGTTATCTCCATGATATTAATGAATTTTCAATCCTAAACCCTCGTTTATTTATTTTTCCATATATTACGATATGGAATAGCTTTGTTGACACCGATAATAGCTCAAAGGGTTTATTTTCGCAAGTTAGCAATAATGAAGGCAAGTTGCGCTCCCTAAATATGTAGAGATTTCTTTTAGATCCAGATCTTAATTAAAGTTATTGAGAAGCAGGTTATATCTTTATAAATTAATTTCCCGTACGCGTTGATATCTTCATGGATACTTGGAAAAAAACGCGAAGTGCTTTCTCAATTACACTTCCACGAATTCAACGAAGGATGTTCTGTCATAAAAGCAATTATGTAGCACTCGTTTTTTCCTCCATCCTTCGGGAGTGAACATAACATGACGGAAACCAATATAATGCTCCGGAAAGTGGGATATTTCTACGTTTTCCCTTTTATTTCATTAAATTAATTGCTGTATGGTTATGTACAAAGATATTTCCACAATGCCATTCCACGTTTACGTACGACATTAACGTGTTGGTTACTCTGGTGTCACGCGTACCTTGCAACCAAAACTGGTTTCTTATCATATATAGTTTAAATTAAATCTACCAAGAAACTTCTCAAGATGTACTAGAACGTAGTTATAAAAATGTGGTTATGAGTTCGCGGATAGAGAAAATAATTGTATGTATATTCTTATGGCTGCTTTCTAATAGGTAACATAATAGATTTTTTCAATAAATTAACTTTATTTGCAGAACATATATCCATAACTATGTTTTTGGGTAGAAGGATGATATTAAAATCGGAAGCTGACCAATATCTTAACAGTTATCTATCCAATAGAAGCCGATATGTTAGATTATCTAATAGCGTGTCAAAGCCCATTTTTGTGGTACGTGGCGTTTCTCAAGGCTCCATACTTGGCCCTCTGCTTTATATCATTTATATTACTTTTTTGCCATCATCAGTGAAGACCTGCAAGATCTCTACGTATGCTGATGATATCCAACTTTACCATTCACTTAACCTTTCTAATAAAGAGCAGGCCTTGCATGATATTTCGTTTGATTTAAATAACATTTTCCAGTTGGCTGAAATAGTAACTGCGATACGGTCTGTAAAATTAATTGCGCAGACTGCGATAGTTGTTACATTGGATAGAGTTCTCAAATGCTTAAACTTCGTATTAACCAACATAAAAGTGACGCCAGAGTCAAGCCGAAGGCGTGTGCTCTCGCGTAACATATACATGACACTCGCCATAGCATGGGATTTCGCGAACACCAAGATATTGGAGGTGGAGAGTAGTAAAGTCAAACGCCTTTTCCTTGAGATGTGTCAAATTTATTGCAATAGTAATAGTTTAAATAGTAGAACAGACATTGGTAGCTTGTCGGTCATCTACACCTACCTTTCAAAGAAGTAATTTGGACTTATGTATATTAATGTATTTAAGAAATATTGTTGTCAGTTTTAAATTGTTGTTTTTGTTGTTCTGTTGTGGGGTTTTTGGTCTTTCGGGATTGGTACTGTTTACGTCACACGGGTTTTCATATTTGACGGTTGTAATTATGTCCTTCCGGCAAACGTTGTATCCCTTTCACGCTAAACAGTAACATGTGATGTCTTTTGGCTTTTATTTCTAAATTTTAAAATGTTATTTGACCTTCTAGTGATGTTAATTTTATAATTTGAGTTAAATTAATAGTAATGTAATGTGTATGACTGGCTTCATCGTTTATGTTTGTAACGTATAGTTTAGACTTAACCTCAAAATCTTGTATGATTCGCACAGTTAAAGGTTTACTTGTTACTAAAAAATAAAATAATTCCAGTGTTAGTTGTCCTGAAGATGTAATAAAATAAATTCCTAAATATTGACTGAAGATTAAAGATTAGAGTTTGCCGCCCTTGGTCGCCTTCTCTGATATCCGGAAATAACCTAGTTAGGGTTGTTTTCCGCGTTTTTGGTCTTCATATATGTGCATATATACACATATATTGTAATGCCATGTAGTGGAAAATAAACAATATTAGTATTATTATCATTAAAACTGAATTTTTTTGTACACCATATCACAAATATGAACTACTGACTTTTCCACGAAATTTGAGTATTTAGGTGTCTATAGCTATATCGACATCCGCTATAATTCTTTATTAGGTATTTTTAGAAAGAAATCAAAATGTTTAAAATATAATTCTATGTTTGAATATTTCTTTTAACAAAGTTTTGGTAATTGTGGCTAGCTATAATAATAATTTGATACGTTCTATATTTTTTTGTAAACAATAAGTGTACGTAATCACATCTTTGATTACTAAAGCAAAATTGTCAGCATACTTCCTTCCCAAACACGCTTATCTCCTCTTTTTCTAAATCAGGAAAATAGCATTTGCTGTATCTCTTTACCTTAGTTACTTTTCCTTCTCCTCGTCTTGGTGATGATTCGAGGAAATTTTATGACGCAGCAGATCCTTTAGATCATGAAATCAGACCCCACTACATCGACCTGTGTTGGTCCTCACTCGGTGTCCTTAATTCCTCGCATTTTCTCACAAAATTACGGACGCCATAAAAGAGTCCCGACTCTCCATGGTTCTATTCTACATACGTATATTCGTACATCCATGCGAATCTTTTCTGCGTTATGAGGAAACCGCTTTATAATAAATCAAAGCTTGAATCAAATGAAAGAGCTCGCGCCAAGAGGTCGGATTCATCGAGATAGCAATCGTTGTTTATTAAATTTAATTTTGATATACTGAAGTGTATTTGCATATTCGTGTTAGGCAGTTTTTTTTTATTCATAAGAAGTAGTTGCCTATTCTTGCGGCAGTATTATTAAGTACATTATATTTTATACTCAGTCATTAGTTCTGTCAAACTATTATAATGCCACTATAGTTATAACTGTAGAATGAAAAAGAAACATGTGAAAAATATAGACTTAACGTTCATGTTTTACAAATAAACGAGAAATTCAATAGGCCCGATATTGAAATTAAATTCAAACTGGTTACGTAAACACAATTTATACAGCGTTTGTTTATATTTACCCGCAGGTAAGCTTAACATTTAGCTTTTGTAAAAACAGACTCTGTAATAGTATATAGTTAACTTTTGAATTGTACGCTCCATTAAAAAATAACACAAAACGTAATTGCGTCAAGTACTATAATTTCGATGTTGAAGAATCGGTTGTTTTTTATGGACAATAAACATTTTGCTAGGTAGGTTATACGCTGTATTTATCTACATACGTCTAAATTAATAACAAAGAATTTTGGAACTCTGAAATGTTGAAAGCTCAAATTAATAAATTAAAACCAGTATAAAGAAGCTGTTTATTTCACTTTTACGCACTGCTTTATATTAAACGAAATAAATAAAAAAAATACAGAAATGGATTTAAAATGAAAAAGTAAAAAATTAGCTCAACGAAAAAGATTTTTTAAATAAAATAAAAGAACTATTACTCCCTGAGTTACCCTGGCGAATTAAAACTTTAATCTAACCGCGAAAAGTAAATTGGGAGTAAATGAAATCAGACTTTCTTAATTACAGGAAAAATTGAAAAGGTTTAATATAAAATAAAAGAACAGAATTTTGTTAACCCAGTGACGCCATTAAATAATAAATTTATTTCTCAAAACGGGCTAAAATACAATGGTGCTGAAAAAAACCCTGAACTGAATGTTCTGGCCTAAAATAAAAACTGCACTAGACTCTAATTTAAAATAAAAGAATTTCCTATGCAAAGCAAAAAAAAAGGTTTCATTTGTTCAGGAAGATGATTCAATATATAAAAACTTTGAATTTCTATCCACGTGGTTTTACAAATTAAAATAATCAAAGTGTGGACAAAAGCAAGAAATTTACAAAAATGAAAATACAAAATGATAGAAAAATGCTTCTACTCAGCCAAATGAGGTGATAGAAAAAATTAAATTGATACAGCAAAATAGATTAACAGAAAAGTTAACTCTAAATGAGCAAATAAACTAAAATAAATCTTCCTAAACAAAAAGATAATAATTGATCTTATATCTACCAAGTGTGCTTTTGCATAAAATTGCACATGTCATAAGAATTGTGTCACAAACGTGGAAGTATGGAAATTCCCTGCATGGATGAGAAATCGTATGTGAAATAGAAAGAATAGTTGTAACACTAGTTTTTCAATATGCTATATTCTAATTTGATGTTAAAATAAAGCTGTAAACACACTAGACAGAGTGCGTTTATGAGTTATAAACGCGCTAGTGGGGTGCTAGGTTTTCAAAGAGCTTTTACTGGAATATCTTAAATTGAAAACTTTTTCTAAACATGTAAGCTCCTGTATTTGGTCAAGTTCAGTTATATGGCAGTTTGAATTAATTTGCACGGTATCAAAGATGCATAAGGAATTGTAAACCTCACCACTGTAATGTACGTCCAGTTTTTTTTTTTGTGACAATATATAAACCATACAAGAAATATCAAAATCGGTTTTACCCACAATTGGGATATTTACAATACTATAGAGCTTATTTCGTGATAATTTTTCGTAACGAACTCAAAGCTATTATTTCTACTAAACAAGTTTAAATTTTAACAGAGAGTTATAAAAAAGTAATTGATTAAGTAATTTTCAGCGTTGATGAGTTCAGTAGTAATTAATTTTGTTTAGTGTGTACCCATAAAATTTGCTTATATATTGTTTAGAATACGTTTATTGTAATTTTAAACTGACCATATTTTTACTATGAAGTTTTTATAGTTGCAAACAGTAAATAAAAATAAATTATAGTCTATCAAGCATGCCTAAAATATAGCATTATAATTTCGAATTCGATAAATACGAAAAATTGTTGAACATAATCTGGTTTCAACAATTTCATTCTTGGAAACGTGTGTACTCGTATTGTTTGGATATAAATTTTGTTATATTTTTTTAATATACTAATGGCAGGATAAAACTTCAATTTATTGACGTGTGGAGTAGTTTACCTGTAATTCATAACCTATTCCTAGTTATTCTGATTCAACGACGGGTTCGAAAACAAAACTCACTAAATATGGAAGTGGAAAGGGATCAAACACATTTACAATATTAAATTGCGCACCTATGATGTATGTATGTATGTACATATCCGGGAGTTTTTGATATGCATCTCTTTCCCTCGAAAATCTGACTGGAATCGATTTACATTTGCACCACTCCTGTTTTTGCAAGTGTCGGTTTACGCCTTCGCATATTTTGTTTGCTCTAGACGTATTCGCGTAAGAACGTCACGTGTATATCTTCTACTGTATCACCAAACGATTTATTTTATTCTCCACCTACTCCTCCGGACGTAATCGATTTCTGTACCCATCGATTTTTATTGTTATACGTAAAGTTTGTTTTGAATGTCAATGAGCAAGGAACCCGTCCGCATTCTAAAGGCGGAGGCTTAGAAGTTGCGTTAGAAACTTGCGCATACATCCTCTTCACGACCGGGATATGGACAATGAGTTAGGGTTATGGTTGCCTGAATTACTTAAAGAGATCGCGATCTACGTAATTTTGTTGCGTTTAGTATTTTCATTATTCGGGATGCGGCTGTAATCGTACCCCGTTGCGTGCTGTATCGCGTATTTACCCTCCTTCCGGTGAGATTTGCTTGCCAACTACGTCAAACAACCGGCGCTTAAACTTTGCGACGAAATTAAATACCGCTTTATTAAGTTCGTCTGCTATTTTTGACTTTTGGGAATAATAATAAATGCTAAAACATAGGGAATTACAATGAAAATGTTGTGGTTTGAAATTATACAGCATTCTAGTTTAGTGTGGATTTCTGATATTTTTAAGATTATTTTATTAGAAAAAGTATACCATGTTCACATTATTTTTCGTGTTTATTGTCCCTAAAGTTAACATGGTAACAAAGACGTAAATGGAGGAGAAAGTAATAAAAATAATAGTTCATCTAAGGAAATTATAGCCTGGAAATCCTAGACCTGATAAGGCGGTGCAGGAATTAACAAACATATAAAGAGCTTTTTAAAGGCGCATTGTCATTCTAATGCTGCTTTAAAAGAGCTCCTTTATGGTTGTATATTCTGCACCGGCCTTATCAGGTTAGATTTTAAACGATTATGCGAATATAAAATAGAAAGAAAGAAATTGAAAATTTAGTAAGAAATCAAAGCGAAATCTATCCATAACTGGTTTATTTTGTCTGAAAATTAAAAATGCAGAAAACCAGAAGCGTTTCTTTGGAATATTAGAAGTTAGGAAAAATAGCATAACTAAAAAAAACATTAAAACTGGAAATGCGAATAGTGATAAATATGGAAATATGAGGCAATACTTCAAAAACTATTTGACATGAAAGACACAATTGAACAGACAACAGAATGGTAAACAACTCAAGAAAATATTTGTAAATAATAATAATAATATCATAATATTTTGGTATTAACCATACGAAATGTCGATTCACTCATATGCGTCCAAAGTACCTTCCCAGAAATTGACTTCGAAGCTGCAATTTAACGTATTAAATTTCAAGGTTTGGTTTTTGTAGGTTTATTTTTATTTATGCCGAGACTAGTGCTCGCTGGCAGTAGCTTTTCTGAACTCTTGTTAATCTTTTTAGATATTTCAGCCTGATACATTGTCAAAGCCCGTAAATGCATCGTTCATTTGGATATTCCGCTATAGTAGATGCCCCTTTTCAAACCCTGTGTCGGATGAAAGATATTTGTTTTTTCAAAATATCTAAATGGCCTCTTTGTTTACTTGTTCAAGATTTAGGTATCCGGTAAATGCTTATGGGCGGTGTTCTGACAATCATTAATGTCTCCTTTTTTAGAATTGGAATTGCTTTGTATTTTAAAAGTTAGGGAAAACCCTTGTTCCACACATTTATTTGAAAATAATAGATAGAGGCTGCTTTTTCATTACTTAATGCCTAATAGTGGCTGAATATCATAAAACATCGGTGTTTGCTTGTCCTTCATTTGCATAAGTATATTTCTACTCACCCGGTTGTATTTTCGAAGAGAAGGGATGGTATATCAAAAGAGATTAGTAAAAATCCCCAGAGAGTGACCCGGTTGTATGTCATTAGTATATTTTACCGATCTTGCAAAAGTATCTATCAATCGTCTGCGCCAGAGTGGAATTTGTATTTTTTTATTTGTGGCTTAATTTCGAATTCACTACTTTCGAGTTGCCCGTATGAATTGATTTTTCCATGTATGTATTTCGCGTTCGTCTTTTTTTTTGTTTTTGTCATTTCAGCTAAATATTCACTTTCAGATCCAATATATTTTGATAACATTGATTAGCAAGTAACTTTCATTATCACGCTTGCGTCTAATTTTTTTACTCCTTAACTTTTGGGTTAGGGTGTTTTTAATTTTTGTTCTCTAGTATTATTTTCTTTCAGGAAAGCAACATTAAATCCATGAAATTTTATGAAAATTATTATACAGGTTATTGCATCTAGTTCTGTATGTGTAAGAGTATAAGAATACAAAAAAATAACAAAGGAAGATTACAACCAAAGTATAAAGAAAATGAAATGAGGACACTGGCACGACAAAATATAGCGATATGTGGAAGGAAAAGGAGAAGAAGCAGATAAGGATACGATACAAAACTAAACACCTATTGGGAAGATACCATTGAAGAACGCTGCTTGGCCAGATCCAACAGAAGGATGGTGATGCTAATTTGCAATACGTCAAATCATCGAGAAGGCCATCATAGAGGAATGGGGCATTATCTGTTGTGTGGATTTGGACAAGCTTTTGATAAAGTTAAAAGGGAAGATATAGACTAATCTTTATATAAGAGAGGAGTATATAATGACTGTAATAGTTCGCATACACAGTTTATAATAAAGAAACCAGGAACTATACAAGGATCCGACACGAAACATCAGAAGTGTAAGCAGGGTTGCATTCTCAACTCGCTTCTATTTGGTACGATCGTCTTAGATGAGGCAATAAAAGTGCCAAGAAACCAGGTGCAACAATATAACTGGGAGTTTTATTCAATTATTTCAATAAAAGTTCTGACATCACTTGAGCGGATGACATGCTACTGGTGAAGGATAAGACGAGTGAAAACGCTTCAATTCAAAATATAAATGTATAACGCATTGTGCTGAGTACTTTTAATACTAAAATATTTCGAATGCGGCTATCTTTATTCATTAGCTTTTCACTTTAGGGAAAGTATTTGAGAATAGAAACAGACAAGAACCAAATGTAAATTATATAGAGGTGCTTTAACCTACTGAATTATCCGTCAATTGCTGTTCAAGATTAATATAATCTATAATCCAAGAGTAGCTTAGGCTCTCAGATTTTGTAATTACCCTGTCAAAATCCTCATTCCTGAAAATAGACAGCATTTTTTTTTTGGAAAACTCATGTCATCTGATTATACCCTTTGAAGTTATTCAAAACTTTCCAATTTATTTGCAGTGGCTAATGCCGGGATGTTCGAAAATTCTCCCTTTTATTATTTATGAATTTAAAACTTTTTTTTGCGAAACCACGTTTATAACTCAACTGCTGACAGGATCTCGAGCAGAAAATATAAAATTTCAACAGATAAGCCATGCACGTCGTAGTCTTCAGGCTATAAATAACGAAATTTTCTCGAATCTGATTTATGTAGAGGTTATTTGGGAGTCTCTTCGTCAGAGGATACAAGGAGAGAAAAATAAGGGCAACATAGTTGGTTTCGAGACTATCATGGAACTTGTTTTATCTTAATGCTTTAAAGTTAAATTAAAAACACAGCTCTAAAGAAGTAAAAAAGGAAGTTTTTGTTCGTTGAGAGAGAGCTTTATAAAAAATCAGTTAAATTTAGGTGTCTTTTTTAGAGGGAATATTTGTATGGCACGGGTATTACCGCGTGCCGTTAAATTTATCATCGAATAGACTGGCGTACAAATAATGCTATCATTAACCGTGTTGTATTCTGTCTGGGAGTTAATGAAGTCAGTCTCTTGTTTTTTGTCTAGATATAAACTAAAAAAAATATCACCTTTAGATTTCTGAAAATATTTTTACTAATATATGTTTGTGTTTGCCTTAAAGTACTTCTATTCTAATTATTTTGCGCAATAGTTTTAAAAGTAGTTCTTTCAATTTTCAGCTAAAGGTTATTTGTAGATTTTGCCTAAGATATAGATATGGAATCCAGACTTTAAGATGGCAATTACAGCATATACATTTATTAGCAAATTGATAAAAGCAAAAGGAAGTTGTGGGAATCTAGGAAACTATCGGAAGTATGAATTCGCTAACTTTCAAGTTGTAACGTTTGAATTTTCATCTTTTTTATTCTATTTTTATTCATTGTTAGTACTACTTAGAGTTATCTACTGGGGTCGTACAATTGAGCTAGGTTTGGTTAGCTTAACTGTTCTTCGAATTCTACTTTTAGTTAGGAGTTTTTGGAATCGCTTTTTTATCTTTAATAAGTTCATTCTTTGCAACGTAGTGTTTCTTTTTTTTTGTTTTCAGCATTCGTTTTCTAGTTGTTCTTTCATCTAATTTAGATTCCTTTCGTCACAGGCGTACTTAGCGTGAGAAAGTCCACGTGGTGCTGCCACGCAGAGAGTTGCTAAAGTAGGCCATTGAGTCGAACAGTATTTTTTTTAGTGTTCATTGTTATTGTTGTTGAGATTGTTAATCTTGCCTTTTATCCCTGGGAGATATTTGTACCGTGTGGTGGGTCGTTCGTCTGCGAAGATTATCATCACCACAACCGCCTTTTCGAGAGATTCTCTCCTCATACGTGTTGACCGAAGCCTTGTTTGCCGGTTCTTTTCCTCGAGAGTTTTGACCCGCTGCCGTCAGGATACTAAAATTTGCTTCGCAGCCCCGAAGAAGTTCAACTTAAGGCCCGATTATTATTATTATTTTGTTTTTATTTTATTTCGTATCTTATTCTAGGATAGTTATCGTCCGCCGGTTTTTTAGTATTCTTACTCTGGTTACCTCACTACGTCAAGTACGAGAAATTGTTTGTTGCTTTATGATTTATTATTCACGAATATTAAACGTATCTAACAAGCTCAAAATCTCCACCATTTGTCGACTATTTATTTTTTTGTTTTTTTTGATTTGATAATTTTAGATGTAGTAATAAATATTTAAAATAGCCAGGCTCATTATTACTTCTATTTGGTTTTTTATGTAATATACGTATTTTATATAAAGAATAATTTAGGAAGTTTTTGTCAAATGGAATTACGGACATTTTCTTTGCTCTTGTCAGTTTTTAACTTCTTTTAAAATATATATGATGAAATTCTCTGTTAGCGAATGATCATTCGACCAAGTTTTTCTGTCACTTTTTATTGTTAGCCTGTCAATGCTATATACTTGCATATTTATTTCTTCATATCAAAATCCAAACTATATGCTCAAATTTTAACAACCATAAATGCTTGTGTCTCTGATTGTATTAACCGAAAACGCCAAAATGAAATAACAATGAAAAAAAATTAAATTAGCTAGCTTCAACGGAAAATTTTTAAAGGGCGCTAAAGAACAATTAAACTCAGAGTTACCCTTCGCGAATTAATAACTTGAATCTAATCACGAAAAGTAAATTGTGGGTGAAAGAAATCTGACTTTCTTAATTTACCCCAAAAAATTGAAAAGTTAATTAAAAGTGAAAGGAACAACAATTTTTTAACCCAATGACGTTAATAACAAATCAAATTTTATTATATAAAAAAAACAAAAGAAAACCAACTAAATACAATTTGCAGAAAAAAAAAAACCGTGAGCAGGAGGGGGTCTGGTCTAAATCAAAAACTGCAACTGATTCTAAATACAATAGTGACAATAGCAATTCCTTATCAAAGCAAAAAATTAAGGTTGTCCAGGAAGATAAATCCAAATATCTTTCAAATCAAACCACTTCGGTATCAAATTAAAATAAAATAAAATTCGTGGAACACTAAACAAATTTGCAAAATTGAAAAACTAAAAGCAAGATTAATGCTACTATTCACCAATCCGAGATGATAATAAATTAAAAATGAAACAGCAAACTAGAAAACCAAAAATGAACTCTTTTAAATTATAATGAGGGATTTAAACCTTAAATCTATCTTCCTGCACGAAATAATAAATGATCTTATATCTA
>RXPK01000317.1:809050-876464 GCA_004143645.1 Protaetia brevitarsis | reverse complement strand
ATACCTAACAACATACTAAGATAACAATTTTAGATGCGCTTGAGTTTGCCCCGTCTAATACTTACTTCTTGTCTTCTTGTGTCCAGAGCCTCGCATTTACACAGAATGTGGTAAGCGTTCTCTGTGCTCTCATTACACAGTCTGCACTTAGTAGCTCTAGTATTGACCCCAATTTTCTGTAGGTCTCCTTTCAGGGGACAACGTCCTGTTAGGAGACCTGTTACGAAGCGAAGATGATTCCTACTCAGCTGCCATAGTTCTTAAGCCTTCTTTTCTGATGGTCCCTTAATAAAGGTCTTGCCATGAATCTGCCTGAGTGTATTGTTCCAGTGTTCTTCTTATTCCTCTTTGACCCAATTTCTTACCTGCACTCGTGCTGTGTTTTCAGACACTCCTAGAACAGGTTCTGGGCCTATATATGAAAATAGTTGATTCCTTTCTTGTTAACTCATCGGCTTCTTCATTTCCTTCGATTGCTCAAGTGTCTGAGCACTCACAGCAAAGTGACTTATTGGGGTCTGTTAGGCTATTCAGTTCTCGAATACATTCCAAACCAGTCTGATTATATCTTGGGGTTAGTTACTAGTGCCCTCAGTATTGCCTGGATGTCTGTGAAAATTGCGCAAAATTGCGTATGCCTTTGCTTGAAAAACTGTGGCATATTTTTCTACTGGAAGGGTGATCATTGTATTTCTCACATCGCTATAGATTTCAGCTCCAGTCCCGTTTTAGGTCTTTGATCCGTCTGTAAACCAAATCAATTCTCCGCCTGTAGTTGGATTAATTCTGTTAAAAAGATATGTCAATACCATGTGGTCTTACTCATTTCCAAAAGCTTGGCTTCCACATGATGACAATATTATTGTGTTCCAACCTTGCATATCTGTCACCTGGTAGTTCTTCCAATCGCAGATACCCCATTCTTGCTTCGCCCATTATTACCATATGGAGAGGAGGGAGGTCTAGGAGGTATTCCATTACTGCTGCAGGAGTGGGCTTCATAGTTTTTGCTAAGTTCAGTTATAGCAGTATGCTGCTGTACCTTTGTCCATTATACCAAAGATACATAAGTGATCTGACAACTGTGATGTATGTCTCTCAAGACTTCTCCACAGCACAGCTATTAACTTAAGTGACCCAAAATATACAACAAGAAATTACAATACAATTAAGAGCTGCTTAAATTCAACAGAGAGAACAGGAAAAATAAAATTTAAATGATCAAATTCGGCAAAATCAATATCCAACCAACAATCAAAACTATTGCGTAGGCTTTCACGGCCGAAATCTAATGTAAAAACTTTTTCCGGGCTGTTGAGCCGTGGTCTAGTGGAATTACGCCCGTACGTTTCGTTAACAACTGCGGTGAACATCTTCAGCGGCGAGGTCGAAGTTTCCTTCGCGATGGCTCGTCGTTAAGTGATGCGACGCCCTGAGTGATGTCGTTATATATAGTCGGTGGCTGTGCAACAGCCGTGACGGACGTTTCAGGCGTGACGGACGCTTCCAAATGATCTTGGTCCGAAATGCGTGGGTGGATGTTGTTTAAATGTTAGAAAAAAATCCAATGGTGCGTCCTCTCCGTGGGGCCAAATAATGAACGTTTCGTCCACATAACGGAACCAACAGTTGTGAACGAAACGTACGGAAGTAATTCCACTGGACCACGACTCAACGTCCAGGAAAAAACTTTTACAATCAAAAATATGTCTATATTCCATATCTCCTGGATTATATGAGTAACTCATCAAAAATAATAATTTAGTGTTTATATTATCAAAACTAAAATATCCCCATTCACCCCCCCTCTCTATCTATTCATTCATTATATGGTGCAATAACTATAACGGAGTTTAGATACGACAATTACATTTATATAGTTAAATCAATTACATTTAATTTTAAAAAAGTTGCTATACTGAGTAAAGAAATTAATTACAAAGCTAGAAGTACAGCAAAAATTACTTAAATTAATAAAAATAAAAATGTCGTCAATCACAAAAGGAAGCTGGGATATTGCAATCTTATAATAGGTATGTATGTAGCTATGTACCCACCTATTTTTCCGCCTTGTTTCCACTAGATGGCTCACAACATAATATTTTTTATATGATCTATAAGAAAAACAATTGAGTGCAAATGTATGTTTGCTAACGATCGAGGTTAGCATATTATTCTTTTCGCGTGCAACAAAAAGATCGTCATAATGTTAAAATGCCGACATAAGAATATTGCATAAATTAAAGAATATTTTATAAATTATATTAAATCAATTAGGTATAAGGAAGCAATAATGTCATTTTAATGTGTTTTCAGCCATATAATACAAAAGTTTTAAACTGGAAACTAAATTAAAACACTTAATAAATTACAGGTTTTTTCAAAAAATAATGTGAAAGATAATTGACGTGCATCCTTTTTCCACCTCCAATATCCACAATATAGAATTTAACGCCTAATTACTTAATTTTACCTTATGGTGCGAACGCAATTGATATCTATTCCAATTCTAATTGAAAAACACCGGGAGAGCGTTCAAATCCCCGATGAAATAAGTCAAGGCGTAGAACTCCCAGGTCTTGTCATTATATCTCCACTCCGCTTCCAATATAAAAGTAACTCTCTAAGGGCCGACATCAAATAGAATAGTAGCACAAAGAATGTGATAAATGGACGCCATTAAAAATTTACTCCAACTGGGACTTATAATAAAAATCTAGGACTCGCCCTTCTTTTACTAGAAAATTTAGTTCGTTATTTCTGGATAGCGAGGAATTACGATAATCGATTGAAATAATGTAGTTTTGCTTACTAATGAGGAAAAACGGTGACATTTGATGATGTGTTATATAAACTAAAGTAACAGTAGTATAAATTAATGAAAAGCAAGGGTATAAAAATATGTTCACGATTTCTACAATTATTTTAAAACAAATCCAGAAGGATATATACGGTGTTAGCAGGCACCTTCAATATGTGTTTTAGCAGAGTGTGATTTTCAACAACCATAGTCAGAAAGTAGACAATGGCAGCTACATTGATTATCAAATTTTTTTATGACAAACTCTTTAAGGTAGCATGGATGAATAACTGGAAACTAAACAGAAACCAGGGTTTCAAAGCTAAAATTGGGTTGAAGATTGGTCAAAAAGAAGCAGAGATCGTGGATGCTATATGGAGAAACCCTAAATCACCGAACGGAAATAAACAGTACTTTTACGAACTGTTTATTTTCATAAGTTTGTGTACGTGTGCACAAACGTTATATCGTATATTAAAATATACTGAGAAAGAAATAAAACGATATCTTAATGTATTTACCACGCATGCACCTTATCTGATGTGTTTAATGATTTGTGAATAGGAACTTTTACCAAATATAGAACAAAACAAAATACGCAAACCGTACGCTATGGTTAACCAATTATTAACGTATTTGCGGATTTACTATATAGTTTAGCCTGAATTTGTAATATGCGATAATTATTAATCATTGTATTTCCAGCAACTACGAGGAAAATAAATAGTTTAAGATGAATAATAATAAAATATAAATAAAAATAGGAACTTTAGTGACAAAAGAAAACAGTTCTAACATAACAATAAAAAAAAAATAAAGAAACAAATAAAAATATAAATCCTTAAAGAAATAAATCACTCTTCCAAAACAATGCTAATAACAGTAGGTACATAATGTAAAAGGAATAAAATGAAAAAGGATTCTAAATCAAATATATCCTAAATATGCTAAATCAATAAAAGTAACAACATCTATATATAATATATAATAAATATAATAATATATATATATATATATATAATATAATATATATATATATATATATATATAATATAATATTATATATAATAAAAATAAGAAAAGATAGCTATGAGCAAAATTAAAGCAATAAATTATTCCTAGTTAAATATACTATTTACCCTTACCAACAGTATATTTTTTAAATTTCCAGGTATCACCGACAATTCGATAAATATACTTCAATGATGGAAAGAACTTTTCTACACTGGTTTTAGCACTAGGTATTGCTAACAATATTTTGGCAATTTTCGATAATTTATTTTGCATATTCCAAAAGCTTAAAATATCGGCATCTAATGATAAAGGCGATTCCCGTTCGTACATTAACAGGTTTGTGCCCCACATGTGAGACTTCAGATCTTGGAAACGGTTTTCTAGAAATATCTGAAATTGTTTTAGGCCTCTGGTGGGCACTACTATACTGGTTGTAGGTTCATTTTTCAATTCTTGCATCCGTTGATGTGAAAATAAGTCGTTTGTTTCTATGGATATAAAAAAAAGTACTAATTAGTAGTATAACTTACAGCAACACAGTAATTGACAGTTCTGTTAATGACCCAAGTTTAGTACAATTGATAAAGTTGCACACGACATTTTAGAAGGTGTTTTATAATTGACCACAAGATATTTCAACAGTGTCTAATTATAAAGGTTTTTTTCAGGTTTAGTCAGTTACCTTTCAATGAACTAAGTCGCTTATACACTACCAGGATATATTTCTTCGCTCGTAATATTTGAGCTGAATTCAGCGATATTTTGGATTCAGAAATGTTGGTACATTTAATAAATCGTTTTCAAATAATTTATCCTATAACATTCTTTAAATGGCTTTTTAATTCAATAGAAGTTTCAACTTGAAAAAGTACGGCAGTAAGTAATAATATCCTTACAACAAAGCTCTTGTAATTTTATAATGACAGTAAAAACCGTTGTTTAGATGATTTGTTGTTTTCAACATATATATATTTGCACCATTATCCCTTCTTATTGTAATAATCTAGGCAACAATCTTTCAAAATGTCTAGTACTATAGATTTCAAGTACTTATTTGCTTGTTCGGGTTGATTTTAATGATGATATTGCAAATGTTTTAATTTCTAGTGATTTCTCTTAACATATCCACATTTACACTAAGTGCACTTAGATATTACCTACTTACAGTAGATCAGTATTTAGCGATAAAAAGTTTTCTTTAAATAACCTCCCCTTTTAATTTTTTGGAAAAAGGTATTAACCTTTCCTTAATATCGTGTTTATTGACATTTATGTTTTATACGTCAAACACGGGTTGAACAAATGTTTTAAAAACGCGATCTCAAATCAACTACAAAGTTGTCCATTATTTGTAAATAGTACTGCAATTGCTACTTCAAAAACAAGTATATTATTAGATTAGATAGGCTTGCTGCAACAATATTATTTTCATTTCCTACACCACACTTTTGTTTTATAGAGTTCGGGTAAAACTCTGCATGAAATGTTTGTAAATATCTTTCTAAATTGCCACCGTGTTCACCACCACAAATTCCATCATTGTATATTGTTTATGGTTATTTGCCCCTAAAGAACTAGGCAAACCGTTATGCTTTGGTCACTGTTAGAATAAAATATATATAGTAAAGAATGTCATTTTATCGTTTCATATGCTCAGCTCTGTAATTCCGTGTGTACACAAAACAAACACGCCATAACAGAACAAACTAAAGGTATTGCACATTTTGATTCTTACAGTTAAATGTACAGTGTGCTTGTGTCAAATTTGTGATCTAAATATGCAGTTATCCCATAATCCGATAAAACTAGTATTTATTTCTGATATTAGAGTACTTAATAAATGGAAGAATAATTGAATGAGAATTTAAGATAAAAATTTGATTATTATCGTGATGATATTTCCTGACTTGTCAATCTGAAATCATAATATTTATCTATAAAGGATAACAATAATTGTAGGACGATAACAAGCTATTATAATGCGTTAGTTAAGTAACGCTAATTAATACACAAATATTTCACAATATTATAGTTACATACATTATTGGAAATTACACTTATACATAAAGTAATTTTCAAGTGGTAAGAGAATAAGCAAGACGCGAATGTGTAAACCCAAAACGTTCTGGTTCAAGTTAGACGTCCACAGAACTAACATGATGTCGATCACACGTGATTCTGTTATTTCTGTTTCATCGTTGTTTTGGTATTATTATACTGATTACTTGTAGGTGGTGTTAATTTATATTAGAAAATCTGCTTGCAGTTCAGTCAAAGTTTTAAAGTCTGTTAGTCTGTTAGTCACCCTACTACAATTTTGAACATAGAATATCTTAAACATATTACATGCAATTTAATTCTCCATTTTTTTTTTTAATTTTTCGATTGCTAAATATTCTTGTGATTAATTCAATGTTATCTGCTAGAACACTCACCCAGACGTTGAAACAAAGAGCTCTTTGTTTTTCACATCAAGAAACCAAGAAAGTTATTACATCTACGAAAATAACTGGATTCTACAGAGGATGACTAAGATAGGTAAGCAACGTTTTGCCTTAATAAATAAGATATAAACAAAGGGCGAGAGAAACCGAAGACGTTCCTGAATACTTTAGAACAGAAGCATTAAATAAATAGGAAGTATTTAAACAGTAGATACATCATTTTTTACTTTTGCTTTTCTTTTTCTTTCCAGATCTTAGAAGTCAGAAACTTATGATTTTGTATATTATACACATTAGTGTGTTCATGGATGAAGTTGAAAATAGGTATAATAGACAAAAAAAAATTGAATTGGAATTTAATCTTTGGGAAGTAAGCCCTGCCTGGTCTGAAACATTTATTGTTCGTTTTCTATTTCCGTTTCAGGTAAAGTGTCTTTTTCGTTCGCAGGTATGTCAAAATATTACTAAAAAAGGTTGTTCAGAATGAAAAGTTATAACGGTATGTAAATTTTCAGGCATCGGCCACTTTGATAAAATCCATTGTTTGTCAATTTCGTTTCAGGTAAAGTGCTTTTGCGCTCAGAGTACGCCAATATATTAACTACGAAAAAATGGAGAGGTCAGAGTTATGCAAATTTTTAGACTGATCGGCCCACTTTGATAATAATGATGGAGTGGAGAAAACAATTATGATAACTTTTTGCTCTAAGCACTTCTTCCGAGTAACTTATGAGCTTATTGTGAGCACAAAGTACTTTAAAATTTTACATTCTTTACAACTTTTCATTCTCAACAATATTTCTTATTAACATTTTAACATACTGTAAACGGAAAAAAAACCAAAACATTTTTGATTCAGTTGCAAAAGTCTACTAGATTTTAAAAACTCGAACGCAAACGATAAAGAAGTTTCAAACCAAGCAGGACTTACTTTCCAAATATTAGCTTCCAATTCAGAATATTTTTGTCTTTCATATACTTAATAAATTGAAATAGATTATTTTGTGACTACTGGGCAATTAATTAATTGCATTCTTCTTATGAAATTTCAATCTTGACTTACCGAATATTATGTGACATGAACATAGTAAAAATAAAGATGAATTTATAAACATCTATTTTAAAAATTAAATGACAAATTTGTTTAAAACCCTTTTCACTTTTTTATTGGCAGAATGATCTCTGGGTATATGTTAAAAAAAAGTGTCATTCTTTGGTTGTGTAGTTAAATAAAATGGCAAAATTATAATTAATATGAAAATATGTAAAAAGTGAAACATTATTAAAACTCAGAGAAAAACAATACGCCTGCGGGTTGAGGATAAACAATTTTTCACTTTTTTCACATTTTCATATTTCGTACTAACCTTCTTTCTTCTTTTTTTTTTAAATTTTCGATTGCTAAATATTTGATTTTCTCATTTGTCATTTCATCATTAAAAATGTCTATTTCACTACATAACCTAAGAATAGCATTTTACCATTTTAAGATACACCGAGACATGATTCTCGCTGAAATTGGCTTAGGTTAGGAAAAAAAATCAGAACTACTGAATTTTTCTTTGCAATTTTACTTTTAAACAAGTAAAACTTCTATGGAAATTAATACCACCTTAGAAATTTTTCTTGCGAGTATTCCAGACTACATGAAAAAATATTGGGAAAGTTATCGACACTTATTGTTGTTGTTTATTGAATATTCCAGGATACATGAAAAACCTTCGAAAAATTACTTAGAAGTAGCGTTATTTATTTTTATTTTTTTCTGTCTTTTTCTGTTTCATTCCACTTATTTATTCTTACCGCACTTATGTCCGCTTTCACTTTCTCAAGCTACTTTCTTTTTAGTCGTCCCCTTCTCCTTCTCCTACCCTCTTCTTCATATAATACTTTTTTAACAATTTTTTGTTCAGGCATTCGGGCGATAATACCTTAACCACCACGTTCTTTCTGACCGTAACATGTGCGTCGCTTGTTTTTCAATCTCACCCTAATTTGATATTTCACTATATTGTTGTGTTGAATTTCTTAATTTAGGAAGCGCTTCAACACACGTCTGCACGTCACTACACAGCAATTTGTACTGTTGACGCGACAATATACCAAGTATATTACACTAATGCCCGATATGCTCTATATTAAATTCCTTCTAATGGAAGTAACTTCTATAAAAATTTAAAAAAAAACTGCCATAAAGTGCATTGATAGGAATCCTATTTGATTGTTAAGCGGTACCAAGGACACTAATATCTCATCAAACAATTTTCAAACTGGCTTAAGAATACCTGTAAGGCCGGAGATCATTACTAAGAACACCACAGAGTACCTTTGATGAAGGAACTAGGATATAACGACAGAGCAGTCGAAGAAATTGCAAACTAACTGGCAAGAAAAGATTCAGAAACAAGCTTTCACTAAACCTCACCTGGGCCTGTCATTGATCAAATCTGCGATATGTGATGCAGTTGTATGATATACAATAGGAAAACACCAGCTTTGCTGGAACGATCTTGATTGGCAGAAATACATCAAACGGACGACGAGGAAACAATCTTCGTGCGTTACTATGGATGCGCATATTAAATTGAGTTTACTATAAGTTTTCCTGAATAAAAGAACCTGTGACACGCAGCGTAATATGAAATGATGAAAATTCTAATGAAACAAAGAAATTAATTCCTTACAGAATTCTCTCTAACTTAATTTATTGTATTTTTTTTGCAGTGGGATTCAAGCTGTCTTAATTTCAAAAGTCGTATTTCAATTTGTCCGCCATAAACTTCTTGGACTTTATCGCTGACGTTAAATTACCAGCGGGAAATAAGAAAAGGAAAACGTTCTCCTTTCACGTTTAAATTTTTAGAAAGTCACGCGCAGTTATATCCGCATAATGTTTGAGCATTTTCGTGTATAATTGTTTTACATGCAAACTTACCTTTGATCAATTTACCGTCATGAGTTTTTTTAATAGGGGTGACTGGTTAAACTTTAAACAAAATGGCATGTGTTGGAAAGAATTCGCTAAACGACAGTAATGATACCTTTGGGAACAATTTGGTCCTTAATCAAATGCATTGCGTGCTGTTTGTAATAAGCTGTATGCAGCTAGTGTTTTCTACAGTTAAGAAAACGATCTTGAAATTACGACAAAGAATATTGCGAATTCTAAGTTTAAATTTGGCAAGTGCCTCTTCAGGAAATCATCGATCATCTGCTAATATCTCGTCCAAATAGATATAAAGTATAGAGTAATACTGGAAAAAACTTCATAACATATTCCATTATATCTAGTAACTTATTAACATTATGAAGTGCTGCACAATATACAGGCTGATTCACAGAACGCGTCCATTAAAAGTTTTTGACTTTGCAATGATATCTCGAATTCGAAACTTTAGGGTTAAACATAGCTAGCTATGATATATTTATAAATTATAACTTCATCTATGTCGCACTTCCTGTTACATCAAAAATCATGATATTATAAATAGAAACCTATATTTTTAGTGCATTTTTAGCTTTTACTAGGCATTTTAAAAACAATTTTATAAAACATCTATTTATCTATCGGTTACCGTTTCAGAGTTATATTGATTTTTGTGAAAAAAAGCTCAAAAAAGTATGATGCATTAAATGCGTATAACAGTTATACAGTAGAAGGTATAGAGTTTTTATGTTGACTGTGGAGGGTGTAAGTCCTCTACTATTTAACTAAGGAATAAAAAGTAAACAAAATGATACAGGTATCCCACAATTTAGGGTTGATTTGTGGTAACTTCTCAGTACTAAAAGTTTTTTTTCAAATGGAACATCCTGTATTTTTTTATACCATGTGATGGGGAATCGTATCGTCTATCGAAAAGCTATAGGTGTTCTTGTACCTATTTCTATCCCTCCTTTACGATTATTGATTTCCAGAAATTGTAGTTTTTAATTAGTGTTTAATTAATAGTAGGCGGTGAAGAATGAACTGCTTTAAGGAGAAATATATTATTAATAAATAAATTATATTCCTTTTCAAGGAAACACCAAATCATGTTGGCCATATAGAAAACGTAAAAACTTTTGGTTTAATGCAATTCCTTTTAAATAAAAAAGATACTTCTATCAGTGTAAAATGTTTAAAAGAATGAATAGTAACGAATATTTTAAATATTACCACGCTAAAATATTAAGAAATGTAAGATTTTATGTTATATTTCTATTTGACTGTATTACAATATATTCTGTGGTCCGTTATATTCTTTCAACAGGACCATGTATTTTTCCTTTGCGCTTCCCTCAAATTGGTAACTATAGTGGTCATTTCAGTAGCAGCTTCGTTCAACAGTTTAAAGCTTTCAGTTCAGGTCAAAGGTTTCAGCCCCAATGAATTATGGTCAAGATCGCCTTTGATTCCCTGGTGCTCTTCATCCTCGTATTCGAGGAACTTCATTCATTCAAATAGAGGTTGTTTGCCGACAAAACATTACTATTATTGTTAATAATATTTAGATCTATAGTATAACTTGATAGTTATTTTAGTATGGTTTAGCACGGGAGATTTTAGTTTCTGCTGACTTTCTGCTGATGTTTTATTCCAAACAGTCAGTCGTATGCTGTGGTGGGAAAATTTAAATTTATATCTAATGTTTTAATTTATATAGGTTAAATGTAACTTCTGAATAAAATATAAAGAATTTATTTATTTATTTATTTATTTAAGTATAAGTACAAAAACAGGACTAGCCCAAGAACATTGTACCCTCAAGACATAAGAAAAAAAAAAGAGAAAAGTACGTAAATGCTAAATACAAAAATTAATTGATTACATATATATTTGTATGAAGAAAAAGAGATAACAAGAACAAAAAAAAATTATAAGAGTTGCAATAACAAATTATATCAGAGAAAAGACGGAACAAACAAGACGTTTTTTAAATACGGCCGGAGAGTCATAAAAGATATCGAGATCATTATTGAATTTAAGATTATCATTAGACAAACGCATTAATCTGTTAATAGGGAACTTCTGGAACGCAAATGTGCGACACAAAGGACTATGGAATAATATATCCGTTCTGGTAGTAGGTGATGAAATTTTAAATGTAACTAATCCCACCAATTCAGTACAATCAATACCATTATTAAGTAGCTTTTTAAGAAAGAGTAAGTCTCTGAGCTGGCGTCGCAGATAAAGTAGTAAAATGCGAAAATAAATTTGCGTTGAATAGATTCAATGTTATCAATATAAACCGCAGACTTCGGAGACCAAACTACAGAGGCATAAGCGTCAACACCACAAATGTGGGCAAAGTATAAGCTCGTAAGACAATTGACACTACGAAAAGGCTTCGACGTTCGCATCAAAAATCCTAACATCTTATTGCATCTACCAGCAACATTATCAACATGAGAATTGGAAGTCAATCCAGTGTCCAATAAAACACCAAAACACCAAGATCTTTAATCCAATCATTATAATCCTTTATAATTCTACCACACTAACCTGTGAGTTACACGATCAGACTTAGATAGTCTTCGACACTTAAATGAAGCAATAAAGCTATTAGAGAAAGTAAAATCCTGGTGTCCAAGCTTACTTGGAATCGACAGCTTCAGAGGATTAAAACCGAAGCGGATACAACACTCACGTTGGCTAGAAAAGCTCATGGAAAACCATGGAGGTTAAGACCTAATACATCATCGGCATATGTACAGTCGCGAGCAAATGTTATAGGCACCCTAAATTTTGGGCGAATACCACAGTAAGAAATGAGAAAATAAAAACTTGTAGGTAATACAGTATAAATATGTAGTATTTTAAGGGATCTTATTAATTTGCTTGCATATTAGAGTGTTTTTAGTACAGCTATAACACTTTTTAGATGGGAGGGGGAAAGTGACATCTCGAAGATTTGAAAATATATAAAAAAAGATAATACATTTACAAAAGGTATCTATAAAGACTATTGTAACCATAAAGACGATTATATAAACGTTGAAATAACTGTCACAAAAAAAAATGCAAGAAACATGAAACCCATTAGTTTTGTTAAAGGTGCCTATAACATTTGCTCGCGACTGTATATCACTGTGGTCAGACCCATGGTCACTCATGCATTTCTGGTATGGTGGACAAAGGTACAGCAGCAAACTGCTATAACTGAACTTAGCAAGATACAGAGGACGGAATGTTTAGGAATAACAGGGGCAATGAAAACTACACCCACAGCAGCAATGGAATGCCTCTTTTCTCTCCATTTGGTGATAATGGATGAGGCAAGAGTGGGACATCTCAGATTGTAAGAACTACCAAGTAGCAGATATGCAGAGTTGGACATAATAATGTTGCCCATAATGTGGGAGGCGACCTTTTGGGAATGAGATCAAACTGCAAAATTTCGACGTTTCTTTTTCACATAACCACGGATCGGATAAGATGAAAACGATCCGACTACAAAGAGAGGAGCGGAGAATTGATCTGACGGATCAAAAACTAAAAATGGGAATGGAACTGGAAGCTACTTCGGGGTGAGAAATACAATGATCACCCTTCTACTATAAAAATATGCCGCGGTCTTTCAAGCAGACGCATACGCAATATTGCATTGTACAACTGAAATCAATCAGAGGGTTTGTGAAAATAAGCAGGTCTATATTGCGACAGACATCCAGGCGATACTGAGGGTACTAATGAACCCCATGAATGATGCAATAAATAATACAATCAAAATTGGTTTGAGAATGTATTTGAGACCTGAATAGTCTTAGACCGCAATAAAGTCGATGAGTTAGCAAGAAAGGGATCATTTGCTTCATATATAGGCTCAGGACCTGTTCTAGGAGTGTCAAAAAATACAACACCAGAGCAGGTAACAAGTTGAGTCAAAGAGAAACGGAAAGAGCACTGGAATAATACAACCAGGCAAATTCATTGTAAGATCTTTATTAAGCGACTATGAAAAAAGAAGGCTGAAGAACTACTTGCAGGTCAGTGGAAGTCATCTTCGCATTGTAACAGGTCTCCTAACAGGATACTGTACACTGAAAGAACATCTACGGAAAATTGGGATCAACACTGGACATACCAACTACAGACTGTGTAATGAGAACACCGAGAACACTTATCACATTTCATGTGAATGAGAGGCTCTGGACGCAAGAAGAAAAGCAACTTTTGGCAAGGTAACTCGAATTACTCAACTACAAAGTATTTTATTTTATAAAATAATTGCAAATTAATGCTGTATACCTTATAAAATTAAGAAAAGTAAACTTGATTTTTTGAACATTTTATCAGTTTTTGAAATGTTCCAAAAGTTTGAAATTTGTGAACGAAATAAAATTTCTAAATTAAAACACTACATAAAATATTAATATTAAAATGCTTATAAAATTGCTAATATTTGGAAAGAAGCAGATAAACAATTAATTGAATTATTTTTCTTTTCTTCAATGTACTATAACGTACTGTTTTCTGGTCCTAGTATAACATTTTAGTAGCAGATAGCAAAATTATAACAGAAAACTGCAGCAATATATGGTACGTAATGAGCACTTTAAATGCAAACACTTCCTCCTCTAGCATTTTTACGAAAGTGTGCCACTGTATTGAACAAATATAAGGAAACTTCTTTATTAGATCGCTCAACTCCCGCACTAGAACAAACCTATATTGTGCCGGAGATGGTCAATAGCTCGACGAAACTCCAAATCAGTCTTTGAAAAGTTTGCTTGTGGAGAACCCTGAAAAGTTTCCAAATTTCATATGCGGTAGACTAAACCAACTTCTATCTAAGTATACATGGTTACTATCGATAAAATACGAATGTAAGTAGAATCTCGGAAGACGTCTACCGCGTTTGTTGCATCTAAGCAGCGACGACCTAAGTAAGTATATAGTTTTATACAAATTCAAAATTTATTCATATTGAGGGCGTGATTATACTGTAATACATAGTATGGTAAGTAATCCTCTGCATAAATCTGTGTTAGTTCCGTGTTAGACACAATTTAAGAGAGAATTTTATTGGTGACACGAATAATTTATACTAATAGTCAAAAACATCTAGAACGTTGTAGATTAACTTTGAGAGCATCTACTGGGTCTCGTAAAATGGATGCTGGACACAAACATTAATGTGTCATAGCTAACAAGTGTATGCATACAAACTCAAATCCAGATAACGCATTATCAAGCAGAAGTTGTCACATAAGTCGTAAATTCCATCGTGCATGCTCTCATATGCGTTTATACCTTTATTACAGGATATTAGTCAAATTACAGATACAAGCTTGGCTGGTCTTCGTGTGGTCACATTTACTTGTTGCAATTATACCACGCAACAGGAATGTGAATATGCTGCAAAACCGTCTATTTGAAATAGTAATGATATATATCACTTGTCTAATTAAAAAGACATTTCAGAGGAGAAACCTTTTGCAATGTAATTAAGCTGTAAAACATAATTAACTACATCTTTTTAGAAAGTGGATGATAAAATTCTTTAAGGTATTTCTACTATACACTTGTGGAATTAAATAATGTAACTAAGATTGTAAAATTAGATACATAATTATTGAATCATGCTCCATGCAAGTTAATGTAAACAACAGTATATGCAAGTGTTCGAAACATCTGTACGGAGAAAAATATTTTTGTACGTAAAACAACAGCTATTATCAAAATTATATGTTTTTTGCAACAGAAAGCCAAACAAAGGCATACAGTTAAACACGATTAAATTGCGCATGCAAAATTTTATTTATATTTATTAGATTTACATATAACTTGAGACGACTTTCTAATACAACTAGACTGTCTTCGTTCGCGCACATGTTTAAAGACCCTGCTCCGATAAGCCACTGAAAAGTGCCCCTAAAGCCAACGGGCTGAAAATATAGTAAATGAGTACTACTGTCACACATACTGTAAATACCAAAAATTAGCTCAATCGATGGCACCCCATTCGAGATGTTAGCATAAGGGTGGTAAAATTCAATATTTTTTTTCTCAGGAATTACTTAAGCTCTCACGTTCAAAAAAATTATGTAAGTAAACACTGATTATGGGCATTCTATAGAAAATCAAGAACTAATTCCCTCCACTCAGTTCAAATTTATTATTATTCTCCCCTTTTTAGGGGTGGTTTCTTTGAGTTTGGTTCAAGGTGCCAACTTGGCTTTTTGTTATATTAGACTGTATGTATTTAGGTTTATTATATATTTTTTTCAGTTTTTTCTGTGTGGTAGAGGATGTTCAGACAGAACGTATTAGTAGTAACTTAGTACTAAATTTAGTAGTAGAATCGAGAGTATTCGATTGCCACAATATTATAAATATATATAAATGGTAGGTATTTTTTTACCACAATATTATAGAATTTAGTGAACTAGTAAATATGGTTGCAAGAACTACTACTATTGTGGTATGCTGTACCACAAATATATTGCACAAGTGATTACTTTTAGAAAACTGCAAAATATGACAGTTCGTACCATACCTCGATAGTTGTCACTCAAGTAGCTATAAAAAATTCACCATAATTACACACCGCATTTATGGTGAATTTTACAATAGCTTTTCCTTCTCTAAATGCCACTGCCGAGTACATCATTTCGCTATAAAAAAAAATACAATCAAAATAAGCAATCCTCAGCGTTTCGCCGGACACAATGTTTGCCAGCCTACACAACATGTAAGCATATTTAAGCTGTTGGATGACGTATATAGAACATGCTACAGCCACATCAATTTTAGGTCCAAATATAACCCGAGTAACTTTGCTTCATTTGCTTTGTCAATATTGATGTTCCGCAATAAAAAAAAAAACATTGCTTGTTCTTCGTTTAAATTTAGAGCTCTTTTACGTTTCGAGAACTATTCGTCCGGAATACAAGAGCGTTGTATGGTCTGTATCCAAAATACTATTTCTGTACACATCTGCTGTATCGCTCACATAAATTAAATAGAGCATCGGTACCAACAATTGATCTTTACGATATTCACAAGTCGCGAATTTTATTAGCACCGTTCTTGAGTTTGACCGCCGAAAACATTTGAAAGATAGCTAGAACAGGATTTTAAAACAGTGCCCACATATTGTACTACATTCCGAGCCAATCAATACAAGTGTGTGATATATACTTACAAGGGAACACCGCCAACCCGTAAATTCAAAAAATTATGAAACTCTACAGAATAAAAGAGTGCCTTGATCTGAGAACAACACCATTTTTTTAGCGATAATTAGATAATTAGTGATAATTTCCACGATTTTTAAGTTTTTGGAAATATCTCGGAAACTATAGCAGATCGAATTTTCTTTTCTCGCGGATGTAGATTATCTCTCTAGGATTAAAGAAGAATAATAAAGCTTTACTTGTCATAGATTGAGCTACGTAGGTCACTGTTATTGTAAATAAGTATTATAAAACAACAAAACGTCTAAATCAATTGGAATTACATACTTACTATTTCGATAACGTGTCAGAGAAGTAATAAGTACAAAATCCGATTGCGATGGATTAATTGGACATAAGTAGGTATCAAGATATTAAAAATATGTGCAAGCATTCTGCCTCGTAGACCGTTATTATGATGCATAGATAACAGGCTGCAACTGATGTATAAGTGGCCGTTTCACAAGAGTTTACGTATAGTTAGAAATTGTTATTTGACACAATGGCAGTTATTACTATACCTATATAATGCCTTCAATATGTTATTTGCAACGTTTCAAGTACCAAACATCGCAGTATTTAATCTGACGTCTCAAGAAATGGGGTGCACGACACCTTAAAAGATATGATTGTAAGTGTTCAACAAGAACGCAAGTTTTCTTTTGAATATGTAACGGGATTGGAGTGTGAAGATTTGGAAGAACACATTTAGCGCAATTTTGGAAGATATAGCGGAAGATGAAGAAAATAATTTTGAAAATGTTCCATGCGTTCCTGAAGAAAGAGGCAATGTTATTGAAAAGGATTACAAAATTAAAGCTGTAGAATACTGCAAAAGTAGTAAAACCAATCGACATTCTGTCGAAAGTGTGAAAAAGAATTTTAAAAAAGTGAAATCGTTAACGCAGCTATATAGATAGGAAAAAAGTATTAACAGAGGTGGCACTCATACACTTTATTTATGAAAACTAAATTACTACAAATCATCCCAACCCCGTGCTCCACCTAAAAAAGGTACTACACGAGGCTGCCTGTTCTAAGTACTATATGGGTTCCATAACAATTGAAATGATCCTACTCTAACTAAATAATTTCCCTATGATTCTTAATAACAAAAATATAATACAGTAGCCTCGCGACCATATGAATACTACTTTTGAGAAATGATAAAATATGTGAAATGTGATTAGTTCACATAATCGCGAGTCTACTGTAAATCAGTCAGCTATTAATTATTATTAAATGCGCCCATGGAACGACTTTCGTTATCTCCCAGCACTCATACAGAATATGTTCTTACAAAATTTCAAAGTAGCATGGACGATGGAAAATAGTTCATGACATGGACCTTCGACGGTTGACTTTAGAAGCTAAAGAGGAAATTGGACACGAACAATTTAAAGCAGAGCATTGGTGGATATGGCATTTCAAGAAAATACATAATATTGTATCACGCAAAATAACAAAATTTATTACTCGTTCTACACGTACTGGCATGGAAGGGTTACAGTTAGTAGCCTTTATTAAAGAAGGTAAACCTTATATAATTAGTATTGGCAGAAGCAATGTAGATAATGCTGATGAGAGTGGTTTTAACCAAGAAGTTCTCTCCGGCGCTTGGACCTCGAGTTGCGCAATCATTGTTTCAACGTCTGGAAAGCTCACTGCAAATTATTTCAAAATCTGACCAACAGATGTTTTCTTCCTAAATATTGGACCAAATAGGGTTCTTTTGATTGATTCTTAAAGTGGCCATTGTGTTGCCGAACTTCAGAAATTGGTGCCAAAAGACTGTAATGGTACAACCTCTGGATGTGTTTGGTTTTAGATTATGTAAAAAAATTATGAGAACTCTTTCTGAGACAGTGATTATTGTGAACTATTACGACTTCCGTCAAAGAAATAGTATAATCAAGCTGCAATCGTTAACCCACAATCAGTTTTCTTAGAGGGTCCTTAATTTAAAGTTTTGATCTCATTCATTTATTTTGTTCTGTATGTGACGTTTGCGAATTATCCTATATTCGCCGGTATACAATGTTTTTCCGGTAACCCGGTGCACCAAATCAACTTTTTATAACCGAATTTGAGTGAAACAGGAGAAGCGTCGTCTTTACAACAATAGTTGTAGCACATATAGCTATTGAACGTAACTATATGGGTAGATAACTTTGCTATAATAATAATGCTTGGATCACAAAACCTGTTTACAAAAGTGTGAGCTGGATTTGGAAGAAAATTCATTTGAACAGAACAATTACTTTAAATTAACTACAATTGTGGTTAGCGTAATCCTCTTTTCTTAATAATATTCACTTTGTTAATTGAAGAGTACTTATTGCTTAAGTGAAATTAGTGGGTTTCGTAACTCAATAAACTAGAAGTAACAAGATAATATGATCGCTTTTTATACCAATTATTTTCATAATTTTCGCAATATCTCTAAAATAAACGAGATTTTATTAGCTTGAGCGTTTGTTGATTTCATTAACGACAATACATAAATTTCGAGGGATGTTGGCAGTTAGTGGATATAATTATTACTGCTATGTCGACAGGCCGACGCCCGTCTTAACATAAGTTTTCTTGATTCAAAATTCAGCAATTCGTAAATTTTGAGGTATGTCCAAGATCTTGGCAGACCGACAACATTAGCTGAAATCAGAATATTACAATTATAGTTAAGTTTTAAGTAAAGTTTTTCCAGTATAAAAATTCTCGCTTAGAAGTTTTTCCTACTCCTTCATATGCAATTTGTTATATTTACTAGTTGTAAAATATTGTAAACATTTCACAATATTTTCTAGGAGATTGTGCTACAATATTTTCTAACAACTTTACGGGCTTTTTTGTAACTATGATATAAGTACCAAATTGCGGCGACGTTTAAAAATTTCGCACGATAGTAAAAATTCTTAATACAATTTTCGCCCAACAGTGAAGTGTAAATATTACTATGCGGATTACGAGTGCACTGAACGACGTGGTTTGCAATATTATTTTTTTCCCAGCAGGGAGGAAAGTGTTACTTTTCCTCCCTAAGCAGGAAAGTTGCACTTTTTCTCCCTAGGGAGGAAAACTAAGTGACATTGACATGATGAAACTGTGCATCGTATAATATGTGACATTATTGATAGATTAGTACATTCGACCCAGTCTGAGCCCATTTATGAGATAATTGCTAAATTATCACGTATTCAATTTCAATTAAACTATTATTAAACACTTTTAAAACGACGCTAACTTGACAGTTCTCAAAAAATATTGGACAGATTAAGCCTACTATCTATCATGTCACTCACAGGTATGTATTTATTATTTTTAGACATTTAGTTAAAATTGGACTGGTTGGGAAAAAAAATAGTATTCAAACCACGTGAGGAAAGTGCTATTGCAGGCCTTGGGCAATTACAAACCTCATCTTCTGCTCGGTTTGTAATATTTCCCTTGGTTTGAAATATACTGTTAGACCCTCTTTCTTGATGCATTACATTACGTAGTAGTTTCCATGCCGTTCTATGTTTTATCGCTTAGACAGTGCCACATTTAATTAGATATGCATAAAAAGAAACTATAATAATTTAAATCTTTTACAAAGTTGTGTAACAAATTACGCGTATTAATATTTTTTTAAGTAGACTGTTATGATTTGCTCCATTAATCTGCTGTTATATACGTTACATTTATTCTAGATATCTAGATCTACTTCATTTTTCTGTCTATCTACGTTAGAATATTAATTGGTATTACACAATCTTACGGTATCGTAGATCAATTTATGATTAGGTGTTGTTTATTAGTTGTAAAACAAAGTCAATGTTATCTCAAAGTTACACACATAATAAGCAAGACTCCGTGGCGCAACGGTAGCGCGTCTGACTCCAGATCAGAAGGTTGCGTGTTCAAATCACGTCGGGGTCAATTACTTTTTTTTTCTTTTTATTTAACATTAATTGATTTATAAATTGGAGATCTGTTCGTATGTGCTACTATACATCTAAAACTCGTTAAATTATTTTTTTATTTATCCTGGAAATTGAAGTTTTCCACAATTTGTTCCATTTCAGAAATTTTCAGTAAATATGCATTATCCACATTTGATTTATAGTTTATTTTATTTTGACAAACACATTGTACAATCTTTGATGTAAGTTAAAAAGTAAGCAATCAGAGAGTTACTTATCCCAAAGCCAATGTTTAAAACGTGTTCATAAAGGCGATTGAATAGATATCTTTATTTATCGGAAATGTAACCTTTAAAGAAATTTAATTAACGGTTTTATCAACTTATTCAATTATTGACAGAAAATTTTACTTGTATAATTATGTTGTTTTCGTTTGTAGATAAAACGTTATTTCAGTGCGTAAGAATCGATTATCTGTATTTATTGTAAAATTGATTCCATTGGTATTTATTTTTCAAAACTTTCTTCAACCCAAGTATAGCACATTTAGTCGCCACGACTTATTTGTTATTATCTTAAAGGTTCCGCAAAGTAAAAATTATTAGTTGCTGTTACGTTCTAATTCCGTGATATATTCGTAACTACTACCAAAATGGGGAACAAATATTAGGTACTAATTACGTTATGGCGAAGTAAAAATATTTAGGTACCCACTAGAGTTTAACGCGCTATTTAGTGTTGCCTTAACCTCACACTCTCTTGTTGTTGCTTCTTAATTTAAATCGTTTTATTTTAAATTGTAATATAATTTATATTATGTTGTCAACGTCAAACGATGCTTGTTCATTATCTTTTCAACGTTAAAGTATATTTTAATCATATGGTTAACGTTAAATTTAATTTCATGTTTTCGCCTGCTACTCCCACTCTAATTTAACTTTAATTAGTAAGTACTTTGCTTTAGTTAGTTGTACATTTTATCGTTGCCTGATTGTTAATAAATATTGTCTGATGAAGCCAAGGATGTTGGCGAAAGCTTAGATATTTAATGAAGGAGTTTTTGACTGCATACTCTGTTCAGCTGCATCCTCAATAACCTGATCTCCCTTAAAAAGTTAAACCTTTCCGAGATTCCGTGTTATACATAAAGATACTTTAGAAAAAAAAAGTAGACAAATCTATGCAAGGGCCCATTTCACTAACTTATTCGGTTATGTCCGATTTAAGAATACAGCAAAAAATTACTCTTGATGGAAAAAAAAATAAGCAAAAAAGCATCAGATCATCTGCTTCAACCTCGATGGATTGAATGACTTTAATAAATGCAACGAATAAATCAAACAAACAAAACAATAACGAATTATCATTAGGAGAAAATTAAGAATAAATAAAGGGTTCTTCAGCTTCTTGTGTACTGGCAAGTCAGGTTGTGTCAATTACACGAGAATCGTTCACCCAAGCTACACATTACCTTCTCGAAAAGACTACATCGTGTCGTTTCATACCTGCAACATACGAAAATCCATTTGAAGCCCTAAAAATACACTTCAGTTTAAATAATTATCGTATGCCTGTATAACCTGTAGAAGCGTTTTCAGTCTGATCCAACCCATGCTTGTACAGATCTGGCCGCAGTTTAACGCAATACCTAGTGTTTATAATTCACTGATACGTATACAATACCATCAACGTAGTATCACATATTTCCTTCATTCAACAATGTAACCTATTCAAATATTTATGAAAAATTATAGGCGCTAGAAGTGGTTCTTTCAGCTGAGAAAATTTCATTTCAGATATGCATCAGCTAGCGTACAGCGAAAAATAAGGCAGTGAATTAAACAGCAAAACTGTCACACCGCGAATGTTTTTGGCGTTTCAGAAAATGATTTATGGGCGTAGCGTATTTTAAATTTCTATTATTCACATAGTGTCGTTGATTCGTCACGCTAAATTATACGTATAGGCACGTCGTACAAATACAGCTACGCCTCAAATTAGATAAAATAATACTTCCCCATTGTGCGGTCGGTTTATCTTTCTTCAGTGTTGACAGGCTTTTCATTAATTTCTGTAACGCTTAGTGAAGTTGTTAGGGCAACTCTTGTGGAAAGCAATAAAATTAACACAATGGACTTCGGGTATCTCTTTGATGTTGCTGAAATTTACTTTAGGTAGTTTCTGCATATAATGAACACCTGGGAAGATAAAATTAGAACATATGTGGCAATTTATAGTTATTTAGAGGAGTATGAAATGAACATTCATAATTAGAATAGCTTAAAATATCATTAGAGTTTACCTTCTGTATCAAAATGATTTACGTACCTGCACTAATCATAATTCACAACTCAATTTAAAATGGTTAATGATACATTAGAGCTCATTTCTCATCCATCTTTTTTAAAATTAAAATCTGTGAAATTTCATTGAATCTACTATACTTTGCATAGCGTTTTGTAATGTATTAAATATTTATAAATAATTTGCATGTTTAGAAATAACAGGCGAAATGAGGTCTAATCCTACAGCAGTAATGGAGTGCCTACTAGAAGCCTCGAAAAAGCCCGATGAGTTAACAAGGAAGGATCATCGACTTTATATATAGGCCCAGAATATGTTCTAGAAATGTCTAAAAAGACAGTACGAGAGCAGGTAAGAAGTTAGGTAACAAAAAAACACAAGAAAGTGTTCTTGGGATAAAAGAATCAGGCAAATTCATGGAAATACCTTTATTAAAGGACCATCAAAGAAGAAGACTAAAGAACTTCTGCAACTTAGTAGGAGTCATTTTCGCACCGTGACAGGTCTCCTTACAGGGCACTGTGCACTGATAGGACACCTACCGAAAATTTGGACCAACACTGACGATACCAACTGCAGACTGTGTAATGGGACTACAGAGAACGCTTACCACATTCTGTGTGAATGCGAATCTCTGGACCTTAGACCATGAATACTCATAGAAAGTCCTCTCTATCCTTGACCTTGGGACGGAATGAAGCGAACATCAGAACTGTCACATGATGCCACATTGAAGCAAAATATTTGTCTTATGTTTTGTACTTTTTGGTGTTTGTTTAACCTTTCTTGCTTTTAATTATAAAAACAGGTATTAATTTTATAGTGGTACATTCTTGTGTGGGATATAACTCTACAGAAAGACAAAAAAAGGAAGTGGAATATTCTTTCATAAGTTTGCCTGTTTATGTTTCTCAAATTTAACAAATATTTGTAATCATAACTTGTAGTCCTGCCTCAATGCGACGTTACGTGTCACATTGAGGCAACTCATGTTTGCTTTACCTGTCAGAGCTAAGAGCGCGTCTATGTTCGACAGTTATATTCATAGTCTAAGCTCTGAACGCAAAGAAAGGCAATTTTTGGCAAGCCAGAAATAAACCCAGAGGACTAATTCGATCGACTAGCCAGAGACCTGTACAGGTTAGTGTAGGGTAGTAGGATACTGGAATGGCTAATATAACTTAATAGGTGAAAGAAATGGGAGACCAAATACAAAAACCCCAACAGGCTGCAGTGTTTTCGGAGACTTCGGATCAGAAGGCTTCCACACCAAAAATAATACCAAAATAATGGGTGGAAGACATAATATGAGCGCAGGGTTTAACGTTTAACCAAATAGATGGCATCTGAAAAGCTCCAACCTACATTATATTCTTTTACAAAAAAACTCCAATTGTGAACTACTACCCAATTCTCCTATTATACGATAACTGGAACTCACCCCAGTTTCAGAGTAACACTCTCTTTCGTGCAGAAATTATTACAGTAATTTAAATTTCCATAGCCTGTGACATGTTAAATAATGTAAGAAATTTCCGATGAAACATAGCAGGTACATTTAAATGAGTGCGTTTTAATAATCTGAATTTTGAAGAAGCAGCTATGGAGTAACATGAAAAAATAATGGTAACGCAAGCGACGTAGATGATGTAGCTGATAATGATTATAAAGTGTCAAAGCATAGTAACTGTTCTGAATTATCAGAAGTAGATGAGGGACAATACAAATTCAGATGGCGCACCGGAAACTTTGAGAAGAATGAGAAGAATATATTTCAATATAATTGTAAAAATACCATTTCTTGCGGGAAAAGTTCAAGGTTTAGGAAATGAAGCGGATAGATGGAAGTTAAATGAAGTTAAATTACATGAAAGAGAATTATTGGAACAGAAGCTATCATCTTCGTGACATTGACATGATTGAAATGAAAGCCTTTCTGGGACTTCTAATATTTACATCAATTTTTGATTCTGATCATGAGAAAATAAAAATTCTCTTTATCACAGATGGGCAGTAAAATTACTAAACGCAGTTTGTAACTTACCGGCACGCAACTGTTTGTTGTACTAAAAATATGATTTATTGTTATGCTGCAGTGTTATAGAATAAGTTTCAATTGCTTTTTTCGTTATACTCTCTCGGTGTATTTGGGGGTCAAGAGAATTAAATGTATTCACATGCAATAATTTTATGGATAAGTTTAAGAGTTGTACTGAAATATGTTTATCAATTAAATTTGGTGAAGAGAATACTTATGTTTTTACTATAAATAAAATATTAAATTGGTGTGATGTGTCTTTAAATGTTTTTTTTTTAATTTGTAATCTCTAAGACGGCACATGTTCGATTGCATATGTAATTTTCACCTGTCCAGTTAAAAACTATTCTCTACATTCGGACTATATATTTGGGATAAAATTTTTTATAGATTCTTTCCTCTAAGTTTTATCGCTCGATTAAGTTCGTGGAATCATCCTTATCCTTACCTTGTCTCCATTAATCCTCTCTGTTGCCTTGGCCTCAAATATTCTCTTAGTTATCACTCACACACACAGATGCCAGATGAGAGGTATCTACACATGCTAGAACCACCTCACATATAGATAGGTTTTGTTCTATATCTGTAGTCATTATCGGTACGTTTCATTTCGGGCACGTAGCAAGCCTACTTTGTCGCTCTTTTTGAGGTATTTGATCTGGGCTGATCCATTTTCTTTCACTTTCTTTTATTATATTTCCAATCCAATTTCACTGGATCACTTATTTTCTACAACGGTTGATAAAATTTGCATATCAAAGTAGACACCGAACAATTTCAAACAAGCGAAAAAAAAAATGTTTTTTTTTTAATTTCTTTAGGACTATATTTCGTCCCAAGAGGTCATTTTCGGTATTTACAGGATGGCATTACTCCTACAATCGAACCTTAATAATCCAGATGATATCGTACATGCTTTTGCTACTATGTTTTTGCTACTGCATTTTTAACCTTGCCTTGCGAACTAGTATCTATCCTTTGCTTTGGAAGATTGGGAAAATAATGCTTGTTCACAAAAGGGTGATCATTGTTGCTTGGAGAATTATAGGCCTATTACTATCCTTTCTAATTGTAGCAAAGTTTTTTAAATACTCTTGTGTACGAAGTTATAAGCCTGTGTTAAATCTCTTGTTTCTATTCATCAACATGGCTTCATCGCTGGCAGATATACTTCAACTAATCTAGTTGAAATCACGCAGTTTATTAGCGAGTGTCTTGATAGACGCAGGTAGATGTTATCTATACCGACTTTTGGAAGGCTTTTGATACAATTAGTCACCCCTTACTTGTTCAAAAATTGTCATCTCTTGAATTTGCTCCTAGGCTTACGGCCTTTATACAATCATACCTAAGCGATAGATCTAGCTACGTTCATTACAACGGCTTTGCTTCAATCCCTTTCTTACCTTTGCCACAAGGATCTAATTTAGGTCCCCTTTTCTTTTTAATATCTTTATTAATAATTTGTTCCAACTCTTAGATTGTCGGGTTTTAGCGTATGCTGATGACCTTAAAATCTATAGCAATATTGCTTCTGTAGCTGATTGTTTGGGGGTACAGAGGAATATTGATGTCATTAGCGAGTGGTGTACAGCCAACCATATCTGTTTTAAATATTGAAAAAATGTGTGGTGCTATCCTTCACAAAATGTACCTACTAAACTTTTTTCTTATAACTACACTGTACTTCATTCCAATATTCCCAGGGTATCACAGTTTACAGATCTGGGAGTACTTTTTGACGGTCACTTAACATTTTATCCCGATATTTTTGAAGTTTCTTCTAGTGCTTCCAAAAATTTGGGTTTTCTCTTGCGTTCTTGCAAGGGTTTTACCAGTCCATTGGCATTAGAAGTCCTATATTTTGCGTTAGTTAGATCGAGATTGGAATACGCGCCAGTTGTTTGGCATGCGCATTAGTCTTACTTGTATCAACAGCTTGCCATTGAGCGTGTCTAAAGGAGATAAAAATAATAAAATATTTCTAAAATACTTATCTTTTAAGGATGATGGAATATATCCGGTTTGTGGGCTCGATTATTCTAATCTGCTGGGGAGACATGGTTTCTGTTCACTGATGCAACGAAGGAATGAAGCTAGTGTCAAATTTCTCTGGAACCTAATACATAACAACATTGACGCACCAATTCTCTTGAGTCAATTGGATTTGGTGTACCCCGCCTTAGTGATAGATCTTGCGCTGCTTTTCCCATTTCTAGAGCTCATACCAACATCTTACTTAAGGCTTCCCTAACACATATTTAGAAACATTAGAACTATCGACAGAAGTGTTCACTGATCATTTTAACTTACACCCTTTTGTATTTAACCTTACTTTTTTTTTGTGAATAACTTTAAATTTTGTAGAATAGCTTTAGCTATACTAATAACTTCTCTTTTTCCTTTCATTTTCTGTTTGTATTATTATTATTATTATACTACGTTGTATTTTACTTTTTCCTATATTAGGCCTTTAGTTGGAATATTTTCTGTTGGACAATAAAGAATATTATTATTAACTCATGTAATTCATTAAGCCAACCAGTCCTGCGCGAATAGTGTGTTTGTATGTCCACTATAAAAGCACCTACCTGATAATTTTTAAGAATTTATTTTTTAAAAAATCTGGTTGAGGAATTTATCTAGTTCTAATAGAATGGATAACCCGAAATATACTACGAATCTTTGGTTGTACAGTTTAAAGCTCTTATTTAGACAACAGTTGCGATAAGGTTTTCTTAAAAGAAATTGAATTTAACTGTGATAAACAAAGTTTAGGTAAACAACGAATATTTCAAGGCATTTCAATACAGATATATGAAATGTAACAGTGCGAGAAACTGAATAAGAAAATCGTTTACAATTTTTCGTTAGACGACTATATTGCCTGATGAATATTGATCGGTGAAAAATACATTACTGTATGGATACGTGCATGCGTTCTAGTTTAATACGTCTATGCTACGGTGAAAGAGAAAAATATAATAACAAAAACTATACGCAAGAATAAACCACAATCAATACTTAGATAAATCAAGCATTTAGAAAAAGAAAATGAAAAACTACGTAAATTTTTCATTTAAAAAATGATAAACTTTTGAAGTATATGTCTATATTAAGTAAGCCGAAGATTTTATTACACTTAGCACACTCTATGAACGAAAAATATTCAGGATAGGTCCTCGTTAATATAAATTTGAAAATAATAATAAGAAATACCACGCCACAATATAAAATTTAATCGTCGATATTTTCAATTTTGGCAGATAATGTGCGCCAATGCCATTGAACTTAAAGAGTATTCCCCAAAAATGGTGTAGATAAGAGACTGATCCCAATGGAGTCTGTGCAGCATTAGGAGATCGGAGTAATCGAACGTAAATATCTATATTCCTAATGTTTCCATTTTTGTTACCCAGACATAGATATATAAGTATATAATGAATATAAGTATGTATCAATAAAAAGTTACAAATTGTTTAAAAGCAAACCATAAAATAGAAAAAAATAATCTTTCTAGCTCCACCCTCAGTTTGGAATTAAAAGCATACGATTGCGTGCTGCCTCCAAAAAGTAGACAAAAAGTTCTACAAATACCCTGATTTGAAGAATTGAAAACGGCATAAATAATGAGCGCGGCTTCCTGCTGTCTGCTCTCGGCTCAAGAAGCCCCAGCTGCATGGAAAGCGTAAGGTAATGTCTCAGTGTACGTGTGTATACGGCAGTGACTTGGATGTTGCACTCTCCACAATATGGTGCCTGCATATCTCTACCGCATTGATACATTATAATTCATAATAATAAACTTGCTAACACATCATCACGCGAAACCGGTATCGCTGTTGGGCATCTCGACAACAGGACTTAATTTTCACCCTTCGCCGTATTGCATTCTGATTTTTAAATCAGTTTTATCTGTTTTTCTTTCTGAATTCTTTCCTGAATAATATTTATTCCGAATTACGTCTCTCTATTTGGTAAATGGATTGCAAAAAATTATAATTTGATGTTCTTTATCTATACGCGCTTGAGATAAGAACACAAAAAAAACATTTATAAATGCGATATTTTGAAATGAATTGCTTTTAAGATTTGTGAAAATGTACATGTTGAGTGGCTTTTATTGTTATTAATTGTTGGTTGAAGCTGTTAGATAGTATAAGAGCAAACTCAATATGTATAATAGTACTATAAATTACAAAGCAACAAAACTATGAAGCAAAGATTGCACGCTTTTTACAGTAAGAAATTAACTAAAACTTGTTAAAACTATGATGTTTAGATCGCCTTTAGATAAAGTTTGATTTTTAAAAGGGTTTCCCTGAAAAATATCATCTTGCATTTAATTAAAATATATTCAGTATTGCCGTTATTAATAATATTTCAATAATAATAAGCTACAAATATGTATGCATACTAGAAAACAAAATTCCAAAAAATATATTTCATTGTAACTATTTAAATTGTAGATACTTAAAAAAAACTTTACATTAGCGGCAACACCAATTTATTAATTTCATAAAAACGATGAATATATCTAATTTTTGTAGGAATTTATCTCTGTCTGGTATAATTTTAAATTCTTAAATATTTGGACTATTTAAGAGCAATAACACATATTCACATAGCAAACTAAGATTCAATAATCTGTCGAATTATTGGATTTCTGCTAAAGAATAATATCTCTATAACTAGATGCTGCGCATCTAGGAGTAGAGGAAGGTGGTACTTGAGGAAGGTGGTTTTTTGAAGTCGGTCCATTCACTTGAAAATCATCTTTTATAATGTGCAGTACGTTTAAGTTGTTTTCCTTTTGTTCTTACTTTTGGAACACCCTGTATAGTTGAAAATTTTTGTAGGTTATGCAGCATTGAATTCTGCACAACTTTTTGTAGAAAGTTTTGTTTGTACGTATTATATACACGTGATTCTTGAAGACACCAAATTGAGATTATCTTTTACTTAGGGGCTAATTATATAAAATATTCCCTTTCCATTTCCTTTCCCATTCCATCCCTTCCCATTCTTTTCCCCATTCCCTTTCCCATTCCCATTTCCTTTTCCCATTCCCTTTCCCATTCCCTTTCCCATTCCCATTCCTTTCCCATTCCTTTCCCATTCCCTTTCCCATTCCCTTTCCCATTCCTTCCCATTCCCATTCCCTTTCCCATTCCCGTTCCCATTCCCGTTCCCATTCCCGTTCCATTCCCCGTTCCTTTCCATTCCCTTTCCATTCCCTTTCCCTTCCCTTTCCATTCCCTTTCCCTTCCCTTCCACATTCCCGTTCCCATTCCCTTTCCCATTCCCTTTCCATTCCATTAACTTTCCCATTCCTTTCCCATTCCCTTTCCCCATTCCCTTTCGCATTCCTTTCCCATTCCCTTCCCATTCCCGTTCCCATTCCCTTTCCCATTTCCGTTCCCATTCCCGTTCCCATTCCCATTAACTTTCCCATTCCCTTTCCCATTTCCCTTTCCCATTCCCTTTCCATTCCTTTCCCATTCCGTCCCTTTCCCATTCCCCATTCCCTTTCCATTCCATTCCCGTTCCCTTTCCCGTTCCCTTCCCGTTCCCATTCCCGTTCCCATTCCCTTTCCCATTCCTTTCCCATTCCCTTTCCATTCCTTTCCATCCTTTCCCATTCCCTTTCCCATTCCCTTTCCCATTCCCTTTCCATTCCTTTCCCATTCCTTTCCCATTCCCTTTCCCATTCCCTTTCCCATTCCCTTTCCATTCCCTTTCCCATTCCCTTTCCCATTCCCTTTCCATTCCTTTCCCATTCCCTTTCCCATTCCCTTTCCCATTCCCTTTCCCATTCCCTTTCCCATTCCTTTCCATTCCCTTTCCCATTCCTTTCCCATTCCCTTTCCCATTCCCTTTCCCATTCCTTTCCCATTCCTTTCCCATTCCCTTTCCATTTCCTTTTCCCATTCCTTTCCATTCCCTTTCCCATTCCCTTTCCCATTCCTTTCCCATTCCTTTCCATTCCCTTTCCATTCCCTTTCCCATTCCCTTTCCCATTTCCCTTTCCATTCCCTTTTCCCTTTCCCTTTCCCATTCCCTTCCCATTCCTTTCCCATTCCTTCCCATTCCCTTTCCCATTCCTTTCCCATTCCCTTTCCATTCCCTTTCCCATTCCCTTTCCCATCCCTTCCCATTTCCCTTTCCCATTCCCTTTCCCTATTCCTTTCCCATCCCTTTTCCATTCCCTTTCCCATTCCCTTTCCCATTCCTTTCCCATTTCCTTTCCCATTTCCTTTCCCATTCCCTTTCCCATTCCTTTCCATTCCCTTTCCCATTCCCTTTCCCATCCTTCCCATTCCCTTTCCCATTTCCTTTCCCATTCCCTTTCCCATTCCCTTTCCCATTCCCTTTCCCATTCCTTTCCCATTCCTTTCCCATTCCCTTTCCATTCCCTTTCCCATTCCCTTTCCCATTCCCTTTCCCATTCCCTTTCCCATTCCCTTTCCCATTCCCTTTCCATTCCCTTTCCCATTCCCTTTCCCATTCCCTTTCCCATTCCCTTTCCCATTCCCTTTCCCATTCCTTTCCCATTCCCTTTCCCATTCCCTTCCCATTCCCTTCCCATTCCTTTCCCATTCCCTTTCCCATTCCCTTTCCCATTCCCTTCCCATTCCCTTTCCCATTCCCTTTCCCATTCCCTTTCCCATTTTATAACATCCCATAAGTTACAGCTTTAAAAAAATAGTTGGCGATTTTCCCTATATTTCAATTTTCTTCCCACTTTATTCGCCATTTTATTTTTCCAAAAAATATTATCAGCATCAAATGCAACGATCCAAACACCCACAAATGTCTGTTGCAAAATGTCATTTTTTTAATAATATTCCTCCATTTTAGTCGCGCTATCATGTATTTGATTCTATATTCGCAAATAGTGGCCCAAAAAATTGCATAAGTCTCAAGCCTTCAAAAAAAAAATTGCGTTTTCTTTTATATTTCAAAAGTCCTCTGCCCCATTATTGCGTCCGCCATTTTTATTTTTGCCAAAAACTAATATCAGAATCAAATTTTAGCGACCTTAAAAACGCTTGCATACGAACGTCTGTTGCAAATGTCCCCTATATTTCAAATTTTCTCTTCAATATTGAATCCTCCATTTATTTTTCTAAAACTCTTGTAAGAATCGAATTCAGCACTACAAAAGGCTTTTAAACACAAATATCTGTTGCAAAATTGCCATTTTTTTAATACTCTTCTTTTCCGTTTTAATCGCGCCATCTTGTTTTTGATTCTATATTCGCAAATAGTGACCCAAAAATCGTGTAAAAATCCCCGATATTATGTCTGATATTTATTTTTCTACGTAAAATTTAAAAATTGGAATAATATATAGAAAGTCTTTTTCCTAAAATCAAAAATAGAACTGTAATCAAAGACCAAGTCTTCGGTTGGACAGTCTATATAGTCAAAATATTTTTAAGTTATGCCCTATTGAATTCCAATAATTCCAAGTTTTAAAAATTGAATTTCCCGCTGTTATTGTGACAATATTTTATAACGTTTTCGACTTACCGCATTCTTATGCACTAATTATGTTTTTATTTTAATATACACTATTGATAAAAGCGATAGATACATACATTTTCCACGCGTAGTGTAATAAATCGAAGACGCTGTAGATTTCATGCATTAAAAATAAGATATAATATGTGCTATGAGAAAGTTAATAGGCATTTGACGAAATAAATAAAAGCAAATATTCCGTGTGTAGCTTCGGTTTAACATAAAACAATTCATTTATGAATGCTCTACCTCTTCGCTGCGCGCGCAGTTAAACCACTTTCATTCGTATCGCACCGACTCTTCGCTTATCTTATATTTTTACGCGTTTGTGCAACGGAAAATTCCACTTACGTTTAATCACGTCAGATCACGTTTAATATTTGTTTGGCCCTAAAATTATTTTATACATCAACATTAAAAAAATTCTTACAAAACTAAACCTATATTTGTAATCAAAGTAATGGCTCTAGTAAATTTATTTCTTCAAATAATTATACACGAATACATTTGAGTATTTGTAAATTATGTCATTTAAACACGCGGAATAATCGATGGCCAAAATAACAACAAAAGAAAAGTATACATATATGCCGACAATACTTTCGAAAGCTAATCCCCTTGATATTATATGCGACAAACACGCCGCCAATCCTTTCGGCTAGAGATTTATATATTCGCAGAATTTTGAATTTTACTTCGCAGTTTCCGCGAAATAATGTATTAAAATTCTTAGAATCTGCACACGTGCAATCGCTGATAGATTATAAAGGAGATGTATCTCTCCTTACGTTTCCTAATGGCTTATTTTCTCTGTAATATTTTTTTTAAGTTGATCGTACAATGGAATCAGATACAAAGCAAAATTACTTTTTTTAAAGGTTAAAATGTCTTCGAAGTGTATGATTTTTTAGCAAAATAGCAAACATATATATTTCAAATAAAATATTTTATATCCAAGTAATAATGTAGATTTAAAATTCTTAGAATCTGCACACGCGCAATCGCTGGTAGATTAAAGGAGATATGCGTCTTTCCTTGCGTTTCCTAATGGCTTATTTTCCGTATGTCATCTTTTCTGTGAGTCGATCGTTACTTATGTTGTACGTATTATATACACACAATTCTGTGATTTTTGAAGACACCGAATATGAGATTATCTTTACTTAGGGGTAATTATACAAATATTCTGCGTTTAAATAAATGATCCACTCTCATAATAATAACTACAATTCCAATTTGACGATTTTTATATTTATTAGTTTTTATTTATCCTTCGCCAGATCATATTTATACCCAACGAAATTGCATAATATTGACAACTCATTATATTCACTAACATTAATTTACGTTGCTCAACAAAAAGTTATATTAGACGTTTCTTAGATGTCAGATTGGTCAGTGGCCAAATATGTACAATTACCTCAAATAATTATAACCCAGGTTCTTAAAACGAATTCAGACTCGTAATTCTAACAAATCAATGCAATTCCATCGTAATCCGCAACGGAGCGATTTATATTCCCACAATGAAAACCTTTGTAGATTCTGCCAAAGGATTTTAAATGATAATCGGATTTTCATTTCCTCGTTCACGTGGCAATTTTATTTGTTTTAAAAATAATTTTATATCATTTAAATATTTTAAACTTGAGAATATTTTTCGGATTGTGTCTGCAACACTTGAGAAGGGTTTAGCGGAGCGTTCGTGGAACGACGCTTTGTCGGAAAGGATTAGCGGCGGCATGTGTTCCGACGCCTTTGTCGGCAACCGCCAAAAGAGGGATTTGCCCACTCTGACTTTTATTTCTAGTTCTAAAAATAGATGTTTGTATTATATTAGCCAATCATTTTTAAGCATTCAGTCATTCTAGAGAATGTAAGGTTGTGTTTTTAAATATAGACATAAAAAATTGGTTTTCCTTCCTTTTTTTTTTTTGGAGTAAGTCTGCAAGTTGTGTAGCGATTATTTTTCACATTATTTCAATCAAGTGTTCGTATTTTTTTTTCTGGTATTTTTGTTATCGTCATTATAAGTATTTTTGTAAACAATAATTTATTTTTGTAGGTGGATTTAATTTAAATTGATTTTATTTCAGTTATAATAGGGTGTATATAACTTGTTACGTTAATAAATAAATATCCACTTGATATATCTTTTTACCTTTACAAATAATATCAATACCCGCAAAGTAAGAATATTGAAAAACAAACGGTTTACTGATTTATTTCTTTCAATTGAGAGGACAAACTTTCTATGAAAATCCCTAGAAGAACAAAATTAATTAAACCAAATACTTTTTGTAATAATAGTTTTACCAAAACAATTTCACATATACTTAATAAATGTTTTCTTGTTCGTATTTCATATTATTATTAAGGAAGTTTTGAAGTCAAAATCTGATCTATATATTTTACACAAAAATTCTAAAAACTGTAATTTCGATTTGTGCCGTCATAAAAAGCAATGAAAATAAAACATTAAGAAAGAATAACTATTTAAAGGTAGGTAACAATTTTGAAAGTGTATGTTTTTTAACAGTTTGCTAATATAAATTGCCAGTGGCATTTAGTGTTTGATAAATTATTTTATAGATCTACATTAAATTTTTTTTTATAAAACTAAACCTTAAATACTTTTTGCAATCAAAGTAATGGCTTCAGTAAATTTATTTCTTCAAAATAATTATATTACGAATACACTTGAAGTTTTTTTATAAACTACAAAAGGAAAGTATATTTTGATCATGACAGTCGTAGCGACAACTAATCCCCCTTGTGTTATGCGCCAAACGTACCGCGCAAGCCTTTCGGTCAGAAGATTAAACATTCGCAGAATTTTACTTGGTTTCCGCAAATAATGTAGTATTAAAATTCTTAGAATCTGCACACGCGCAATCGCTGGTAGATTAAAGGAGATATGGTGTCTTTCCTTGCGTTTTCCCATGGCTTATTTTCCTATGTCGATAGGGATGTAGTGATAGTAGACACCGAATATGAGATTATCTTTACTTAGGGCTAATTATATAAATAGTCTGCGTTTAAAATAAAATGATCCACTCTCATAATAATAACTACAATTCCAATTTGACGATTTTTATATTTATTATTATTATACTGACGCTCGCAAATAATGAAATTTTTGGATATCATTAATACTGTCGCTGTTATGTATTAAGATTCGGAAAGTATCGCAAAACTCTAACCAATTCTCATATTTTTCCATTAAAATTAGGCAAAATAATTTGTGGCAATTTATGTTATTTAATACACTAACTTCTGATACATGAATAGATTCAGCATTGTTAGCACCTGCGTCAACGGTTTCTTCATACGAATTTACTTTAATTTTAGCGTTGGTCAGTAATTTATAAAAATTATTCTCAAATTGTTCGCGCTCTGTAACTTGTAATTCGCTATCGCTGTGCAATACTTCGAATTCGCGCTGTATTTCGTCAAATTGTTGTAATAAATTTTTCAAATCGAGAAAGACGTATTTTCAGTTCTGTTACTACGGGAATTTGTCTGTTTGCGTAATTTTATTAGAAAAATCCGTCAAATACTTTTCAAACAATGTTATTTGCGCTTTCATAGCACCACGCTTTTTATTAATGTTTCTATCGACATTGTACGTTTTTAAACGTGTATATATCAATTCTGAATGTTGTTTTTGCACTGTAATAATCGAAATAGCGAAAGGAAAAAAGGACTTACATGTAACGTTAATGGAAGTCACCACGTGTTTTTTGTGGAAGATGGCGATGTGCGGTATTCGTTCTACCCGTGTGGCGTGTGGATGTTTTTCGATGTTCTTAATGCTTTCGATCTTCGTACTGATGGTTCTGATGTACCAACGTGCGAATCCGACTCGTTTGGACCAAAAATGTTGTGTGTTTTATTTGAAAGAAAATGATTGAAACTGATGTTTTAATAGCACTCAAAATAAAACGATGTGTTCGTAATGACGTGTATTAGTGGACTGTGTCTGACGACTGAGAAACATAATACAACGTGCCGTTTGGGCATGCGCATAATACAAACAGTAAAAAAATAACGTAACATTCTAACAGTTTATATTTTAAAATGTTTCCGAATATAATAAATATTAAAATACAAATTATTCACAACTACCAATTAATGTAATTCAAATGCAGCTTGGCTTTGAAAAAAGCCCGTTTTAAGTTGAAATTTATTTTATCTATCTTGTCGCCATCTAGTAGCGCTAGTGTTTATTTCTACAATCCGTAACGAAGTGTTTTCGTGGTTTTTCTAGAAAATTGAATCGTGAAAACACCTTAACGCTTTTAAATATGTTCCGTAACCCCGTCCGGATTTTCTAAACTTACCTTTCGCATTAACAAAACGAACCCTACGGTCGAAATCGATTTTAATATAATAATAATAATGATATATGTGGCGCCATCTATGCTCCTATGTGACGATTATTTGTACCGTCGTTATGATCTTGTAGTGAAAAACACACCACTATAAATCGACCTCATTTTGAGAAAAATATCGCGTTTCGACCTTATTTTAGGGTTCGAACCGTAAGAGGAAACATGTAAGAACTGTTGTCGACATCGAGCCCACTTTCAAGTGCAACCATAGCGTAGCAGCGATCGTACGAAATAGCCCAACTTTGACGTTCCAAATCCATCGAAATCCGCTTCGATGACATTTCTCGGTCTGCAGCGGCGTTCGCTTCTCACCGCCTACTACGATCTAATTTTTGTGCGAATTTTCTCCTCTTTTCCTACTTTAATTATTAATAACGATACGCCTATTATCGTGCCATCCCCGCTACCCTTCACCCATCTATTATTTCCCTTTTAATCCGTTCTCCGTGCGCGGTTAGTCGCCCGACTTTTTCACACCCGATTTACACGCTCTAGATAGGGCGACGCCTATGGTGTGCGACAGAGAGTAGAAAAGGACACACCTGTCGCCTTTTATTATTATTAACTAGATGCTGCGCATCTAGGAGTAGAGGAAGGTGGTACTTGAGGAAGGTGGTTTTTTGAAGTCGGTCCATTCATTTGAAAATCATCTTTTATAATGTGCAGTACGTTTTAAGTAGTTTACTTTTGTTCTTACTTTTGGAACACCCTGTATAGTTGAAAATATTTTTAGGTTATGCAGCATTGAATTCTGCACAACTTTTGTAGAAAAGTTTTTTTTTCTAAAAGCAAAAATAAAGCTATAATCAAAGACTCAATCTTCGTGAACACCCTGTGTAGTGGAAAATATTTTTAACTTATGCAGCATTGATTTCTGTACAACTTTTGTAGAAAAGGTTTTTTCCTAACATCAAAAATAGAGCTGTAATCAAAGAGTCAGTCTTCCTGAACACCCCGTATATTTAAAAATATTTTTAGTTTATGCAGCATTCAATTCTATAACACCTTTGTAGAAAAGACTTTTTCGATAATATTGTCAAGTCGTAGTTTTCTTTAAAGAAAATATTTATTTTCCAGTTTGTTTTTCCGATATTTTATACAGGTCGGTGGCCCTCAAATTTGCCTACAAATATCTTTTTTAAGATTATAAGTACCTAATACCTAATTCTCTATATGAAATATTACCGGTATAAGCGATATGCCAATAGGAATGTAATTTTCTGTTGTTATAGGCTTTTTCCCTACGTCATCTTTTTGTGAGTCGATCGTTATTTATGTTGTACGTATTATATACACAAAATTCTGTGATTCTTGAAGACACCGAATATGAGATTATCTTTACTTAGGGCTAATTATATAAATATTCTGCGTTTAAATAAAATGATCCACTCTCATAATAATAACTACAATTCCAATTTCACGATTTTTATATTTATTAGTTTTTATTTATCCTTCGCGAGATTATATTTAGAACCAACGTAAACTCCATAATATTGACAACTCATTAATTTACGTTGCTCGACAAAAAGTTATGTTAGACGTTTGTTAGATAAAGCACAAAAAGCGAGAAAACACAGCTGATACATTTTGTTTTAATAGGTATTTCACATACGGTAAACATCAATTTTAGTAATAGATAGAATAGGAAATAGTATTTTCCCTATTCTCTTTTCTCATTTCGTTTTCCTTTCCCTATCTCTATTCCCTTTTCTTATTCCCTTTACCTATTCCCGTTTCTTTATTCTTCTCTCTTCCTGTTCCTTATTTTCCCATTTCTTTTCCCTTTCCATTCCTTTCCATTCCCTTTCCCTTCCCTTTCCCTTCCCATTCCCTCCCATTCCCTTTCCCATTCCTTTCCATTTCCGTTCCCGTTCCCGTTCCCATTCCCTTTCCCATTCCCTTCCCTTTCCCATTCCCTTTCCCATTCCCTTTCCCATTCCCTTTCCCATTCCTTTCCCATTCCCTTTCCCATTCCTTTCCCATCCCTTTCCATTCCCTTTCCCATTCCCTTTCCCATTCCCTTTCCCATTCCTTTCCATTCCCTTTCCCATTCCCTTTCCCATTCCCTTTCCATTCCCTTTCCCATTCCCTTTCCCATTCCTTTCCCATTCCTTTCCCATTCCCTTTCCCATTCCTTTCCCATTCCCTTCCCATTCCCTTTCCCATTCCTTTCCCATTCCTTTCCCATTCCCTTTCCCATTCCCTTCCCATTCCCTTTCCCATTCCCTTTCCCATTCCCTTTCCCATTCCCTTTCCCATTCCCTTTCCCATTCCCTTTCCCATTCCTTTCCCATTCCCTTTCCCATTCCCTTTCCCATTTCCTTTCCCATTCCCTTCCCATTCCCTTCCCATTCCCTTCCATTCCTTTTCCATTCCCTTTCATTCCCTTCCCATTCCCTTTCCCATTCTTTCCCATTCCCTTTCCATCCCTTTCCCATTCCCTTTCCCATTCCCTTTCCCATTCCCTTTACTACACTTTATTCGCCATTTTATTTTTCCAAAAAATATTATCAGCATCAAATGCAACGATCCAAACACCCACAAATGTCTGTTGCAAAATGTCATTTTTTTAATAATATTCCTCCATTTTAGTCGCGCTATCATGTATTTGATTCTATATTCGCAAATAGTGGCCTAAAAAATTGCATAAGTCTCAAGCCTTCAAAAAAAAAATTGCGTTTTCTTTTATATTTCAAAAGTCTCTGCCCCATATTGCGTCGCCATTTTATTTTGCCAAAACTAATATCAGAATCAAATTTAGCGACCTCAAAACGCTTGCATACGAACGTCTGTTGCAAATTGTCTCTATATTTCAAAAATTTTCTCTTAATATTGATCCTCCATTTATTTTCTCAAAACTCTTGTAAGAATCGAATTTCAGCACTACAAAAGGCTTTGAACACATATCTGTTGCAAAATGCCATTTTTTTTAATACTCTTCTTCCGTTTTAATCGCGCCATCTTGTTTTTGATTCTATATTCGCAAATAGTGACCCAAAAAATCGCGTAAAAATCCCCGATATTATGTCTGCTATTTTATTTTTCTACGTAAATTTTAAAATGGAATAATATATAGAAAGTCTTTTTCCTAAAATCAAAAATAGAACTGTAATCAAAGACCAAGTCTTCGGTTGGACAGTCTATATAGTCAAAAATATTTTTAAGTTATGCCCTATTGAATTCCAATAATTCAAGTTTTAAAATTGAATTTCCCGCTTTATTGTGACAATATTTTAGAACGTTTTCGACTTACCGCATTCTTATGCACTAATTATGTTTTTATTTTAATATACACTATTAATAAAAGCGATAGATACATACATTCTCCACGCGCAGTGTAATAAATCGAAGACGCTGTAGAATTTCATGCATTAAAAATAAGATATAATATGTGCTATGAGAAAGTTAATAGGCATTTGACGATATAAATAAAAGCAAATATTCCGTGTGTACTTCGCTTTAACATAAAAATATGTTTTAATTTCATTATAAAACGAATATTAATCCATTGAGCCAATATGTGTGTTTTGGTTTTATTTTATTTACTGAAACTGTTACTTGCTTTGACTCCTTTAATATTCATTTCATAATAATTTTGCGAATTGACAATTCATTTATGAATGCTCTACCTCTTCGCTGCGCGCGCAGTTAAACCACTTTCATTCGTATCGCACCGACTCTTCGCTTATCTTATATTTTTACGCGTTTGTGCAACGGAAAATTCCACTTACGTTTAATCACGTCAGATCACGTTTAATATTTGTTTGGTCCTAAAATTATTTTATACATCAACATTAAAAAATTCTTACAAAACTAAACCTATTTTGTAATCAAAGTAATGGCTCTAGTAAATTATTTCTTCAAATAATTATACACGAATACATTTTGAGTATTTGTAAATTATGTCATTTAAGCACGCGGAATAATCGATGGCCAAATAAAAACAAAAGAAAAGTATACATATATGCCGACAATACTTTCGAGAGCTAATCCCCTTGATATTATATGCGACAAACACGCCGCCAATCCTTTCGGCTAGAGATTTATACATTCGCAGAATTTTACTTCACAGTTTCCGCGAAATAATGTATTAAAATTCTTAGAATCTGCACACGTGCAATCGCTGATAGATTATAAAGGAGATGTATCTCTCCTTACGTTTCCTAATGGCTTATTTTCTCTGTCATATTTTTTTTAAGTTGATCGTACAATGGAATCAGATACAAAGCAAAATTACTTTTTTTAAAGGTTAAAATGTCTTCGAAGTGTATGATTTTTTAGCAAAATAGCAAACATATATTTTCAAATAAAATATTTTATATCCCAAGTAATAATGTAGTATTAAAATTCTTAGATTCTGCACACGCGCAATCACTGGTAGATTAAAGGAGATATGCGTCTTTCCTTGCGTTTCCTAATGGCTTTATTTTCCGTATGTCATCTTTTCTGTGAGTCGATCGTTACTTATGTTGTACGTATTATATACACACAATTCTGTGATTCTTGAAGACACCGAATATGAGATTATCTTTACTTAGGGGTAATTATACAAATATTCTGCGTTTAAATAAAATGATCCACTCTCATAATAATAACTACAATTCCAATTTGACGATTTTTATATTTATTAGTTTTTATTTATCCTTCGCGAGATCATATTTATACCAACGAAATTCCATAATATTGACAACTCATTATATTCACTAACATTAATTTACGTTGCTCAACAAAAAGTTATATTAGACGTTTCTTAGATGTCAGATTGGTCAGTGGCCAAATATGTACAATTACCTCAAATAATTATAACCCAGGTTCTTAAAACGAATTCAGACTCGTAATTCTAACAAATCAATGCAATTCCATCGTAATCCGCAACGGAGCGATTTATATTCCCACAATGAAAACCTTTGTAGATTCTGCCAAAGGATTTTAAATGATAATTCGGATTTTTCATTCCCTCGTTCACGTGGCAATTTTATTTGTTTTAAAAATAATTTTATATCATTTATATTTTTAAACTTGAGAATATTTTTCGGATTGTGTCTGCAACACTTGAGAAGGTTTAGCGGGAGCGTTCGTGGAACAACGCTTTGTCGGAAAGGATTAGCGGCGGCATCGTGTTCCGACGTCTTTGTCGGCAACCGCCAAAAAGAGGATTTGCGCACTCTGACTTTTATTTCTAGTTCGTATTTTTTTTTCTGGTATTTTTGTTATCGTCATTATAAGTATTTTTGTAAACAATAATTTATTTTTGTAGGTGGATTTAATTTAAATTGATTTTATTTCAGTTATAATAGTGTGTATATAACTTGTTACGTTAATAAATAAATATCCACTTGATATATCTTTTACCTTTACAAATATCCATACCGCAAAGTAAGAATATTGAAAAAACAACGGTTTACTGATTTATTTCTTTCAATTGAAGGGACAAACTTTCTATGAAAAATCCCTAGAAGAACAAAATAATTAAACCAAATACTTTTTGTAATAATAGTTTTGCCAAAACAATTTCACATATACTTAATAGATGTTTTCTTGTTCGTATTTTCAATATTATTATTAAGGAAGTTTTGAAGTCAAAAAATCTGATCTATATATTTTACACAAAAATTCTAAAAACTGTATTCGATTTGTGCCGTCATAAAAAGCAATGAAAATAAAACATTAAGAAAGAATAACTATTTAAAGGTAGGTAACAATTTTGAAGTGTATGTTTTTTTAACAGTTTGCTTAATATAAATTGCCAGTGGGCATTTATGTTTGATAAATTATTTTATAGATCTACATTAAAATTATTTTTTATAAAACTAAACCTTAAATACTCTTTCCAATCAAAGTAATGGCTTCAGTAAATTTATTTCTTCAAATAATTATATACGAATACACTTTTAAGTTTTTTATAAACTACAAAGGAAAGTATATTTGTATCCTGACAGTCGTAGCGACAACTAATCCCTTGTTGTTATGCGCCAAACGTACCGCGTAAGCCTTTCGGTCAGAGATAAACATTCGCAGAATTTTACTTGGTTTCCGCCAATAATGTAGTATTAAAATTCTTAGAATCTGCACACGCGCAAATCGCTGGTAGATTAAAGGAGATATGTGTCTTTCCTTGCGTTTCCCAATGGCTTATTTTCCCTATGTCGATAGGATGTAGTGATAGTAGACACCGAATATGAGATTATCTTTACTTAGGGCTAATTATATAATATTCTGCGTTTAAATAAAATGATCCACTCTCATAATAATAACTACAATTCCAATTTGACGATTTTATATTTATTATTATTATACTGACGCTCGCAAATAATGAAAATTTTTGGATATCATTAATACTGTCGTTGTTATGTATTAAAGATTCGAAAGTATCGCGAAACTCTAACCAATTCTCATAATTTCCAATTAAAATTAGGCAAAATAATTTGTGGCAATTTTATGTTATTTAATACACTAACTTCTGATACATGAATAGATTCAGCATTGTGTAGCACCTGCGTCACGGGTTTTCTCATACGAATTTACTTTAATTTTAGCGTTGGTCAGTAATTTATAAAAATTATTCTCAAATTGTTCGCGTTCTGTAACTTGTTAATTCGCTATCGCTGTGCAATACTTCGAATTCGCGCTGTATTTCTTCAAATTGTTGTAATAAATTTTCAAATCGGAAAAAGACGTATTTTCAGTTCTGTTACTACGGGAATTTGTCTGTTTGCGTAATTTTATTAGAAAAATCCGTTAAATACTTTTCAAACAATGTTATTTGCGCTTTCATAGCACACGCTTTTTATTAATGTTTCTATCGACATTGTACGTTTTTAAATGTGTATATATCAATCTGAATGTTGTTTTTGCACTGTAATAATCGAAATAGAGAAAGAACTTACATGTAACGTTAATGGAAGTCACACGTGTTTTTTGTCGATGATGAAGATGGCGATGTGCGGGTATTCGTTCTACCCGTGTGGCGTGTGGATGTTTTTCGATGTTTTTAATGCTTTCGATCTTCGTACTGATGGTTCTGATGTACTAACGTGCGAATCCGACTCGTTTGGACCAAAATGTTGTGTGTTTTATTGAAAGAAAATGATTGAAAACTGATGTTTTAATAGCACTCAAAATAAAACGATGTATTCGTAATGACGTGTATTAGTGGACTGTGTCTGACGACGAGAAACATAATACAACGTGCCGTTTGGGCATGCGCATAATACAAACAGTAAAAAAATAACATAACATTCTAACAGTTTATATTTTAAAATGTTTCCGAATATAATAAATATTAAAATACAAATTATTCACAACTACCAATTAATGTAATTCAAATGCAGCTTGGCTTTGAAAAAGCCCGTTTTAAGTTGAAATTTATTTTATCTATCTTGTCGCCATCTAGTAGCGCTCGTGTTTATTTCTACAATTGTAACGAAGTGTTTTCGTGTTTCACGATTCAATTTTCTAGAAATTGAATCGTGAAACACCTTAACGCTTTTAAATATGTTCCGTAACCCCGTCCGGATTTTCTAAACTTACCTTTCGCATTAACAAACGACCCTACGTCGAAATCGATTTTAATATAAATAATATAATGATATATGTGGCGCTATCTATGCTCCTATGTGACGATTATTTGTACCGTCGTTATAATCTTGTAGTGAAAAACACCACTATAAATCGACTCATTTTGAGAAAAATATCGCGTTTCGACCTTATTTTAGGGTTCGAACCGTAAGAGGAAACATGTAAGAACTGTTTTCGACGTCGAGCCACTTTCAAGTGCCACCATAGCGTAGCAGCGATCGTACGAAATTTAGCCCAACTTTTGACGTTCGGAATCCATCGAAATTCCGCTTCGATGACATTTCTCGGTCTGCAGCGGCGTTCGTTTCCCACCGCCTACTACGATCTAATTTTTGGGCGAATTTTCTCCTCTTTTCCTACTTTTAATTATTAATAACGATACGCCTATGCAGTAGACACCCCCGCTACCCTTTCGCCCATCTATTATTTCCCTTTTAATCGTGTCCGTTTCTAAAGCCTTAGCCGTGGGACTTTTTCACGCCAATTTTACACGCTATAGATAGGGCGACGCCTATGGTGTGCGACAGAGAGTAGAAAAGGACACACCTGTCGCCTTTTATTATTATTAATAATAAGCTACAAAAAGGTGTGCATACAAGAAAAAACAAAATCCTAAAATTATATTTTATTCTAAATATGGAATTTGTAAATACTTAAGAAAAAACTATACATTAGGGACAACATTAACTTATTAATTTCATAAAAATAATGAGTACATCTATTTTTTGTAGGAATTTATCTCTGTCGTATAATTTTGAATTCGTAAATATTTGGACTATCTAGAAGCAATTACACACATTCATATAGCAAACTAAGATTTAATAACCTGCCAAATTATTGAATGCCAGTTAATTAACTATAAATTTTGACTCAACTTGTGGGAAACGGTACCATAAAGTGGCAACGACTGTTTATTTATTTTGAATAAAGTCTCAATTAAATTATGATATTTTTGCACCTAACCTGTGTCCAACATATCTGAATTCATTGATGTTTTTGAGGCTATCAACCCTAACAGCCACAAATATACCAGAAATATTTTTAAAAATATATTTGACAAATACTTTTCGTGAGAGCTTTTTAAACATATTTTTTTTTAATATTTTTGTTAAATATAGATAAAATATACAATTGAAATATTTACTCCATATTTTAAATCAATGAGTTTGATATTTTTAAAAATATTTGTAAAATATTATTTATATGAAAATTAAGATTTTTTATGCAACCATACAAAGCTATTTAATTTGCCAGAATGAACTAAAATTGTTTGTAGACAGTAACTTATATATCTTGGTTGTTTAGAATGTATAACATCGATAAGAAAAGGCTATATGAAACTTTCTTGGAAAATAAAAAGAACAACGTACCTGGAGGTGTATAAAAGGGAAGAACTTCTTCGTAGTCACCATACAAGTTCATAATCAATAATGCCTCAAAAATATAATATAGTAAATAAAATAAATAATTAAAATCAAAAAATAAAAAATGAATTCTAAAGTTAGATAAAGTAGAAGTGTACATCGTTCTGGATTATGAATTATATTATTGCTTTCGATTTGGTGTGAATAGATGCATGTAGCAGTTGCCTGGCTGCAAGTATTTTAGCTCCTACGTAATATAACGCATAATTTCACGCAGATATATTAACAGAAGTTACAGCGCTCAACTTAGATACTAACTAAATCATAAATTTAGATATATAATATCTATTTTAATCTTTAAACTATCATTTTAAATAGGTACTTAATATGTATGCATATTTTATCCATTTTATATTACTAGTCCTACGCAGCAAGTGTACAAAGGCAAAAATTAAAGCTTTAGTTTTTTATACGAAATAAATATTTACAGAAATACAAAGCAAAATATTCTTGCAGAGTTAAGAAAAATATATTGAGAAATCATTTGCAATAAAATATAATTAATGCTACATAACAGATTTATTTGAAAAACGTATTCCTAATATATTTTCTAAATATTTCTGAAATATAAAATAAATATAGTTGGCTACTGGGGAATGGTAAAAATAAAAAGATCAAAGGAGAAAGTAACTCTCCAAATTAGAAACTGATAAGAAACGTTATAAAAGGAACTAATTCTGTTTGTCAGGTAAGGATTTTTATTTGGAAGAAGTGCAGAAACGAAATTGTTTGTATTTATGTAGTCTGATAGTACGGGAAATTTGATTCTGTAGTATAGAAAACTGTCCATCAAAAAGATTAATGCTAATTGTGTAATATATTTCAGCAATTGATGCCTCACATTGGACCTAATTCCAAAATATCTCTCCATCAAAATCAGCAAATCACGACTTTCATCGCAAAAAACCATGATTGTGAACGTCTAGAAAAAATACACAAAAAAGAGAAGCAAGCAAACATGATCTTGTGTTTCTTTATTTTAACATTTCAAAAAGCCATTCAACAACGAAGAACTTTATCATGCCCTCCATAGCCTCCATTGCTGTTCAAATATTCAACACTAACTAATTTGTATTGGATTAATAATTAATAATCTAAATGGGGATCGGACAATGTGTAAGTATTCACAGCTTGTCTAGTACTGAATAAAGTACGGTTTTGTATCGTTGAATAGCATTCCAATTGCGAAAAGCAAATGTATCGAAGTGAAGGGGCAGAGTTTCGAACACTTGGCTTTTTTTAATGTTAGAACCTCTCTTTAAGTGCCCTTAAACCCAGCACGAGAGTAGGTAAGAATCTGGATAAAAGAAAAACATAAAGAACACTAGAATAAAACAACCAGGCAAATACATGAAAAGATCTTAAGGAACCATCAAAGGAGAAGCCTGAAGAACTATTACTAGGAAACATCTTCGCACCTTAACGTCTCTTTAAGGGGGTTACTACATAATTTGGGTCCAAAAAAATCTTTTTTTTTTATTTTTGTTTATCATAATACAAGGCTTTGTAATTATTTTCGAATAAGTTTCACGAAAATCCGAGCAGTAGAACTGGTCGAATTATTTTTTTTAAAATAGTGAAACCATTTAACACCATCAAATTTCAAACAGAAGAAAAAACCACAGTTGTACAGTCTTATTTACAATTTAATAATTAAAACGATGATAATTGATAATAAGAGTAATAATAATGGAAACGAATATGCAACAAAGTCCCATGGCTGAGAAACCTACGGAATTAAATACATACTTAGAGCGAAAATATTATAATGGGGACGGGAGTACATCGGATGGGATGGTAATTGACAGTACAATTATTATATTCTGTAATTAATGACTTAATATTAATATTATTGATGATTAATATTGATACAACGGTGGTCCGCGCTATTGCCCCCATCCTGGAATTATACTTCAAGTTTAAGCGAGTCAGATAAAAAGAAAGTTATGATGGGTTGAAAAGATGAATCGAAGGTGAAGGTCAAGAACAAAAAAAGATGAATCACAAATGAGTTATTGCTACGTCGGCGCCCGTAAAACGATATAGGCCTGTTTCAGACGAGGCGACAAGTTGAACGGGCGGTTGTCAAGGAGTATACTGATGTAGCAAATGATTGGAAACCGCCTGAACCTTCATATGAGTATGAAATCTCAGATCCAGATCTGTCATCCGTAACCTCGGATCCAGATCCATTATCTAAAATATCGTATCGCGTGCAATAATCACAAGATTTGTTGAACACCTGTGTAATGCAAAGTGACCGCCTTAAAGGGCACAGCGCACAGACAGGACATCTACAGAATATTGGCTAATACCAACTACAGACTGTGTAATGGGCTGACAGAAAACGCTTACCACATTCTGTGTGAATGCGAGGCTCTGGGCGCAAAAAGACAGGCAATTTTTGGCAAGCCAAAAATTAACTCAGAGGATTACTTCGATCAACAACATCTGGATATAATCCGGTTCGGAAAATTGTTCTGAAAGATTGTATCTGTATATTATCGCCTCATTTTTCATCTGATGTTAAGTACATGTACTTTTCCATCTGTTTGGAGGCTTGCCAGGATGTGTGCAGTATTTAAAAGCGGTAATCAATCCAATATTTGTAACTATTATACACCGATTTCAATATTATCAATAAGGAATTGGAATAATCCCTTAAAAATAATAATGGTTTACTTTCACACAAATTCTTTTTAATTAAAATGACCGCTTTCGCCCAAATGAGAATATCCTCAGGCTGCTTAATCTGCTTTTAATTCTTGCCTGCTTATTTCTTTATTATCAAACATATCCAAGGTACTCAAATTAACATATACAAGCACTTATGTATACATTCTGCCATAGCGTATTATACAGTGAGGTCGTAAATGGTCCCCCCCCCCTGATAATTTTTGAATGGTATGAGATAGAGCAATGAAACAAAAACCAAGTGAAATTAGAGATAATTTGTGATTTTTTGCCTATAGAGATACGCACATGGCTTCTGACGTAAAATAGAGGGCGTAGCTATTTTTAAAATTTTAAATAGGAAGTAATTTCATTTAGAAGTTCATTTGGAAGATATTTCTATTACTTCTATGGCAATGCAAACAGTTTTACGATTTTCGAATTTTTTACCAACTTATCCAAGATTAATAATTGGAGTACTTACGTACTTTTCTATAGCCCTCGTATAATATTGTGGTTTAATGTGACTTGGGAAGCGATTGCTGTAAATATGAATATTTTACAATATGACGTTTTTTGCAAAATTTAGCAAAAGTGGTCTTATCTGTCAGTGTATGTGTCATGTGTGTGGGTGCCTATGTTACAGATTACTGTAATGTAACAGGTTTCTGTACACTATATCCAACAAGCGATACGAGGGTTTGTAGAAAAAGTAACGAGTACTATCCAATTATTAATCTTGGATAGTTGGTAAAAGAATTTCGAAAATCGTTAAACTGTTTGCATTGCCATAGAAGTAAGGAAATATCTTCCAAATGAACTTCTAAATGAAATTACTTCCTATTTAAAATTTTAAAGATGCTACGCCCTCTATTTAACATCCGAAGCCATGTGCGTATCCTATAGCAAAAAATCACATTTATCTCTAATTTCACTTGGTTTTTGTTTCATTGCTCTATCTCATACCATTTCAAAATTATCAGGGGGGGGGGACCATTACGACCTCACTGTATATCTGATTGCCAGATGCTACACCATCTTGTCAAACGCAAATAACGTAAATAAAAGTAAATACCAGGGGGTAGCGAACTTAGCGTCCGGGTGGTACCCGATAACGTGGCTACCTGGGTAAACGTCCTCACTTACCACCACGTGGATGTACGGGAAAGGAGCTTCCGTGGCGCGCCAGCTCAGTCGCAGATGGTCGTGCCGGTTCCGACAATAACACTTCGGCAGGTGTGGGGCGACTGGTAGAGCGCACCCACGTTAAAAAAGACACGGAGCCCCAGGCCAATCCCCGGGGTGTGGAGTCCCCAGAGCGCACCTCGCTTGGTAAGTGTGAGGTATAAAAATACCCTCTGGCACACGCCACAGTTTAGAACAAAAAAAAAACACGAAAGTTAAATGGTAACGAACAAAATTTATTAAAATAGTTAACTCTTGAAAGTGGCTTTACAAAAAAAACAATATGACATACAAAGTATAGGCAACAGAGGCGGCGGTTCCTTTAGGACAACCCAAAGTTAAAAAAATAAACAAAATACGGTTAATATAATGTGATCTCATATACCACCCACCAAGATCTTGATCGGTTTACATCAGTAAAGATATTACATGAGAAGGGGGTTCGGACAACCCGTAATGCGCACACAACTGATTACGTACGTTTAGAAAGGGGCCACCCCACGGGGTAAAGCCACTCTGACAGGCTGAAGGCCGAAAATATAATAAAATTATAAAATAACACTATTTGTCCTGAGGGGAGGGTAGAGCGATCTCTAGGTAAATTGTACGTTCGAAATTGAAATGAAAGTAAAAAAAAAGTTAATACACAAGTTTAAGGGAGACTATCCTTAAGAGTTGAAATACATACGGTAAAAATTAAGCGTAATAAAAATAATTCGGTACACGGCGTCACAGGAAAAAAGGAAAAGAAAAAAAATTAGAAGTTCTGAGTCCCAAGACGGAACAGCTTCGCGCGTCTAACGCGATGGCGTGAAGAGCAAAATAAAACGATCTACCTCACGAGGGCGTCGTTTGTTCTCCTCGGGGCTAGGCCGACGTCAACCTGACGCTCCTGGGTGTCCCTCAGCTGACAGCGGGGCACTCACAGAATCAAACGGCGTACAACGCTGCGAAGCCGCCGGAAATTCCTTGCCGGTGTACGGGGTATCGACACGTGGTGGCTCGTGTAGTCGCTGGTGTCCGTACCACAACCCTATACGAGAGGATCGCAGAAACTCAGTGTAAGATCCAAAAAAACGAATTGTTACGAAACGGACTTACCTATTTGGGGTCAAATAGGCACAGCTACGCAAAGCAAGAAGAAACGTGGAACTCGACAAAACACAATCCGCACACATTTCATCGAAATAACGATAACGGCGTCTAAGACGATAAATCTCACCACAAAGTGTTAATACGAGTATGATTATCAAATCCGCAAAAGCGATAAAAACCTCAAAAAGGCACTTCAAAAATTATCAACCGCAGTCGCGTTTCGCTCGCTTCGACAATTACTTGCAGTGTCTGGGCCTACGGAAAATTCCGAAAGTTCTAGAGTATCATACGCGTTAACAGCCCAAAAAAGATGACCATGAACGGCACAATATGCGCATCTATCAGCGATACGGACCGAGTGACCCTGAGATGGGAGTTTTACTATGATGAACATAGAGTCTCACATACAGAAGACGGACAGCCGGGAAGGCGATAACCCTAACTATACGCTACGCGTACAAGAAAAGAAAACTGACGTAACAATTCCCCCCCATTCCTCGAAAGAAATTTTCGCAGAAAATTTCCTGACCTGCGCCACCTAAAGAAACCTAAAAAAAAAAACAGAAAAGAAGAGGAAGGCTTGACCACAGCACCAGACAAGATTCAACATCACTCAAAGCAGGAACAACCCTTGGTCCGAACACCACATGGACCCTTCGGCAAATCGGCCGGAATCAAGGATAGCAAAAAAAAGAATCATAACAACGAAATACAAATCTGGACGAAGACGGCTACCACACCAAAGCAGGACAAAAACGACACGGACAGACCAACAGCACCCAGAGAGGACCTAAAGTAGTGGAAAGTAAAGCGAGGCAAGCTCAACCAAAGCTCAGATGTGAGGGTGATCCTTACTCACACGGCGAAGGAAGGAAAGAGCTGTGCTGCTAAATCCACCCAGAACCGCACCAAGGCGCCACCGACGCGACAACCCCCAACAACCAGAGTAAGGAGCATGTCACGTGAGGCGATCAATGCTCAAAAAAAAAGGAAAGTAAAGGGAACTAAATCGGGGTTATCACTATAAGTTAGAGGATACAAAGCGGAAATTGGGACGTGGAATACAGTAAACGAGAGGGAGAATTAGGGTTGACTCCAACACACACATCCATAAAGCTAACATTCTAGGAAGTGGTCCAAGGCAAAAAAAAAGGAAAGGTAAATGGCCAAACAAAAAAAAATACCAGAGTTTAAAGTCGTGGAAGGCCCATCCGGACTGACGTAGTACTGAAACAAAAAAAACAAAAAATCCAATCCGTATCCCAGAACAAAAAGACTGACCGCGAAACCATACGAAGAGGAAGACTGCTGGGATTCAGCCTAGGGCACGCAAGTGAACGACTGTTATTGGAACAAACACCCTTAAAAAAGTAGGCAAATTCAAAAAAAAAGGTCACATCCGATAAGTAAGAAGGGTTTATCAGCCAGCAGCTAGCGGTGGGAAGGGAATACTCACATATTTCAAATAGATCCAGCGATAACGTAACATAGATCCCATCCACGAGCGCTTCAAAGTTAACGGCTGAACGAGTGAATTAGGACGCGTCTTACGCTCGGTCACAACCCGGCAGGAGTATTCGTCGGCCCACCTGCAAACCTACAGTCCCAAAACTTCAATTGGCGCAACGCCTAAACCGAAACCAAACGCGTAACACGCGACGGAAAACGTATTAAAAGCAACAGAACGGTAAGCTGTGACAGTACGTATCCATTCTGGAGGGATTCTCACCCCTCGGCAGGTTACCACCTAGCCTATTATAAACCGGGACCAGGAGCGGGTAAGAAAGTTAGTCATCATTAGGTTGAGGTTTTAACAGACTCATCCATGAGCCTGAAAGCACCTTCCTTGGCATGTTTCAGTTCATAAGTATTGGACGAAATCTTCGATGGATCATAAATGGTCTACGTATTTGTCTGCCAATTTTGCGGTATAGTTTTTGGCAGCATCAGAGAGTACAATGTTTTACGCCAAACTAGTTGATTAGGTAGGACTCATCATCACGGCGTCGAAGATCGTAGCGACTCTTAGCTTTCTCATAAGCTTTTGCAACCGCAACTTAACATCCTTGTAAAGCTGACTAAATGTTTCGCTCTTTCCATAAGTTGTTCTGGATCCGTCTTACGGAGATATTTTTTTTCATCCACTTTTCTCCTTTTACCAGCGTTACCCGACATTTTTCTGCCGTCCGAAATTGATCATATACGGGTTAGACCTGTAACTTTCGTGACTCGCGGTTCTAAGTGCGCACGTTATCTTTGGGTAATAAAGCATCCCACTCGCGATGATTATCCGAGACATAGGCTATAAGCATCGTCTTAGAACACGGTTAACTCTCTCAACAGGGTTGGCTTGAGGATGTAGTATGAAGTATATGCAATCTTAACCTGATACTTCTGCATTGAGAGCGATATTCTTTCGACCTAAATTGTACACCGTTGTCAGAAATTATAGTTCGAGGAACTCCGAATAATAGAAATACGTCGTTCTCTAGATGTCTAATAATAATATTAGCGGAGGCTCTTCGCATAGCAAAACGTCAAGGTAAATTTGCTAAACAATCGGTCACGACCAGATAAAGTTGTTACATGTTTGGTTTTTGGGTAGAGGTCCGACTATATCCACACTAATCATCTCCCACGGTGAATCAATGTAAGTGTGTCCTCCCATTAATCCAGTAGGTTTCGTTGTTCAGGTTTTGAACGTATGCAGGAATTACAGCGGCGTATTATCTTATAACGTCAGCAAGCATCTTCGGCAATAATATCTCTCGGATACGGTGATAGGTTTATTAATTCCAAGATGTCCACAGTTGGTTCATCATGACACGAGGTGACCTCTTTCGGCGATTTTCAGGTACAACTTCTTCCAAGAGTCAGCCTCACTAGTGAGGTCTCCATAGGTGTCTAACGTATTTAACAAAGCTGTTATCGATAATTTGAAACGTAGGGTACCTTTCTGGTGATGTCTCTACGGCAGCATACAACTTGGCATACCACGATCCGGTCGACGGTCTCCATAACGACATCAAGAACAGGTACTGACCGGGATAAAGCATCGGGACAACATGATCTTTTCCTTTACGATGAACTATCGAGAAATCGTATTGCTGTAGGCGCACGGACCAACGTGCTAAACGTCCACTTGGAGAATTCAATTTATTAACCAGCATAGGGAGTAATGATCGTCACGACGGTGAAGTGTGAACCCTCTAGATACGGTCTCAATTTTTCAATTGCCCAAAGAACAGCTAGGCATTCCTTTTCAGTCGTCGAGAACTTACGTTCCTGAGGTGTTAAAGAAGGCTCAAGTAACTGATAACTCTCTCTTGCTCCTCGATAGTTTGTGTCAACACAGCTCCAATTCAAAGTCTGAGGCATCCGTCTGTAAAACAAACTCCTTTGAAAAGTCAGGGCAAGACAAAACAGGTGCAGATATCACCGTTCACGAATGGTGACCAGGCTCTTTACATTCAGTGCTCCAGGTAATGGGCGATTCCTACGAAGTAAGTTGTCAATGGGGATATAACGGTAGCAAATTGGGTACGAATCGGGGTACCACGACGCCATTCCAATATTCGCCTCACTTCTGTGAGATTTAGGAGTAATTTTCTCGATAATCGCTTTAACTTTGTCTGGATCTACAAGTAATCCATCTCATTTACAACGTAGCCAAGATATTTTATTCCTCACGACAAAATAAACATTTCTCTTACTAAGAGTAAGCCAGCAGTCCTTAATCTTTCAGTACCTCTTTAAGTACAGTCATATGTTCCTCAAAGGTTTGTGTGACAATAATGATGTCGTCCAGATAGACAAAAACTTTAGGTTCCATTCAGGTCCAACACACCATCTATAAAACGTTGCCAGGTAGCAGGTGAATTGTGAAGACCAAAAGGTAGACGTTTAAATTGGAAAGTCCGCGATTGGGTACGGTAAAGGCATAAGAGAGCGAGAAGATTCGCGACAGGGATCTGCAATAGGCCGACTTATTATCGAGAGATGTAGATATTTGGCGTCTCGAAGCTTATTTAAAGTATTAGAAACTAGGCAGAGGGTACGCATCTCTCTCTGTTACTTGATTAAGTTTGCGGTATCTACACAAAAGCGGTAAGTCTTATCCTTCTTGGCCAACAAAATAAGGCGAAGACCAAGGGCTTGATGATTTTTCTACAACTCCCACAAGGTAACATTTATCACATTCTTGATCTACGATCTTGTGGCTGGAGAATAGGGTAGTATCGTTGCCTTATTGGTGGACTATTGGTCTGAATATGGTGTTCAACTAACGAAGTGCAACAAGTTTGCCTTCAGCACTCTTAGGAAAAGCAGTTTCTACTAATTCTTCAACTGTAATCGCTGTTGGTCGGTAAGATGAGGTTTAGTGCATAGCGCATCTAATACATGCTTTTCGGGAGAGAACACCCTTTCTCTTTCTCAAGTCAGGTATAATTCCCATGATTCGCCAAAAATCTGACCCAAAATTAGACATGGGTAGTTCAGGCACAATTATAATATCGATGAGTTTCTCGATCGCGCAACTGCACAGGGACAGAAATTTCACCACACACAGCACTTCTGTCCGGACGCAACGGTGCATGTGGAAGTTCTACGTTTTACGGATACCAAGAGTTTCTCAAAATATCCAACCAGGTTTTCCAGGATAGTACGCGAAGCACCAGAATCCAATAGCCCAAGAAAAGTCTTATCAAAAATTCGAACCTGAAGGTACGGTCTTTCATCGTCCTCTGCGTGAGCTAATATAAAATCAAGACGAATCTTATTCTCGATGTTGGTCGTTTCTACAAACTCGACACGCCATACCGACCTCCTAACGCGTCTGTCGTTCGTTTCCCGAACATTTTGGACAGATTGTACTGTCACATTAGGCGTTCCGCATGCGTAACAATGTCGCTTCCTTGCCTGTGTACATTGAGAGGAACGTGCCCCTCACCATTACATTCCAACAGCGCAGTTAGCTTACAGGGGTAAACGTAACGCATCACACGACATAGAGGGCGAAGGAGCGCTCACGTAGCTAATGGGCTCTAAAGCCTTGCTCGACTAGGCGCGGTACATAGGTTCAACAGAGGCTTTACGCGCTTCTAATTTCCTACAAAGATTTAATATTGTCTATGCTCGTAACTTCAGTGAGACCCAATTGCGTTGATAAAAGGCAGAATATTCTTTAATAATATCTAAGTCTGGTAGCTTCAGGTAATTGAACCGTTTACCGCGCGAACAATCCTTCATAATCGATATATATAATCAATGGTTCGTCACACCCTGTGTTCTATGTTTAATTTCCTCATACAAGCGGTCGTCGTAATCGAAGGTTGAAATTCCTCACGCAAACCCTGAGCTATGTCCTCCCAAGAATCAAGCTATCCTATTAGCGCGGTACCAAATCAAAGCACGGTCAGAAAAAAGATCAATTCGAAACGATATAATATCTCGCTTGTGGAATTCTTGCCACTTTCAACTCATTAACCCTCTCTAAAAAGCGCTAACGGACGTTCCCCTAAGTCCACTAAATTTAAGCCCCAAACGATACTGGTACGGTTTAGGTCCATTCGCGACACGCTGCCGACACGCGTTACCGGCTCAACGGTTCCTATATCACCGTCCGGAATCAGACAATTCTGGCGCGTTATCACCCAAAGCGACAAATCCAGTGCGGAATATGACCCAAAGGAAGTTCGTTCAAATTTTTGGCCTTAAAAGTAAGTTGCGAGACAAACTAACTAAGCTGACTATAATTCTGAACGAGCCGTGGTTTGCTCTTCGACGTAGACACAGCGCGATTGATACGGCCAACAAATGCGAATCTTAGATGACAGCTTACAAATCAGAGAGATTACGGGAATCGTTAAAAACATCGATGAGTTGCGTAAGCTCGGTTAATTTAGCTTTAATAGCCGTACAATCTTCCTCAAAGGTGAACGGATGCTTAGGCCGCACGTAACTAATACTATTAGACATTTGGTTAACTGTCTAAGAGTCCTTCGCATGACTCTACAGTACCGGACTCCGTTACCCGTGTATGCGCAACTCATACACTAACTCATCCCGCGACAACCGTCAACATCCATTTAAAATCCATGACGAATAAAAAAAACGCTCAACCGGAACGACAAGACGCTACGCGGAAACGCAGCGCACAAGCCCGCAGAAAAGAGAAATAAAAAAAAATATAAGAGGGAGGAAAATAACTAAAGCCTAAAACTCAAAATGGCACGAAACAAAAAGAACTCAGCCCCACACGTTAGGGCGCCAAAACTTTTGCTACCACAGTCTGGTCAAACGCAAAATAACGTAAATAAAGAATACCAGGGAGGGTAGCGAACTTAGCGTCCAGGGTGTACCCGATAACGTGGACCTACCTGGGTAAACGTCCTCACTTACCACCACGGTGGATGTACGGGAAAGGAGCTTCCGTGGCCGCCAGCTCAGTCGCAGATGGTCGTGCCGGTTCCGACAATAACACTTCGGCAGGTGTGTTGGGGCGACTGGTAGAGCGCCACCCACGTAAAAAAAAAGACACGGAGCCCCAGGCCAACCCCGGGTGTGGGAGTCCCCAGAGCGCACCTCGCTTGGTAAGTGTGGAGGTATAAAAAATAAACCCTCCGTGGCACACGCCACAGTTTACAAAAAAAAAAACACGAAAGTTAAATGGTAACGAAACAAAATTTATAAAAATAATTAACTCTTGAAAGTGACTTTTACAAAAAAAAAACAATATGACATACAAAAGTATAGCGCAACAGAGGCGGCGGGTTCCTTTAGGACAACCCCAAAGTTAAAAAAATAACAAAATACGGTTAATATAATGTGATCTCATATAACCACCCACCAAGATCTTGATCGGTTTACATCAGTAAAGATATTACAATGAGAAGGGGGTTCGGACAACCCGTAAGCGCACACAACTGATTACGTACGTTTAGAAAGGGGCCACCCCCACGGGGTAAAGCCACTCTGACAGGCGAAGGCCGAAAAATAAAATAAAATTATAAAATAACAACTATTTGTCCTGAGGGGACGGGTAGAGCGATCTCTACGGTAAATTGTACGTTCGAAATTGAAATGAAAGTAAAAAAAAAAGTTAATACACAAGTTTACAGGGAGACTATCACTTTAAGAGTTGAAATACTACGGTAAAAATTAAGCGTAATAAAAATAAATTCGGTACACGGCCGTCACAGGGGAAAAAAAAAGGAAAAAAGAAAAAATAGAAGTTCTGAGTCCCCAAGACGGAACAGCTTCCGCGCGTCTAACCCGCGATGGCGTGAAGAGCAAAATAAAACGACCTACCTCACGAGGGCCGTTTGTTCTACTCGGGGCTAGCCAGACGTCAACCTGACGCTCCTGGGTGTCCTCAGCTGACAGCGGGCACTTCACAGAATCAAACGGCGTACAACGCTGCGAAGCCGCCGGAAATTCCTTGCCGGTGTACGGGTATCGACACGTGGTGGCTCGTGTAGTCGCTGGTGTCCCGTACCACAACCTAACGAGAGGATCGCAGAAACCTCAGTGTAAGATACCAAAAAAAACGAACTGTTAACGAAACGGACTTACCTATTGGGGGTCAAATAGGGCACAGCTGACGCAAAGCAAGAAGAAACGTGAACTCGACAAAACACAATCCGCAACAATTTCATCGAAATACGATAACGGCGTCTAAGACGATAAATCTCACCACAAAAGTGTAATACGAGTAGATTATCAAATCGCAAAGCGATAAAACCCTCCCAAAAAGGCACTTCAAATTAATCAACCCGCAGTCGCGGTCCGCTCGCTTCGACAATTACTTGCAGAGTCCGGGCCTACGGAAAATTCCGAAAGTTCTAGATATCATACGCGTTAACAGCCCCAAAAAAAGATGACCATGAACGGCACCAATATGCGACATCTATCAGGCGATACGGACCGATGACCCATGAGATGGAGTTTTACTATGAGAACATAGAGTCCACATACAGAAAGGACAGCGGAAGGCGATAACCTCGTAACTCATAAACGGCCTACGCTACAAGAAAAGAAAACTGAACGTAACACAGAATGGTTTCGTAGATAAAAAGTTATCCATATTGATATGTCCACAGTATTTGTCTGGACTTATCACGGTCTTCTGTTACGCAAATTACGCAAGCTCGGATTCAGCTCCCTTATTGGGAACAATAAATTTCAATAATTGACCGTAGTTTCTACCAGTCTTACAACGGGTATTGTTCAGAGAATAAAACAGTACATCAAAAGTACCACAAAGATTACCTGGTCTCCTGCTTTTGCTCTTGTTCACCAACGATATTTCTGACATTGTGGATTGCGAAATTTTGATGTGTGTGGGTGATATTAAGGTTCCTCAAAAAATAAAATCGCTTGATGTTCTGCCGAAGGCTACAAAATAATTAGGAATCGATATCATACTGATGCATATGAAGTAGATTAACTTTAAATGTGGCAAAATTCAAATTGTATCACTAACTAGGAACAAATTATCTCATTTAATTACTCTATTGATTCGGAAATAGGTTCACAGTACCAAGGCTAGGGATCCGGCAGTACTTGCTGATGCCCAACTCATCCTTGTGTTTGTTGATCACTTCTCCGCTACAAAATCCGTCATATGTTGCCTCTACTACCATGTCCATGTAAAAGAAATCGAAAAAAATACATTTAATTCAAGAAAAGCATTGAACGCCTCTTTTATAGCATCTTTAGAACTGAGACGCAATAATGCTTGTCTTCCCTTCTTGCATAAATTACTTTCTAATAAAGCCGATTCCCCTCTTCTGTTAAGTAAACTGAACTTCCTTGTTCCATGATCATCAGCGGTGCGATATTCTTTGACGTTTTACATGCAACCTGAGCGCACCAATTTAATGTTTAATTTTCTTGTTACACGGATGCGCAATGATTATAATCGTATTCGCAATAAATTTCTTATTTTTAACAGTTCTTTGAAGTAATTGTTGGATGTTAACGTTGGTAGTTTTGTGTGGTGCGTGAGCAGGTACACTTGATACATGAAGGAATGGCAAGTATTCTTTTGCTTTCCTTTTTGGCTATACACATAATAAACTTAATGACTAGCACTTGAATTTTTTCTTTTTTCTATACAGACAAATATTGTTTGTGTTATATCTCATATTGTTCTTAATTTGGTATCTGTACTGCTGGGTAATAAACTAAACTATTGTTGTGTTATCCGATACTTTTACCAACAGCCTCACGATGAAAAGGTATTTACGTTTCAGCTGTTTTATGAATAAGATTTTATGACTTAGATGCGAAATTCCCTTACCCGATACCTATTAACTGCATATATGTCACTATAATATAGTATTAACAAGCCAATTAATAATTTAATCAATGCTTGAATTAGATTCACATATAAAATTAGCAGCACATAAATTATTATAATTATCCTGAAATTATCTTAATTATTAAGGCCCCTTAGGTCGAGGGCTATCAAACTATAACTCATAAAATTAATTGATAGCACTAAAAGGGTCACTTCGGCTGTTGCAATGTTATCCTAATATCTTCAACGCCTAATTTCAATAGCCGGCAGTATTGTTAGCGTGCTAATTTGCTCTTCTCATCCGACTAATCGGTAGATAGTCCTCTTGCAGCTGGAGTGGGATCAAACGCCTCGAAATTCGGTTTGGCTATAGGAGATTATGTTTATTGGACTTATAAGGGAGGACGACAATGCCGACCTCCGTACAAGGAGAAAAGAATATTCGCCCGTGTCTTTCCACATAACAAGCGGAAGAGAACGTTTCCGTAACGTTATTTTACGACATGGAACGTAGACAAAGGTTCGGTATACGCAGAACGAGGGTCTAAACCGATCTACCGGCGCAGTTTCATTCCGCTACCTTCTAGGCAATAGCCATTCGATAAAAATAACACAGTTCAAACGAATTTTATACGACGGTGTCCCTTGTCGGTGTTTTCTTGTTATTCATGTTATCGTACAATGAGATAGGGGGTATCTTTTAATACCCATTTGACTGCGAATTACTTCCTTAGTACTCGTTTTTGATCGCAAAGTGGAACATGTAAACAAACATTAATCGGGTATCTTAATCTCACATACAGAAAAAAGACGGAAAAACAAGGTACCAGAAAGAGAGTGTAGCTGCCACATCGAAAACTACGCTTCTTCTGTCACGGTGACTGTAAAATGTAAATAAACGTTAGAATGTTCAATTAGTGTTTAACGACCGGTAAATTATTTATTAAACTTAAATTTCCCTTCGGATTTTGACTATCAAAACGACAAACGACGTTTTAAAAAGATAAATAAAATGACACACATGTTCTAAGAAAAAAAATGAGTTCTCTCTTTTTAGAATTTAAAAAAATAATTCAAGTGTTATTTGTTTTAACAGCGATAGCATTGGTTTCAAAAAAATAGAAGCGCCAACGGTCTTGCACAATTATGTGAGCAATAAAATTGTGTTGAGAAATTCAAAATATCGTGAATAGTTTTTGTGATATTAAGGAAAAAGTGAAAATCATGAAATTTTAATTTCCTTTCTAGTGAGGTTATTTGAAGAGATTTTGAAAAACGCAAAATACCTTTTTAAGGCAATTTTTTATTCTTTATCACCTGGCCTTATAAAAAGTACAATACTACGTTTCGTACATTTGGAATCATCTTCAGCTTTATTTTTTTAAATGCACATTAATGGCCAAAAGGGGATCCTTTGGTAGCCCTGAGGTTTCTCTTTTCTATGATATAAGGTTTTTTTTCAAAAATAAGAAAGTTATAAGTAAAAAAATGTTTTCTCACGGTAGACTGTGGATAATGACAGCGAACAATATTAAACAAGTGAATATTAATAACCTGTCCTGTCACCTGTCATCCTATGTAGTTTATTATTGCAAGTTAAGTGTTTATTTTGGTGAAACTATCGGGCATAATGGCACAGTACAATAACGCCGAAAAAAATTGACATGTTGTCGTGTTTCATTTTGACGCACAAAAATGTAATATTAGCGGAAAGAATGTAGTATGCGAACCAATTTCCAGAAAAGCGACAACCACATTGAGGGACCTTTAAAAAATTAGCAGAAAATTTAAAAGAATGTGGCTTATTTAGTACACCGAAGACGAAGAGACATCGTGTAACAATCGTGTAAATGCAGACACTGTTTTGCAAACAGTTGTAGAAAACCCATCAGTGTCAACCACACCGATATGCTATGAAACTGGAATAAAAAAATGTAGTAGTATCTCCCTTCAAGGAGCACATTTGTCAGGGACTTACAGAAGGCGATAGAGAAAGGCAGCAAACATTTTGGATCAGGAGGGTGTAGAATTTCCTACGAGAGTTCTATGGACGGATGAAATTAGATTTACCAACAATGGTTTATTTAATAGACATAACTGTCACTATTGGCCAATTGAAAATCCCCATTTGAAAAGAGAATCTAGACACCAAGTCCGCTTCAGTTTTAGCGTATGGTATGGCAACCTCTTTAAGTTGCGGAGTTCTCGCGTTCTCCTAGGTCGTACAATAATATCCCTTGATCTTCCAAAACTTCAATTTTTTTGTAAACGAAGATGCAGTTTAGTAAACGTTTCATTTGGATAACGTTGGGATATACATACGTGTAGCTTCTAAGCACTACATTGACTAATCCATACAAAAAAAATACAATTAGCCATTTCAGCATTAGCAAACGCAAGCATGTTCAAAAAGTTTAAAATGAACACAATGAAAGGAGGACAGAACTCAGTGCCACTGTCGTTTTCATAGAGTAGGTTTGCTGAAATTTTCGATTGTCATCCCCAACTGGCTTCTTCAATTTCCGCCTCTTGTCAGTCTGTATACCCCTATTCTAGCTTGTCCTTTAATATAAATATCCAAGGGGAGAAGGGTAGATTTAACATGGTTTCTACAGCAGCTATTGGTAAGCAGTTTGCAGCTCCAGTGATGCACAGGCAAGTCAACCTCTGTATTTTGCCAATTTAGTAATAGCTTTTCAGCGTAGTTGTGGTATATCAAACCAGGCAGACATAGTTTGATATGAGTCTTACCACTGCAGTGTATAACCAGTACATCATACATGGTTTCAATCCCAATGTTTTTCCAATTGTTCTGCGGGTTGACGGTTGTAAGCATTATGTAACACGGTGTAATTTCGAATTGGTTCACAGGAGAGTGTTTTGGACGTCATTAGTCAAATCGTGGATTTTCTAAGTGATTTGAACTTAATATACATAAATTTAGTCACGTGTGTGTTAATTTTGGTCGTGTAATAAAACAAGTGCGGAGCATTACATAGACAGTCCATTCCTTAAGCAATCCCGTTCCGCGCATCGGTCATACCATTGACCGCAACAACAGTAATACCTGCTTACATTTGTCTGTCATCTGTTCAAGACGTTGATCCAGGTTAACTTTGAGTCAAGAACCGTTCCTAAGAATTTAGCATTTTGACTGAATTGTATCGTGTCGTGGCCATCTAGGGCAACCAACAATAATATGGTACAATATATTGCCACCATAATATTGACCGTCTAGCGGTCGCTTAAAGCATCCCTTGAAATAATGTCGGTTTTTTCCAAATTTAGGAACACTTTTCTTAAGAACCGTTGCATAGGTGGTGATTAATATTTTGGCTAAGTAAGAAATCGAATTTAATTACGTATTAAATATGAATGATATTATACCGAGCAAATTTAATTATTAGCTGGTTAATGAGTTTCTGGTAAAAATATAGATTGGGAATACTTAGAAGTTGGTTTCTTAACAGAATATTTTACTTATGTTAGAATGAGTGCTGTAATAGTGCTAATCTGTATTCGAACGGTCATTCAAGCCCGATTTTAAATGTCACTATTGTCCAGAGTTATTGATTGGTGTAGCAACATAATGAAAGTCAGCGATTAAGGTTACTTAACCTTACTAAGACGGATACCACATTATAATGGTTTTTTTTACAAAGATTTTGATAAAATGTATTTGACAAGGAACTTTTATAGTGTAAATATCATAAAACATGATGAAGACCACTACAAACAATTTAATTAGTAAGATGTTGAAATAACCTTTTCATTTCTTTCATTTGAATTGGTGAATTTAAAAATTCTGGGGAAACTAATATAAAATTGAGATTAAGTCTTTATTTTTAGTAATTAAACTCCTTATGTGATGAGTTATGTGATAAGTACGTAAGTAGCTTGAAAAACAAGAAATATAGGTAGAGGATCATAACCAATGTCTCATCGTATTAATGACAAATAGTTTCTTTTTGTTGTGCAAATAACAGAATCGTGCATATTCATACAAATCTTTTACGTTATTTAAAGTGTTTTAAAGGTACTTTGCACCGCCTGAAATAATTTTCACCATGCTTCGTTAGAGGTCGACTTAAATACGTTAGAGAAACAGATGTTATATTAAATCATGCAAATAAATAATAAGTTTAGCAACCGGAACGTGCCCTGAATTTATTTATCACCGGCCTATGTTGGTCAACGACGTTCGTGTCTATAGAATGCAGTGGTAACAACCAGGTCTTAAATAATGCTAGATATTTACACCTTGTGACTGGTTTATTTATGTTTAAATGACTACAAAGACAAGAAGTTTCTCCATTTTTCGAATTATTCTTAAACTAAACTCATTACGATTTACTCATCCTAACCGAAATTATTGATATACTTATGCACTGAACAAAAATGCATTGAAATATTAAAAGAAATCATTCTGCTTTAAAAGGTAAAATCAAAGGAAGGATTAAATGCCGAATGATTTTGCTATATAATAAAAGAGATTGGATTAATGAATTATGATGATTTATTGAATGGAAACATGCTACTTCTGTATCGCCACAACATTTATGTTTAAGTTATATTTGCTCCAGTTATTTTAAGTTTTTTATTAACCGCTCTGCTACATAGGAAATAACACCGTTGCAAAAAAATTGATAATACTTGTTTATATTGTAATCATTATTTGTTGGTTAATCGAATGTTGTTCCTAGTTACTCCAGCTTCAAGAAATTTCAGTTACTGTTAGAGGGTAATCAAGTTATTAATATGCACAATAAATTTGAATCACTCCTGCAGCAATCGCATTATAGCTAATTAATTGGAATAAATAAATGTGCCACAACACACATTAAATGAGGTTGTACAGAGCAACAAGTATGTACTAGACACGTAACTTATCGATGATACCCATTATACATAGGCTGGCAGGCCTACTCCTACACATACACTGCTGTGGAGGAAATGCATGCACCAAAACTATAAAAATATAGAGCAGTCACATCTCCAGAAACAAATCTCTGCAACAAACATCCTATTAATTTTGGCAATGGACTTGTGAACAATAATTGGCAGCAAGCCTGCAACCGATACACAAAGAAAACCATAACCAATAAATAGATCGCACGCCCTCGGGATTTTTCTTAAGCGATTCTAACTACAAGACACCAAGAAGCAGTTGATACTTTCTGTGAGGCCTCATCATAAAAGTAGTTTTAATGATATTTCATAAGTTTATGACTAGCGATGACGATTGTTGAAGGGCATGAACAGAAGATGGCATTTTACAGGCCAGCCTAGGCGGATACTCCAATCCTTTGACCTGCTCTGAGATAAACATGAAAGAACAAGAAAAAAATCCGTAAGATCATACAATATCATCAATTAAATTTGAAAGTAATCTATCGCATATTCAAATTTTTGGGCAAACTAGGTTAAATGTTAATGGGCGATAACTTTTTTTTAAACTCCCTTATTCAGCAATCTGCCCAGGGCAATAAGCTTTTGCTTGACATGTTGACATGAATGGATGGCTCCAATGAGCACCAGCTTATTATACTAAGTTTTTTTTTTGGCGTCCCTAATATAATAAATAAATAAAATACTTTGGCTAAAGAAACTGTTATGTAGTCCTTAAGGTGAAACTGTTTTAATCGTCCGCACTTCGTCACACTGCACAACAGTTGATTGGCTAATGTACTTCGATGCACTAACACTCTTGCTCTTAATGCTACACTGGGTGATAACCTCCTTCACCGGGGCTAGTGGATATCATGTAGATAACTTCATTGGTCACGATTGGCGATATCTAATCTTGAAACCTTTTTTATATAGCGGTGTCACAACTAGAAAATTTTTCAATTTTTCTGTAAATTTACCTAAACGTAAATGCCATGTTTAAAAAATGGTTAATGGCGTACTAAGTAATTCCTGATATTTTTTATTCAGTTGCACGTACATCATAAATCCAAGCGATGCTTTATTTTTAATTTTTTAAACAAGTTTCTTATTTTAATATTCGTGAACGGCATTCACACATACTGCCAACATAAGTATGACTGCTAACTGAACAGTTCCACCACCAAGAAATTTTTGAAGCAAATATTAACTGATTCAATGAAGTATTTATTAAAAGTTTCAGCTAGTTCAAAGGGATCGTTATTGTCCTTCATAATTGGTTTCAGAACAATTTTTCATGATATCTTACTTTTACCCAATAATTCATTATGAACATTCCAACCGCTTGAATGAATAACGTATTTTATTTGTATAATAACCCCGTTTAGTATTTTTTTCAAACAAGGCAGGCGGTGTTGTTTTTTTTCGTGGCATATATATTTCTTTATGAGCAAGGGAATTTCTTTTGCAAAATATATAAATCTATATATCTTCACAGAAGAACGTCTTGCCTCAAGTACCAATTTCGATATTTTAATGTTTTTCTTGTCAACTGGGGGAAACAAGTATTAAGCATTCTAATAAAAATATTATAAAACAGTTGAAGAGCAAAGTTTACATTTTCACAACTATTATAACACCAAGATACTCTTTTTAACATTTGTTAAACACGAAGGATATTATTTTTACTAGATTTCTTGTCCTAATATACGGAATTTAACAAGTTACATGATATACGTATTCATTCACAGCATTATTACAAAATTGAGGTATAAAAAAGGCTCCATGCGATGATGGGTCCTAGTAGGCTCTATTAAATGTATATGTGCAACTCTTAAACCAACATATTTTTAGATGTTTATGCACTTGCAGATAACTTCACAGGTCTACAATACCTATAGCACCACTATAACTTTAAGTTTTTGCAACATCTGCCGAATGTTAGCACATTTCAAATAGATACTTTGTGCCAAATTTACTGTGGCCATGGAAATTATGCTAGAAAACACAAGTATTTCGCGTCAAAAAACACCATATTTGATTGGGTGCTGCATTTTCCATAAAAGGCAAAAATTTTAAATCAATGTATCTGCGTGTCCACGCAAATAACCAAAACGTTCCGACTTTTGTATTTAAAATATTGATTATAATTCAATAAATATGATACGTACTTAAAGAAACTAAAAATATTTTATCTGTACTAATAATAACAAATAAGCATGTACTTAAGAAGAGAATAGTCTTCCGCGCAAAACAGCAGCGCGTAACTTTCAATTAAAATAAAATAAAACACTTTGCTGAGCAAAATGTTTTCTTTTCGTTGAACACGATAAAAACCAAGCATAAAAATTTTTCATTTAATGCAATCTCTTTTCTCAAGTGTAAAAGCATCAGGCTAGCTATTTCTCCCAAGTACTTGTATAGACAAGATTTTGCGGCTTTAAACGACGTATACAACACTGCTTCAGAAAAGCCTATTGCACAGCTAAAGATTATTTTACTGGTTGAAGCATGTAGTAACATCTTCTCAAATTAAATCGCGACTCTAAATTTTACAAATACTTCGATTGCTTAAATGAAGCGATATGTTAGTTCATTTCAACATTTTTAATTAATAATTTAAGTGTATTCTATTTTGTGATTGCATAAATAATCAATGAATTTAAGGGCTTAGATTC